>JAOPUL010005855.1:64033079-64043317 GCA_027564515.1 Octopus rubescens | reverse complement strand
AGGAAAAAAAAAATTAAAACTTATATATATATTTATTTGGCAATTTCTGAATCTCTGATGCTCAGAATGTAAAGATACGAGGACTTTTTTTTTTAAATGGTATAATAAAAAATGTTTGAGATGTGTTTTAAAAAACAAATGCCTGCTAAAACAAAGATGGTAATATTCTAGAGTACACAAGGCAGCAGAATCGTTAGCACGTCCGGCAAATGCTTGGCAGTGTTTCGTCGGTCTTTACGTTCTGAGTTCAAATTCCACCGAGGTCGACTTTGCCTTTCAACCTTTCCTGGGTCGGTAAAAAAAAAGTACCAGTTGAGTACTGGGGTAGATATAATCAACTTACCCCTCCCCCAAAATTGCTGGCCTTGTGCCAAAATTTGGAATCAATATTCTAGAGTACATAGAGTACATAGGCAGCAAACTGGGAGAATCGTTAGCACGGTGGGCCAAATGCTTAGCAGCATTTCTTCCGTCTTTACGTTCTGGGTTCAAATTCCGCCGAGATCGCATTTCATTTTCATTCTTTCGGGGTCGAGAAAGTAAATAACATTTGGACACTAGGGTCGATATAATCGACTCACCTCCTTCGCCGAAATTACTGGCCTTGTGATAAAATTTGAAATCAATATTCTAAGACTAGATTGTAGGAAGGTAAAATCGTTTACATTAGGATTAGATTCAAGATGTGATTCATGTTGTTAATCGGTAGTTTAGATTAAGAGATAAAACGTAAGATAGTGACAAGATAATGAATGGACAGCTGTGGTGTTGAGGAATTCCACCTTGGTCACTAATTAGATGTAATGTGTTAAGAATATTTTTGTAAGGAGGTATCGAACACGTATCCTGGAATATGTTTGCTAAGAGATTACCTCTATACTATGCGTCTCACTTTTGTATTAATTTCTAAACATACGAAGTGCGTTTAGAAAGTATCCGACCTTTTGGTATTAAAAAAAATCAATCTTGTACATTTCACAAATTTTATTTAATCACCTTCAAAATACTCCCCTTGCGAGTTCACACACTTCTCCCTGCTGGTAACACTTCTCGAACGCCTTCTCTTGAATGCTATGGAACTCCGCTGTCGCTTTTCTCATAATTTCCTCTCGAGACTCAAATCGCTTCCCTTCAGCGTGGCTTTCAGTTTGGGGAAGAGCCAGAAGTCACACGCCGACACGTCGGGAGAGTAGGGAGCCTATCGAACAAGTGGTGTGTTGTTCTTGACCAGGAAAGCTTGGATTACGAAATGCGTTCAAAGAGTATTCAACTTTATTTTTTCACCGACTCTCTCCACATGCACAAATAGAAAACTCTGACCCTGTGCTTATTCCCACTTCGTAAGTAATTTCCTGTATTATTACACGACTGTCTTCCATGACTATTCGATGACCCTTCTCAGTCGGCGTGCCTCACTTTCCACTGAGGTACAGCCATGTTTGAAGCGGTTACCCCACTCCTTGATCTAAGTTTTACCAATGGCATCATCGCCAATGCCTGCTGAATCTTCTTGATGGTTTGAGCTTGAGTATCACCAAGCTTTGAGCAAAAATTAATACAATATCTCTGATCGATGCGCTCGATCATCTTGCGTGAAAACGAAAATCCGACGAGCCGCGCACTACACGTCTGTACTCTAGGCGTAACTGTCGGAAACATACACAGTTTTGGATAAAGTCGGATATCTTTTGAACGCACCTCGTAGGAATCTCAGATTCACAGAGGATAAAGAAATTGTATATATTCCATGCCTTTCTTAATAATATTAGTGACGTAAATTATTATAAGACATAATTTGTTGTTGCCATTGTTTATTTACTTATTTTTTTTTATTTCATTTTGCAATTGCTGAACAATAGCGTCGTTACAGCTTTCCAAGGTTCCAATCAATGGGAATGGTTCACTGTATTTCTGACGATGAGTCTGACAAGGAAGTGTCTGTAACCCAATGCAGAACAAATATCTCGAATGTATAGCTTCCCAGTAACATTCTGTTGTATTTGTTTGCAAGTGCAAATACTGGATTATATGTTTGTGTAAGCACCTAGTCTAGTGGTTAGGGTGTTTGAATGACAACCATAAGGTTCTGGATTCCATTCCTGAGATGAGCAGCGCGTTGTATTCTTCACCAAGACGCTTCATTTCACGTTACCCCGGCCTACTCAGCTGAAAATAGTCTCAGCCGAATCCGAGTGCTACCCTCTCTCTTCCTCCAGCTATCATACTTTGAATGTTCCGCTGTGTCAATGGTGAGAAAACTGAGAGGGTGTCGGTTTACATGCGACTATATAAGCACCTAAAACAGTTAACGAAAGAATGGTACATAGTACCAGATCATGCTCGCTTGCAGGTATCTTCTATGGGATGTTTGTGTATGTATCAGCATACAGTAATAATATACCAATGTGCACAAATGTAACACTCAATATACAATGTGTTTTTTCTCCCATAAATGTATATGAAGAATGACCAGTTTCTTAACTATGAATAAAATATCTGAGAGAATTCTAAAATGAAGTGCAAATATCTAACAACGGTAGGGTTTGATATGAAAATAGATTTGACTGTTATGTTTAGCAGATCGACCGACCATGTGGAGACCGGATCGTGGGTGATCGCTTCACTTCCTTTTTCTATTTACAAATAAAATAAATTATATTTTGACTTTAGGTATATCAGGACACTGAATTTCTCATTAAGCTAAGGTAAATATACTTATTTAAAGGCTGTTTTATTTAAACGAAACTAGCAAGACACACCTGGATTGTAAATAACTCATCACAGTTTAATCTATAGCACTTTTAATCCTTTAGATGATACGTTCCAGTATTTATATATTTAAATTCAATCGTTTTAACGAAGAAAGACTCTTTTGTTTGGGGGGGGGGTTATGCGAAAGAAAAATGCCTGGCACGTTTTAATCTGGTTTCAAAATTATAAAAAACATGGGCAGGTTTAAAAGTTAAATACAGGAAATGTTGTTAGAACCGATAAGTAATAGGAGATACTTCTTCTGTCGACTTACGTCAAACATAATGTTTGTCAAAGCTAATAAAACCTGGAGTCACTTCTCCTCACAGGAATACTACGTCCGTTGCAGTTTATAACCCTCGGTCGCTTTTCAAGCGCAAGCAACACCAAGAAGATTGTTTCGGTTACATACTCAAAGAAGCTTGGGAAACACCAGTATAAGCTGATTCACTCGACTCTTGTACTTGACTTGTACATTATCTTAACAACTGAAGGATAAATGGTAAAGTTGACCTCGGTGGGATTTGAACTCAGGACATATTTTTCATAATATACTTTGTCTGATATCCTACCGATTCTACCAATCTATTGCCTGAATAATGAATACGAAATATTGTAAATTCATTTGGGGTTTTTTCTAAAAATAAAAATAAAAGTTTGAGGTGATTGAGTAGTGTGAGATATGAGAAATTTAATAAAATGGGGAGTGGGGGTGCAGGGATTAACATTTCATAAAATAAAGAAAAAATGAAAATTTAAAAGTATTTGAAGCAAATCTTCAACTCTTGATGGACTTGTTTCTACTCGTGTTTAAAACCGTGTACCTGAGCATTCAGGGCGCTATTTTCTCCTTAGAATAAGTCTCGAAAATTTATCATGCGCCCTAGACGACAAAGTTTACATTTTTCATTGGCCAATTTTAACCACAGAGGAGGTTTATCTATGCTAAAAAGCACTGTAAAGGAAAAGGAGAAAAAAATAAATTGTTTATTTATATAAATATTTTTTTAGAGTTAAAATAATGTACAAGCATGCGATTAAATTGATATTGTTGGGTTTTTTTAATTGTTTGGCAGAAAAAAGCATACCAACATTCTTTTACAGGATTTACGTAACTGATTGAAGAAAAAGAGGTTTTCATAGACCTGAAACTTGGCCCGAATGTTTCCAATAGAGTGGACCTCGCTCATTTCAATTAAGAACCAGGTATTAGTATTAAACCAGGCTACGGATTATGTCTACCATCACACCAACATTCTTTTACAGGATCTCCGTAACTGGTTGAAGAAAAAGATGTTTTCATAGACCAGAAACTTGGCCCGAATGTTTTCAATAGAGTGGACCCCGCTCATTTCAGTCAAAAACCAGGTGTTTTTTATTAAACCGGGATACGGATTATGTCTACCATCCAAGAGACCAGGAATGATTCTTCCGATAGGCTTCCACACAGTTTTCGTCTACCAAATTCCACTTTTGGTAATTTGATCAAACTGGGTCTATGGTAAAAAAAACCCCACTTATCCATGGTGCTATGCAGTGGATCGAACCCCAACACAGAGCTGCGACGCGAACGTTTTAACCACACAGCCATATCTGCTTTCCTATGTTTCTAATAGAGAGTCGGCAGCTGAAAATTAGAAAGGTTTTACACTGGTTACCAAGGTTGCGTTGTATCTCTGGATTAGATATTCAAGTCTTAATGGACTTGTCCCTACTCGTCTTTAAAACCGTGTTTCTGAGCATCCAGGACGCTATTTTCTCTTTAAGATAAGTCTCGAAAATTTATCATGCGCCCTAGACGACAAAGTTTACATTTTTCAATGGCCAATTTTAACCACAAAAGAGATTTATCTGTGCTAAATTTACCGTGTCCCTGCACTGTAAAAGAAAAAGAGAAAACTGCATACTATAAGTGATCAGCAGGATATAAATATATATATATATATATCATTAAAACCACTAACAAAACATTTTGTTACATTATTTGAAAGTGCCGAAGCCTTGTTTTTATGTTTGTATAATTCTATCAAAATTATAAGTCAAGATTAGGGTGTGTCTTCGAGGTCGGAGCGTCCTCAACGGCAGGAAATACAGTGCTTTCGGTGCTGTATACAGTCTGTCATGTACCCTTCCTTAATAACAATTAAGGAAGAAGAAGATGATCAGCAACTAGAAATATTGCTTTCGTTGTGGTTATTATTGTACTTTTTGTTGTTGTTGTTTTTGTTGTTGTTGTTCAGTCACACGTCAACCCTGGTTAACCAGACTTCATTTTGAAAGCGTTCCAGCCGTGGCCAACATGCGTCCATAGGCGTGCTTAGATGCAGAGTACTCACATAACCGAATGTCTTCTTTTTAAGAATGATAGGATGTGATGAGGGACATTTGACTGCCATTTCTAGCAGGTCGAGCGACAGAACAGAGAGGCTGCATCGTTAACGCGTAGAATTATTGCTGTTGTTAGAGTACTGCTTTGCTCGAAAATATAGCAAAACGATGGTGACGAGCGTAACACAGGTTCTTCGGTTGTTCATTAAAGGAACTTCACCACTACCTGTTTGGGGATTTTACTGTTGATGTTGTTGAAATTCCAATGAAGGAGCTTTGGATTTAGATTAGAAACCGGCTCTTTCTCTATTGGCAAGAAATCTTGAAATAAAACTGAATAATGACATACATACATACATACGCGCAAGTGTGAAGCAGTTGACTGGATTCTACCGGCCTCTCTCTCTCTCTTTCGTCTCTATCTACAACAAAATCCGATGGTCTTCTTAGTTTTGCCCATTCTAACTGAATATTATTAGCCTAGTTTAAACCCATTTGATGCTTCAGCCTCGATCCCCTCTCCTCCCTTCCCACTAAACCCATTACATAACTCAACTTTAAAACAACTATCTCTCCCTACAGTTCACTATCCGTACAATACTCCACTCTTACAACAAACCCAAAGTTCAATCTGAGCATTAAGTTCAATACTATCACACCAGTAGTCCACATATTTATTTTCTTCGTTCAATAGAGAATCTGGTTAGTTAAAATGTGAAACAAGCTTGTTTTGATTAAGTCTCAGAGTGAACCAAATGGAATTGAATCTGTTTTGATTTCTTACAAAGATAGGCACAAAACTTTAAATCTAGGGAAAGGTACAGTTGATTAAACTGATTTCATTAATTGATTAGAGTTTTGCTTTAATAGGATTAACTCTTTGCCTGTCCAAAGTATTTTCATAAGTTTGCCCTAAATCTCCTTGCCTGTTTTCAGACTTTTAATTCTCCTTTGTTTCATAAGTTCTGAATAATATAAAGCTTTTCTTGTATGAGTCCCATGTTACTCTGGTTATTGTAAACAACTAGGAATGTGTATCATATATGACGCATGAACACCATGAAAAAAATATGTCTTGTGTATCACATGTGATACACGACAGGAAAAGGGTTAAAAGCAAAATTAACCATGGCGAGGTTTGAACGATAAAGAACTACACTAAATATTTCCAAAGCATTTTGTCCGACGCTTTTAACGATTCTGTCAAATCTACCAACAGTATTTGTTGTCACAACACTATATAAAAATATAAAAGAAATTATTTTTACAACATTTCGTTCGATCTGATCGGGAAAATATTCTCAACAAAATAAGATGACTTACTTGTTTTTCCCATTTTTGATGTTCGATGAGTAATTCTTCGAGATGTTCCATATCGTTGTGGCGAAAGAAATGGAAGTTGCTACGGGACACTCTTAATCCTTGTGTGATAGCGAAAGACGCTCCCATATCACTGTGAATGAAGGTTATAAAATAGTGATACGTCTTAGACTTGATGGTGGTAGTAGTGAAGGTGGTGATGAGGTTGGAAGCAAGACCGGGTTTATAGGGGGCGAAGGGGGCGATTTTCCCGGGCCACCCTCGATATCGGGAGGCCCCTGCTACGAAAAGTATGGAACACTCAATTTAGGGAGGCCTCACCTCTCAGCAATCTTGTATGAAGAGGCTCTCTTTTAATATACAAACATATCTTGAGTTCTCAAGAAATTTAATGGATTCTCTTTTAAGATAAAAAACCATAGATTTCTCCACGTTACTGACACCAATCATTTTAATTCTTTTGTATGAGCCCCCCTCCCCCGAACTTGAAGTTCCCCGGGGCCCCCATAGTTTAAATCCGGTCTTGGTTGGAAGGACACATTAAATATATACTTAGGAGTATCCGTGTAAATTTCTCGGTTAGTCTGAAAACTTAGATGGAAGTTTATGGAATACCATGAAATACGCAACTTTCTACTTAACCAAACTTTCGGAACTTCTGAGTTTCAAAACTTCAGACATCAACATATGTTGTCCATTCTTCTCACAGACTGACAGAATATTTTTAATGGGCTCAGTCACAGAAGGATTGTCAGTGTCCATCACACTCTTTTAATTACCCCCCGGGACTGGTGAGAGGAAGTTATCTTCAGACCGGACACCAGAGGCGGGATCAGAATGCAAGAGTAATTCCCGCTAAAGGCACCCAAGGGCAAGATGGTGGTGTTGAGCAAAGGGACGGGTTAAGTCTATTCCCCCAAGGATAAGTGCAGTCTGTCTGCCTCCCAAATTCCATTCACAAGGTCACAGTTTTCTTGCAAAAGTTCAGTCAGTTGGCATCTAGCTTCAGACAGAACAGCAGGTGTCTATAGCTTAAAACAATCATTTAGCTTAGCTCATAGATGACTTAAGTACACTACACTTTATTGCAAGCATTTAGACCAGGTCTCTGTACTAAGAATAACTTTTTCCTTCATTTGGAGGTTCTGGAAAGGGTCAAGGTCACTGCCCTTCATCCTCTGACAAAGCGATAAATAGAATTTTAAAACATTGTGTAAATACATCGTGGAATGTAAAGTGTGGAGAAATATTTGACGAATACAGTTATCGTTAATACTAGGGAGTTGCAGACTGGAAGTTAGAAAACCATAAATTAATGTTCACAATATCCTATATTTACACGGAATACTTACCAAAATATGACGTCATTACGTTTTGAATACGTGGCCATTGCACTTGTAACAGTGAGAAACCCATGTGAGTATAAAACAGCCATTTCGGTATTCATATAGTCACAGAATCGGTCTTCACATTCCAAGTGTGTATCTGTGGAAATATAGTCATAAAAAGTTGGTTTAGTTTTAAAATTTTGTCATATTACAAAATGCGATGTTCAAGAGATGGAATGGCTGGTGGGATGGATATGAGTATAAATGGTGAGATGTTAGAGGAGGTGAGTGTTTAGAAGTATCTGGGGTCACATGTGACGGCAGATGGGGGTTTGGTTGAGGTGGTGGGATACAGAGTGAGGGAGGGGAGTAAGATACTTGGATTTGTGAAAAGTATGCTGAGAAATAAAAGATTATGGAAGCGAATGAGGTGTGTATGAGGGCGTGATTGTTCCAACAATGTTATGTGGTGCAAAGACGTTGGGGTTGAGAGAGACGGAAATGAGTGGACAGGTTGTGTTTGAGATGAGATGTCTGAGGGCCATGGTTGATGTGAAACGAATGGACAGAATGGGGAATGAAGAGGTGCGAAGACGAGCAGGAATGAGAGATAAACTGACAATATATTAGATAGACGAATGTTCAGGTGGTTCAGCCACATGGAGAGGATGGATGAGGAGCACATAGTAAGGAGAATGATGAAGGCTGAAATGGTAGGCACAAGAAACAGAGTGAGGCCTCGTTTTATGTGGATGGATAGAATGAAAAAGCCTTTGATGGTTAGAGGTGCATGAGTAAGAGAGATATGAGAGTTTTTTAATGATAGGAAAGCTTGGAGAGTGTTTGTGAACGGTTGAATTTATATTTTCTTTGCTTGAGGAGTACAGTGCCAGCATGATGCGGCGGTGGTAAACCAGTATATGCTGTCGGGCTCCGCTGCTGATATTGAGGGTTTCCGTTCTATGCCTTGACCCGAGTATAGAACGGCGCTCGCCCCTTTGAACTGGAAAGTGGCAGAAAATCCTGGTGTGTATCTTGCCGTGGCTACTCCCATTTATGGGGAAAGGCCTAGACAAATAAATAAATATATCATGTATATATATATATATATACATGATATATGTAGTGTGTGTGTATGTGTGTGTGTGTGTATGTGTGTGTGTGTATGTGTGTGTGTGTATGCGTTTAGGCAAACACACGCAAGCATATATATATATATATATATATATATATATGTCAATAGTCGTGTATCATTAGTTTCTTTCCAAATTTCTTTGGAACGTAAGCAATATCGATATTGATAATTAATGGGGAATAATTCTAATCAGAATGCAGCTTAATCATATGGCATTTCTCAGTGACATTTTGCAGGAATATCATATTATTTGGCACATTTCTTCCCTTTAGCTTCTTGTAGTAAGTCAATAGATAATAATCGATATATACTATTTTGAATGCAAGACCGAAGGAAGCAGGGAAAATATGTTATAAGTAAAACTAAATGTAATTTGTGCAGACAACTTCCACTCTGGAATTCAAAACGCTACGAACCATATCTTAATATACTTCCATTAGACTGAATAAACACGACTGGACTGTAATTATATTCATTATATCATATATGGATGCAAAATGGCGTTTAAGCGAAATGAATGAATGCATATACATGCATATATATATATATATATACATGTGTGTATGTGTATATATATATATATATATATATATCAAGAGTGCAGTTGTTTAGAGGAGGCCACATTGAGAGTCCTGTTGCTAATAGGTTTTGCTGCTGAGGCGGCTGCACAACAATTGTCCTGTTTTTTTGGAGCAACAGCAATGTCTTGATGCTTGAGGTGGCAGTATAGGCAATAATTTGTTTGCTCGAAAAGGCAGCATCAGTGATGTCTTGTTGCGTGAGGCGGCATGCAGCATCGAGAGTTCAGTGCTAACAGGTGTTCCAGGCCAACAGCAAGATTCTGGAAGCGAGTGGTACGAGACAAAATACGATTCTCAATTGTCTCTCTTATGTTTGTGCGAGAAGCAATTGGTACGAGGCAAAATACGATTCTCAATTGTCTCTGGTCTGTTTTTGGGAAGTGAGTTGTACGAGGCGAAATATAACCGTCACACTCAAATGTCATACGGAAGTGGTGCTGCTGAGGTGACAGTACGACAATGTCCTGTTGCTTGGGGCAGCAGCAACGGAAATGTCTTGCTGCGTGAGGCGGCAGTATAGGCAATGTCTTGTTTGCTCGAGAAGGCAGCATCGACAATGTTTTGTTGCTTGAGGCAGCAGGCAGCATCGAAAGTTCAATTGATAAAAGGCATTCCAGGCCGACATCAAGATTCCAGAAGCGAGTGGTACGTGACAAAATATGATTCTCAATTTCTCTCTTATGTTTGTGCGGGAAGCGATTGGTATGTAGCAAAGACGATTCTCAAATGTCTCTGGTCTGTTTTTCGGGAAGTAAGTTGTACGAGGCGAAATATGACTGTCGCACTCAAATGTCA
>JAOPUL010005855.1:63424052-63437946 GCA_027564515.1 Octopus rubescens | reverse complement strand
CCGGCTCCGGTCAAACCGTCCAACCCATGCCAGCATGGAAAACGGACGTTAAAGGATGATGATGATATATATATATACGTGTGTGTGTGTGTATATTTATATATATATATATATGTATATAAAATCATTTTAACGTCTGCTTTTCCATGCTTGTATGGGCTGGATGGAGTTTATTGATGCAGACTTTCTATGGCTGGAAGCCCTTCTTGTCACCAATCTGCACCCGTTTCCAAACAAGCTAATATTTCTCCATGACTACACGTCTTTGCAGAAAATTGGAAATGAACGACATTCATTTACAACAATATCAAGACAAAGTGACACAAACATTCGCACACACATACATAAATGTATATATATATATATATATATATATATATATATATACTAGCAGTGAATCCAGGCATTGCTCGTGATTGGAATTAAAAATCCAAAAGAGCAGAAGAGGAAGGATATATAAAGCCTCAAACTGTCAGATCAAAAATTTTATTTTATCAGCCCACAATATTGTCTAGAACATAACTCAGGTTTGTTCCAAATATGAAGAAATTTGGATGCTAACTGTAGAAGTTATTGATAATGATTTTGTTGAGTTAGGTTTTCTCACCCAGGGACTGCAATAGACTTGAAACTTTTGTGATTCCAAAATAATGATGTCGCACGAATGTTCCAAATTTGAAGAAAATCGGTTGAAAATTGTAGAAGTTATGACGACAGATTTTTTTTAACCTGGATTTTTCTCACCCAGAGGGCGCACTAAACAAAATGTTATGAGTGCACAATAATGTCAGGATCATAACGTATGTTTGTTCCAAGTTTGAAGAAAATCTGATGCAAAATGTAGAAGTTATTGACTAATATGCTTTTTTTTTAGCAGATCTTTCTCATCCAGGGGCCGCAGTACATAAAAAATTTGAAAATGTTATTAGTGCATATTACTTTCGGGAACATAACGCATGTGTGTTCCAAATTTGAAGAAAATCTGTTGCAAATTGTAGAAGTTATGTGGGTATGAATACACACACACACACACTCTCTCTCTTTCTGTTTTATATATATAGATAAATATATGATAGACTTCTTTCAGTTTTCGCCTACCAAATCCACTCTCAAGGCTTTGGTCAGCTTGCCCAAGATGCCACACAGTGGGACTAAATCTGACACCATGTGGTTGAGGAGTAAACTTCTTATCACACAGCTACACACTGCGATCCCCATTGACAGGCCCTTAATATTTAAAATAAAGTGTTAACACTTACAATATGCAAATTAGTAGTTCCAGTATTCTGTAGCTACTGTAATTGTTGAGTATTCTAACAGATTGGCTGTGTTTCTCTGGGATTGGTCAAATTAATGTAGATGCCTCTGATGAGGACCCAATAAGATCTGAAAATTGATTAAGGTTGCTCATCAGTTTTTTCAATCTACAGAGAAACATCTAAATTAACCCTGTTTATAAAGGTACTATATTGGTTACATATATGTACATGTGTGTGTGTGTGTCTCCAATACTTATAATCTGTTTGGTGTAAACCAGCAAAATTAAGATGAATACAAGTTACATTTATGTTTGTGTATGCATGTGCATGTTTGTGTTGATAGTGTACTTATTTTGTGTGTGTGTGTGTGTGTGTGTATGCCTATTCAGTTTTGATGGTGGATGGATTTGTGTGTCACTAATTGTATTTGTTGTCCTTAGTTAACTCTGATCACGCACAGCTGATTTGCATGATATTCCAACCACTATCATCTAATAATTTTAGGACAGCATCATCTAATGACCTTTCCTTATTTAAGATGGCAAGGTGACAGTTGAGGGACATTTAGCTGCTATTTCAAGAATGTTGTTGAATGTCCATGTAGAAGTTTCTTTGTTGGTGTTTGTGCATAATTTTGTTGTTTTTCAGATTCTACTTGAACAATTGGTGAATTAATGTTATTTCTTTTACCACACTGAATATTAAGTATTTAATTATGTAACTTCTATTTTATTTTTTTCAGATCTGTATTAATATGATATACTGCACACTGATACTTCTTAGCAAACTTATCCAGTACATCGTTTTTGGAGAGCTACGTATCAGTGAACACCAGGTATGTTACATAACAAATCAATTTATTCGATATTTTGTAAATATACAAGTTGTATGTGGGTCTAATGAGAGTAGAGAGCATATCATGGTTGAAACAAATTTTGAATGTCTGGAAGATCAGTATAGGCTGATTACTGTCTTCATATAAAAAAAATCTGAAACTAAATACTCGTAAAAATTGGAATTAAAATGTTTTGACATTTCTAGAAAGATTTATTACGGATTCTTTGGAGAATGTCTTCACTTAAAACTCTTATCTCTAGCTGTCATAAATGAACTGTTTGAGGATCTACTACAGACCTTGCCCACTATTCATGGTGCAGGTTGTTCAGCAAACCAAAACACTAGCACTAATGCCACCACACTTGCTTCACAAGTTCAGTGGCATTAGGGAAAGAGGTGATGAAGACTGGTAGAGGGTGGATGCTACTAGAAGTCTTCAGCTTTGACCCTGTACGTAGTTGGCTAGGGTCATGGTCATTTTTCAGCTGTGTTTTGCTGAACCCCCATTTGTCAAAGGGACAAGAGAAAGAGACTAATACATTAATCCTAATTATCTCAATTGGTGTTTTGCTTGATTTATGACAAATTATCAGTTATCAATGTTTTAACATCCATTTTTTTCATGTTATTGGGTTGAACAGATCTGCTCTACAACATATCATTTGTCTTTATATTTCACTATCTCTTGTATGAGGCTCAGCATCTTGGGATTTGATCTCACTTCATCATTATACCTTTCTTTTCCATGGATAGCTTCCAATGACAACAAAAAACAGTTTGTTTTATTTCACTTAGCTCTCTTTATTTATTTTCAACATATGACCATACCAACACTGTCATTTCTCCTGCGTATTTTGGTTGCTGTATTTAATGCACAACCATTCCTTCAGCTCACCTCTTCTCTGCCTTTCTTACATGTTAACCTGACACATTCTTGGTATCATATTTTATTCCAGACCCTATAAATCTTCCATGTTCATTAGCCATGTTTCACTACTCTGCAGCTCCATACAGTCAGCCTTTCATGTGAAGGTACAAACCCTTTGTTACCAAAAGGAACAAAACTTGCCTAAAGTTTTTCTACCTCTTCCTTACTCTACCAATTAAGCTTTTATTACAGGTAGCACTAATTAGATCACTGATGAAACCTAAACTATCAACTACATCTTGAGAGCAGTTAATGGGGTTACATTTTATAGTTATTCTTTTACATGTTTCAGTCAATAGACTGTGGCATTGCTGGGGCACCACCTTAAAGGGTTTTTTCTTCATTCTTATTAACTAGAGACCATATGGTTGAAAAGCAAACTTCTTAACCACACAGCTGTTCCTGTGTCTATTGTTAACTACTCCTACTTATCTATTACATCAAAGAGCCCGATTCTTTGTTAGTCTGCAAGAGATTACATCGCATCTATTTTGTATCCATTACTTGTATTGATAAGGTGATACCTTCCTATGCAGTTTTTTTTTGTTTTGATTTTTAAAAAACTTGCTGTTATTGCTTAGTAGCTTTTCTCAGGTGATCCATCTTGGTAATTATTATTTTGGGAAATTTTACTAATCCAGAAAATGTGATCAATAATAGTTTAATTGGTTATTAAAAGAATTGAAATTATTTCAACAAAGATTATGACTAATTTTAAAGAAGAATATTGTTGCAGTCTGTAGTGAATTCAAATTTTGCTGAGATCAACTTTGCTTTTTATCCTTTTGGGGGCCACTAAAATAAAATATCAATCCAGGCTGGTGGATTGGTGAAATTGTTACAGTGTCTGATGAGATGCCTTGTGGTGTTTTTTCTAGCTGTTTGTGTTGTAAGTTCTTGATTGACTGACTTTATCTGTTGCCCTATTTAATGCCACCATCTGGTCCATGGATAGCTTTAGCAGACTTCACTCTGTTGTAAGCAATCAATCAGGATAGATCCCTCATTTGAGGATAACTTCCACCATTCTTCCTACCAGTCTCAGAAGCCCTGAAAAAAAAAAAAAAAAAAAAAAAAGATGATGCTTGTCTGTTCCTGACTAAGTGGTAAGAAAAATAAAAAGGAATGCAGCTGAATAGATCTAAAACAGAAAATACATTTCTCTTTTAGTTTAAAACTGTGATTGAGGAATGAGTGACTATACTGATTTTGTGTTTGTGTAACTTCGTAATACACTTTCAAGTAAATGTTTAACTTCTAGTTTGTCTTTCATTCTACTTTCATAACAGTTATTTATAATACAGGTTCAATGCTAGTTATTCACTGACATTTACCTCTTCACAAAAACTAATGCGTAGTAAGCTGCTGGAATGTTTGTGTAGTGGAACAAGTAGCTTGGCCCAATGTAATCCTCTTAGTTATTGGTATTATAGCTTTTGTAGCTTCACTCAGTGCTGGCATTAAGCCACACCACAGAAGCAAGGCAGTTCAGTGTTAAAACAGTTGTTTGCTGTCACATTTCAGTAATCAGGTTGTAACAACTTAAGTAATAGAAAGAGAAAATTTTAATTAAAACAGAAACATAAGAAAATATATTCTTTTTCATCTTGATGAGATATCAAAGATTCTGTTTATAGATCAATGTTGAAAGTTTGACCACTTTGTAGACATAACGAGCTTCTATGCACTCACTCAACCTGCTAGAAACAGAAACAAAATCTCCTTTAAATCACACTATTTTGTCTAGGCATGACACATTGGACACTAGTCTTAGATATACAAGAAAATGGGATGGTCACATCTAGAATATGCCTGATTAGAAGTTTACTCAATCAAAGCTGACCTTGTTTTAGACAACAGCAACCTATATGTTATCTAATATCTGATGTTTGATTTATGAGAAACAAGATTTTCAACTGGCTGCAATCTTGAAACAATTGACTGCCTTGTTAAAGCACAAATCAAACAGGTACAAATTAATATAAGGAATACAGTTGATTCCTTGGAATCAGTAGAATAGAAAAAAAAAAAACAAGGAAAAGGAAGAAAAAAAAAAGTAGAGAAAAAGGGAGGGGGGCAAGGCAGTGGAGGGGTGGGGGTGGCACATGTCCCAGAGCAGTGGGGTATTCAACCACGCCATGCGGTAATGACCACGGTTGCGTTGCCACAGAGAATGGCCAGCGACACTCGCTGCAGTAGCCACTCCATCTAGCAGGGCTCATTTCTCCAGCGGGCTGCAGCAATCCCTATTTTGTGGAGGAAGTCTGTGGTACGAAGACTAAGAACACCAGACATTCTCGACAGCTACCGCCATGAATTGACAGCCGGCCAGGCTCTTATACATGTAGGCCTTCCTCTCCTTTGCATTGTGGATTGCGACAGAAGCCGTGAGGTTGGTGCCAGAGAACACGTTGCAGCATGTCACATCCCAATTAGGGATCTGCTTCCCTCGATTGGGAAGAGGATTATCTTGTCAGGGCACATACCATCCCCACAGTCGAGACCTGCAGACTCAAGTTGGGACGGGAAGCCAGCTGCGTCAAGGCCTCTTCTGACAATGTCATTCAGGGCGGCATGTTGTGGGAATTGGCCAGCGCTAAGGCTGCAGGACAAAGGATGCAGGCCGAATTCGTCCACTACCGCTCTGCAGCAACATTTGTGCAGCTCGCACATGCAGAGACCGAGATGTTGGGCCACCCCAATGCAGGTGCACTCAACATCTAGAAGGGTATCGGTAGATGAGGAGGGCACTGCATTGAGCCACGTCCCACTATTGGACTGCGAGGCAGAACGGAGGCAGGCAAGGCGGTGCTGGTTGAGTGATGCCTCTAGCCGCTCGAGAGTAGACTTACATAGGATGTCGTCCCAGTTACATTAGATGTTCATAATCTGGGGAACTGCTAGCTCATCAGCAGTCGAAGCGGCAAGAGCTGGCTTGGGTAACTGGTCAACATCTGTCTCGGCTAACCCGTGGAGGATGTCGCCAAGGAAGTTGTCTATCTAGTATATACAGAGGAGTTAAAAATGTACAAACAAATTTGGTGTGGCAACCTAGTGACCCATTTTTTTTCATAAGTTAGCGAGAAGGCAACGACCCCATCTTGCAAAGTTATCCATTACTTTTTCATATGTGACATTACTTTGGTAGGGAGTGCTAAAATTAATCAAATATTTCCTAGGTGGGCACAGCATGGTCTTGTAATTATTGCAACAGTGGCCAAAAGCTTCCCAGTTGATTGTAGTAACATCTTCTAACTGGGAGACTATTATTGAGTTTTCTTTCCTTGCATAGCAGCAAGTGAACCATTTGGAGTTATATATGAAACATTGAAAGGCACAATCCATGCTTAATTGCTTGCCAGTTGCTTTCAAGGATAAAGTGAAGTAAAGCTCTGAAGTACATATAGATGAATACCAAATACCAGTACTTAATTAATGAAGAGTCCTGGAGATGTATGTGCTTGAGAAGCAAGGGGATTTGGAGCCTTAAATTGAAGTAGAACAATGAATGGATAAGGTTGGCTACAATGTTTATTAGAGCTCCAGTTTAAGTCTCGTTTGACTTATTTGCTGGACCAAAGGCATGGAGGGCCAGTAATTTATCTGTACTTATTAATGAAACGATGTAAAATAAATATATCACATGTACATACTAATAATTGTGTGCACAATCACAGGCATGTGGCCCTGCACTTTCAAAGGTGTTTGCATGTGTACACTGACAGGCACGTGTGCTCATGTAAACAATAGTTATTTCTTTGTTAGTAAGAATGGGAATGCAACACCATTTATCCATAGCTGAATATGAAATAGACAGATGGGATAATGTTTAAAACTTTAGAGAAAGAGTTGGAGAGAAAGAAAGAGCGATGGAGGTGTGAACTAACAAAATTAGCTTTTGACTCCATGAACAAAATTCTGATTTCTTTGTCCTTGATTCTCTTTCATGACTTTATCAAAATGTGGAACTTTCTTGCTGATTGTGGTCCACAGATCTGCCTGTGGGTCTAGGTGATTCCTAGATTTTGTCTTGATGGACAAAAGAGAACTGAATCTAGATTCATGCATGCATGTATGTTTTGCCAATGGAATGTGGACACAGTTCTTGATCACAATCTCTGAAGGGTTAAAACTACTTCAGTAGAATAAATTTCTTAGTGTGCTTAGTGGAATAAAGTTTAAAAAAAACTTTTTTTAAGTGTTAATAATTTTATTCTGAAAAGCAAGTTTAATAAAGTATATACTTTCCCTCTTTGTCACACACCACCTGAAATGCCATCTCATTGTGCCAGGGGTGTGGGCACTCCAAATCCCTGACTGTTATCGTCATTAAGGGCTGAATTGATTCTGACAAGCTTTTCATTTCATTCATATTTAACACTTCCATATAAATAGCAGAACCTTTCTTTACTAATAAATTGAGTGGTTAAGAATGGTTCTTGCATCAAGATGTTAAGATTTCTAATCTCCCTTTCCCCTGCCCTCACCACCTCTCTCAGAAAATTTTATATATTCAAAGAAATTATTTTTTCATATAGACATGAGTTCTACATATGATATGGGAAAATGAGGGTGTATAGTATTACGTTTTTTCATAAGAACTTGTTATTGAAAGGAAGTGTTTTATACATGTGTGAGAGAGGGAGATAGTCTAATATATAGTGCAGGTACCTGTTATGCCATTAAATAATTGTAACACTTCAAGTAGTAAATTTAAAACTATATTTACATGAGATAAGCATTAACTATTTTAGCTGCCAGCTCTTGATATATCATAGTTCATTGGTTAATTATGAGCAATAGTGTGTTATAAAGTAATTAATTGCTAACAATTATCCATTTTTACTTAATTGATCCACTGTCATTTTCTGTTGGCATGTAAAAGAAAAAAGAGAGAGATAGAGAAACAAACTGAAATGAAGTAAATTATATGTCTATTGTATTTTAATTATTCTACTATTGCCATCATTAGACAAACACTGTGAAAATGATTATTCTGAATGGGAAAAAATTTTTAGTGAACTACTTTTTGCTTAAAAGAAACTTCATGAACTACTTTTTTATTCTGAGAATTTGAAGTATATTGTAGTTTAGTGAGTGTCTCTGCAGATTTTTGTGTTGCTAGGTCAGTAATGTTTTTTTAGTGAAACCTGGTCTCTGTAGGTTGAGTGGCAGTACTGCCTCATTTGAAATGAATATATCCATGCATGATAAAGTATACTTTGCAAAATTTAGGTCAACATTGTGTGTTTGCTTGTAAATGAGTTTGTTGAATGAAGGCTATACTGGTTTTATTATATGTAACATACTAGTGGGGATAGGTGGTTAAAGAAAGGATTCAGTTTCTAAGAGGAAGGCACTAGTCCTAAGAGTTATCTAAAGAAATATCAGGTAGGCAATTTCAGCTAATCTGAATGTCATTTTCTAGGACCTCTGTCAGTGAGGATTGGCCATTTAGCTGCACCTGGAAGTTGACCTTGCATACAAGCCTTCTCTCTCCACACAACCAGTCTCCTCTAAAGGAAAGGCTGCCATAGCATCAATGATTAGCACAAGAAATATATGATGGCTATGTAAATTTGAATATTCAGCTCCCAGGCACAGGGAATAAAAGATGGAAAACTGCCGGCGATTGAGGTGGTCGAATTTTGCATGTTTGCCCCATTGGACCTCATTTCGAACCCTGAAATACGACAATGATGCAGCATCAACTCTCTACAACAAGCTCTACTCACAAGAAGTCTAAGGTGGTTTAGCCATACTCTCCATCAGCCTCCAGGAGAATTCATTCGCAAGGCAGTCAACCCATCTCCCCTCTTAGGCTGGTGCAAACAAGCTGGAAGACAACTGAAGACATAGATGGCAACGGTAAAGGCGGACGTGGAAGCACAATCGGGGCCCCTCGTCTATGGTCTTTGGCAGTGGAACCAGGAGTGGGTATCCATTACAGCTGATCATCGGATGTGGTCAGCATTAGTGAGGGACATGGTGAACTCATTGGTCGGAGCCTGCTCAACCCACCCCGAGTGAATGCTGCTGCAGGTACGAATAGTATGTAGTTTGGGATGGTGGGGCAGTATGGATGATTGGATGCCTTTAAGCAGGATCCACTCTGTTGCAAACATTCAGACCAGGTCTCTGGTTCAAGGGTAACTCACTATCTTGACACACATCTACTCATCTTCCTAGTAATCCATGAGTTGGGGTTTAATCCTCCCTTTCCTTTATCAGTTTCAGCAGTTCCTTAATAATAAAAAAAAAAAGTCATATAAAAAACAAAGTATGTTATCTTTAAAATGTTCTCCTGTGAATAAGCCATTAACAAAAATTTTTTTAGCACTCAGAAGGAATGAGGCTATTCTTCCTGACACAAATACCAATTAATATCAGTCATTGTTGATAGAGGTTTAGAGTTAATCCTTGACAGTGATTAAATGAGTTAAAAGATGTGTCATTCACTTTGAAGTCATCTACTTGTACTCTGCCTTCTAAATTATATATATAGTATACATTTGCAAATTTTGTTGTATTCATGTCTATTTATATATGTTTTCCATCTATTTTCAGAACTTGAAAGATAACTTTTGGAACTTTGTCTTTTATAAGTTCATTTTTATCTTTGGAGTGATGAATGTACAAACAATGAATGAAGTTATCAGTTGGGTTACCTGGTTCACTGTCCTTGGATTTTTAAATCTGCACACTCAGCTGTGTAAAGATAGATTTGAATATGTGAGTAATTTTCACAATCATTTTTACAATTCTTGTCTTGATATTTTAATTAATAAATTCAATGGGAATCATCAGCAAAAACATTTTATGAAATACAGGCCCCATGTGTAACAATCACTTAATTATTTTCATGACATGACAGTTAAGTACCAAATTAACATCATCATTATCATCATCATCACAACATCCACTTTTCCATGCTTGCATGGGTTGCATGAAATTCATTGAAACATTTTTTACAGCTGGAGACTCTTCCCTGTTGCCAACCATCACACATTTCCAAGTAAGATAATGTTTCGCCCCATGGCTGGACACCTTTTCAGGGAAGGTTGGACATGATAGATACCAACTGTATGACAAGGGTGCTAGATATCAACTGTATGACAAGGGTGCTCATTTAAAAGTATTATTTGATGTCAAGACAAGGATGCACGCGTGCGCGCGCACACGCACGCACACACACACATTATATGATGGGTTTCTTTTAGTTTCCATCCACCAAATCCTCCTACAAAGCCTTGCTCAACCTGAGGCCACAGCAGAACACACTCTCTTAAAGTACTACACAGTAGGAGCAAATGAAACCATGTGGTCAGGAAGTGAACTTCTTAACCACACAGCCATGCCTGCACCAAATTAAATATATAACAAAAAAAGGTGAAACGTTTGAGATATTTTGAGCAAGCTGCTTCAAGGTTTTCAGCTACATATTCCACAAATGACGTCACTAATGCTCATTAGTATCAAGTTTTAATAGGAAGTAAAGCATACAAAATGGTCATAGTTGTAGGTCACCTACTTATGGTATTATAATGTGGACAAACATTTTATTTTACATTACTGACAACGAATGATATCTTGTACATTTTACTGTAGGTGCGCTGACAAATGAATCAGCTCATTGTAATGTGGATCTCCACACAAGACATAATGATATTCTATTAATGGTTTACTTAAAAAGGAAGTTGATGTAACATTGGACGTTGAATGTAATTGGTTTTATTATTGTAAATAATTAAGCACGTAATGACTGTCTCAGTTTAAAATGGCTCAGTATTAGTTTTCTGAATCCATAATATCCCTAATACAAATTTCTGTAGTCTTCTGGTTTCCTTAGTAACATGGGGAGGCTATGGTTACGATTCAACAGTGGGTTAGAAGCTGTAATTTTATCTGGGAAGAAAACATGTATAGTTTCATATTTTCTCTGAATGTATAACATCCCATCTCTCAGTAATTAAACTTGTTGGATGATACTCCAGAACTGTTATGAAAGCTCAAGGAGGTTGAGAAACAAATTTTGTTGATTTTTGTAAGGGAAATATCTGATGTTTTCTTATAGAATACTGTCATAATTTGTTTTGTTCTTTTTTTTGTGTGTGTGAAATTGACCAATCTCAGCATTATGAATGACTAACATGCATTCCATTTGGCTTCACTTAGTCTTAATCATTCCTGTTCTGTTTTTATTAAGCCTGTTGCTCCAGTAAGTGAGACAAAAGTTCAGTGTAGAGGAATCAAATTCTTGATGCTTTCACTCAAAAGGTTGACTTTATCTACTTAGTTATTGTGAATCATTGTAGAATGAATATGGATTCTGATTCGGTTAGAAAGAAAAAAAAAAGTTTAAATGGGTTCCCATTACCACTGGAAATAAAGATTACATTATGACAGCAGAAAACAAAGTTTAGCATTTTAGTTTTTGCTGTAGTGAATTGTTAATGTCAGTGTTTTTTTTTTATTACGAAATAAGCAGTTCATTGTTCTGTGTAGATATTAAGTGTTGCTAAGTTTGAAAGGTTTTTTTGTTTTAATTTTATTAGAATGCCTGGAGAGAAACTCGGTAAAAGTGCTATATGTTTCACTCTTTGATCCTTTCGAATAATGCTTACTCAAATTTCTAAAATATATTTTAATCTGATGTCAGAATCTAGAGTAGAAACTGTTTGAATACATTAGTTTTCAGCATATTTATCTAATTACCAGAAACTATCACATACTAATGCATATGGTTTAGCTCTACCAGTTCATATCAATTACATTTGCACAATGGACATTTTTATGTATATTTCATCTCGTTTTACACACACACACACACACACACACACAAAAAGTAACATCTTATTTGCCCTTATATTTTGATTAATTTCTAGTCAACCTTATTTCTAGTTTATTTTATTTAAAAAAAAAGAGTAGCTTTCATGTAGGCACAGTCTGTCTGGTTAAAAAACCTGCTTTGCAACCATGTGATTTCAAGTTCAATCCCACTGCACAGCACCTTGGGCAAGTTTCTTCTACTATAGTTCTAGACCAACTAATGCGTCAAGAGTGAATTTTGTAGAAAGAAACTATGGAAGCCCATCGCTTGTGTGTATATGTGTGTGTGTGTGTGTGCCTGCATGTGTGCGTGCATGTGTATGTATGTGTATCGTCATCATCCTTTAACGTCTGTTTTCCATGCTGGCATGGGTTGGATGGTTTGACCAGAACTGGCAAGCCATGGGCTGCACCAGGTTCCAGTCTGATTTGGCTTGGTTTCTACAGCTGGATGCCCTTCCTAACGCCATCCACCTTACAGTATGTGATGGGTGTTTTTAATGAGCCACCGGCACCGGAATCTCAGCGCTAGTGCTTTACGTGGCACCGTCACGAGTGCTTTTACATGGCACCGACACATAGGCAATTGTTGATCTGACAGACGAGGCATATATAGACCTAGGACAGGACATATTGATCATGGATAGACAGGGACGGACATATGGACCTTGGACGGACATATGGATCATGGACAGACATATAGAGCAGGGTCCGTCTGGTGACAGATGGACATATGGACCAGTGAGATATACATATATAGTCTGGTGGCCCGTGCACACTTTCGTAGAGTGGCAGGAAACTCGCACCCAGAGACATATTTTTACATTTCTAAAATGAACACAACACAGACTCAGGGAAACTCGCACCCAGGGACATATTTTACATTTCTAAGACAAGCACAACACAGACTTATATTGAGAACCGTGTATTTACACCTCTTTGGTGCTGCCTGGCTGAATCTCATGTGCTTAATACTATTGGCAATTTTCATACAGTGAGGTGGAGTGGGAACTTGTATTCTAGGGTGTATTTCACATTTCTAGCATAACAATATAGCAGCACATTTCTAGCATACCTGTATAGCAGCCCATTTCTAGCATACCAGTATAGCAGAAGCGACAAGCTTGGGCTAATAAGACTCAAACTTATCCCATATTGAGAGCCGCATATTTGTTGGCACCTTGTATTTGCCAAAAATAACTTCAGGGTCTTGTGTCTTCTGCCCTACCATACCAAAATGCCGAACATGACCAAACCACGAGTACTCAACTGTATTGATAGTTTTCATACAGTGAGGTAGAGTGGGAAACTCACATTTAAGGACATATTTTCACATTTCTAGTATAATATAGCAGTGACAAGATATGTCAAGCTTAGCTGAACCAAACACTAACTTATCTTGTATTGAGAGACGTGTGCTTCACATCCCTTTGGCGCCCTGTATTTGCCAGAAGGCTCTGGAGTCTTGTGTCTGCCCTGCCCTGCCCTGCCATACCGGAGTGCCAGTCTTGTGTCTGCCCTGCCCTGCCATACTGAAGTGCCAGTCTTGTGTCTGCCCAACAATACCGAAATGCCAAGCCTGGCTGAATCACGTGTGTTAAATAGTACTGATATACAGTGAGTTAGAGTGGGAAACTCACCTTTAAGACTGAATCACGTGTGTTAAATGGTATTGATATACAGTGAGGTAGAAGGGGAAACTTGCCTTTAGTGCTTGGGAAACTCGCTTTTCCGGATGCAGTGGACCCTCGACTGGCCACTTCTTGCAACAAAATTCTCGACCGGCCACTTCATAGAACACACTCAACATGGCCACTTCTGCTTTTAGTAACACATACAGACACTACCATGCCAGCCACACACACACAAACCCACCACACTGAAGACAAACATAAAAAAAAAAACACACTGATGCTCACACACAGATACACACATACACAAATAAACAAAAAAAACACACTGATGCTCACACAGAGATACACACATACACAAATAAACAAAAGACACACAACAACACAAATTGAAATTGAAATTGAATAAG
>JAOPUL010005855.1:63353758-63367701 GCA_027564515.1 Octopus rubescens | reverse complement strand
GCCAGTTTCCAGTCAAACCGTCTAACCCATGCCTGCATGGAAAAACAGACGTTAAATGATGATGATGATGATGATTTAAATCTCTAGCCTAGTTTTGTAGCCATTATTTTACATCACACAATCCTATCCCCTCCTCTGGCTGTTTGGGTAAAATTTGATAAGATGTAAGTTTAAAAGGGTGATATGCTAAAATACTGATATTTTAATGTGGTATTTTAATGTGTACCCACGTACATTTAGACATTTAATTAGAAAAGACTGTTGTTGTTTATCAAATATTGAAGTAATGAATCGAGTTGTGAAGGGTAACATGTTCAACATTTTGTCAGAAATTTATTGTTCAAAGTCACACATTGCAAAGTTACATTCTTCTACATCAATGTAACTAGAGCTATTTGATGTGGAGTGTTCCATGAGGCAATTGCTGTCATTGTTGTTGTTTTTTAGCCCTAGGTAATGACCAATCACCATCCCATTTAAAAATATTTTTTTTCATAATTGTAGTTTATTTATGCACTGTTGCATACATTGGAATTGGGTCTTCTGACTATGGATAATTTCTTTCCATCACTCTGAGAGATCCTGAAAATAGAACATGGATGTTACTATGACTGAGTCATATATTAAAAAAATGGGTTTTATTACTTAGCATCTCATTTTTTTTTTTAAGGTGTTATGGTGTGTTTTGAAAAAATTCTGGCTACTCTTTCTTGCAGGTTGAGTGACTGCAGAGAGGGTCCCTCATAGGCTGTGTTCTGTTACTACTGCATCAACAATTCAGTTTCAGTTTACTATTGGAACTGTTTATGTACAGAGCAAACATGGTACCTGATACTGACTGGAAATTAACCGTTTAAAATATGTGTTTTAGAACATAGGAAAATTTAAACTGAACAGTCATTCAACCAATATTTGACTTCCCTTTACTGGACATTGTTTGGGATTTTACAATAAAAGAGAACATTTGGGAATGTATCAATAACATCTTTGTAAGAAGAAAGTAACAAGTCTTTTCATGGCAAATATTCACCCCGAGTCTCACTGTTAGATTTAATCTCACTTCTTGCATTCATTAATATACATAGAAACAAACAAGAATGTATAATATATCAACTAACTCCACATGTATCAAGTTACCAATATTTGATATATGTAAAGAACCAGAACTTAAAACTGGTTAACACTTTTAGTTTGCTTGCTCTTAGTTGTTTTTGCTAGAAATATAGATTCAGAAATGCTTTTATCTTATATCTTTTACTTGTTTCAGTCATTAGACTGCAGCCATGCTGGGGCACTACCTTAAATATTTTAGTCGAATGAATCAACCTCAGTACTTTTTGTTTCTAAGCCTGGTATTTATTCTATTGTTATCTTTTGCCGAACTGCTAAGTTACGGGGACGTAAAGACACCAACACCGGTTGTCAAGCTGTGATGGGGGACAAACTCAGAGACAAAGACACACATACACAGACCATAGATATATATAGATAGATAGATAGATATACATACAACGGGCTTCTTTCAGTTTCCATCTACCAAATCCAGTCACAAGGCTTTGGTCAGTCCGAGGCTATAGTAGAAGACACTTGCCCAAGGTGCCACGCAGTTAGACTGAACCTGGAACCATGTGGTTGGGAAGCAAGCTTCTTACCACACAGCTATGCCTGCGCCTATATTTAAGAAAGCGAAACAGTAGAATCTATGGAAACTATGTAATGATGATCTGTGTCAGTAAATACTAAGTTACAGTTTCAAAGTGGAATAAATTATTTTACTGTAAGACTTCTCTTCTTCATGACAAAATAGTTTATCATTCCACTTTGTAAATTTTATATAAAAGAAAGCCAAATGCTCTGGGAATGTATAAAATAGGCTCTGATCAAAATATGTTATGTATTCTTTTCTTGAATTAAAAAAACATGTTTTTTGTTAGATTTGTATCTTAACAATTCACATCATATGTGAATCAAATAATGATGCTTGATAAAATCTGGCTGTGTAGTAAGAAATCTGCTTCCCAACCACATGATTCTGGGTTCAATCCCATGGCATGGCACCTTGGGCAAGTATCGTTTTCTATAGCCTCAGGCCAACCAAAGCCTTGTGAGTGGATTTGGTAGATGGAAATTGAAAGAAGCCTGTCATATATATGTGTGCGTGTGTGTGACCACCATTTAACAACCAGTGTTGGTGTGTTTATGTCCCTGTAACTTAGCGGTTCAGCAAAAGGCAATGATAGAATGAGTACTAGGCTTAAAAATAAGTATTGGGGTTGATTTGTTTGATTAAATATTTTTCAAGGTGGTACCCCAGCATGGCTACAGTCTAATGACTGAAACAAGTAAAAGATAAAAGATAAAACTTCTTTAGCTTAATCTAAAATGGATGTTTCCTCTGAGATTTTCAAATGCAAAGTTTAGAAGAAAAAAAGATAATATTTTTCTTCAACTCATTTAGCTGGGTTACTCTTTTAAGAATTAGAAAAAAGAATACTCTTTAAATGAATTAATTAATTTAAGAATTCCTTTAAAAATGAATACAAAACTCTGGATTGCAATGATGAAGTCTAGTCAAGGTTAATCAAACATTCTTATTTGAAAATAACTCTGATGTTACTTAGCTTGTAATCTACAAAGAAATTATAGTAAAGAATCATAGATACGAGGTCTGATCAAAAAGTATCGGAATTGTTGCTATGGTAATGGAGCTAAAGTATGCTGAGTGAAGCCGCTTGACACAGATTGACCTTGAACTGTGTCATGTATGCATACTAAGTTATAACGTTCTCGTTCACTTCCATTGTTTATAGCTATGCTTGGAAGTAAAGTGTGTAGAGTGTGGTCATCTCAAAAAGAAGATTGGGTTTCAGCTGTGCAGGATCTCCTTGATTGTGTTGAGGAAGACGAAAACTTTCTGAAAACGGACATAACAGGGGACGAAACGTGGGTCTATGGCTATGACCCCGAAACCAAAGCAAAAATCAAATCCCACTTGAAAGGAACAATATTTCAAAAGGTCAAGGAAATCCAAGAGAATGCAATGAGACAGCTGTTCGCTATCCCCAAAACGAATTTTCCAGGAATGCTTCCATCAATAGAAAAGGTGTGGCTTCAGAAGGGGACTACTTTGAAGGAGATAGATTCAATGTCGAATTGATATGTGTTGTAGTTTTCTTTTTATAGTACCGGTCCTGATACTTTTTGATCAGACCTATGTCAAATGGCCATAGAAATTAAGTGAAGAGCCTTTAGTGTATAGAACATAATGGTTTCTTAATCTTAGTTTCCAAGAGTCAGCAGACAATGTGATGCATAGCCAGAAATATATGTAAATATTCAGGTCAGATGTGTTTTGCTTGTTTACAAAGAACAGGAAAAGGGTAAAATTAAAAGGGAGAAAGAAAGAAGGAAATCCATTTATGTATTGTTATCTAATGATAAAAAAATATTGTTTGTATAAGATATGTGTACTGGATTAATTAGCAGCAGAAGTTCACTTGAAATGAACTACTCTAATGGTTCACTGGATGTAGTTTACAGTTTCTGTTACCCAGATGATTTAATTAGTGCTAATAAAAGCATAGTTGACAAAATAAGGATGGTGTGGAAGTAATGAGAGATCTGATGGAACAAAGAGACATGGCTATAAAATGTAAACAATCTGCAGGCATTGATTGGCTCTCATCATCATCCTCATCATCATTTAGCATCTGCTTTCCATACTGGCATGAGTTAAACGATTTGACTGGAACTGGCAAGCCAGAGAGCTGCACCAAACTCCAATCTGTTTTAGCTTGGTTTCTATGGTTGGATGCCCTTCCTAATGCCAACCACTCCAGGATGTGTACCGGGTGTCTTTAACATGTCACCAGCATGGGTGCTTTTACATGTCACCGGCACAGGTGTTTTTTAACATGGCACTGGCACGTAAAATGTATGATGTTAAATTTAATGTAAGCAAAGCATGAGGGCAACTGGTATTAAAAGCTTCATTAATTATATGCAGAAGAAGTGACTGCACTAATATATTCGGAGATGTCACTTAAAGGCAAGATTATACTGATGATTAAATATTGATTATTTCTGATTATTTAATCACTTGCAATTCAAACTGTATGTGACATGAGAATTCTCTGCTCTTTCAAATGATATTTCTTACCAGCAAACGGAAACCAATACTTGATGAGGCCCTTGTTAGGGGATGGCACGCAGCCTCATTCCCTATCGAAGTCAACTGCTGTGGCTTTTCAGCTAGATCAGTGCACTGTTTCCTACAGAAGATTGGTCTGGAACCCAAACAACTGAAGTAAGCCACCAAGGAAATTGGTGTGGCAGCTGAAACCAGCTCAAGGTAGTTATGGTTGACAAGAGACCACAGGTGGAACCCTTTTGCAGGTGAAGCCTAATTTAGTCCTCACTGCCCCAGTCAGATGAAGCGTACAAGCTAAGGGGTGGAACGTTTGTGAGTCTGAGATACCTGCTGATGACATGGAAGGGTTTCTGAACTTACAATGGATCCAGAAGAGCTTGCAATACCTCTGAGTAGCGCCTTCACTTTCTGCATGAGGCAAAGCATCTCCAATGTTTATTTCACCTAAATACAAAAAAAATTTTAATTAACCTAATGCAATTACTGTCAAAATCAATAAGCTAAAGAAATTAACATTACTTAATTTAAGAATGTTTAAAGTATATAGTTTTTTTAACAAAATAGACTGTCTTCATTAAAGATGAAGAAGAATAAAATCATATGCCATTAATACTTGCACAGGTTCCCCAAATTTCTCAAAATGGAATCGCATCTGCAAGGCATTGAATCTCTAAGTTTGATAGTCACATTATTTGGAATTTGTTCCTTTGTTGGTTGTATAATCATAAAATTCACTCAATTTCTTGGATTTCATTCAGTGAATACTCACATTGACTCATTACCATTGAAACCTAAGGATTGTGCTGATCACTGCAGCACAATCAGATTTTCTTGCTTTTGAATTCTTTGATTATTCCTGTTGTATGGTTTGGTTGTTGTCATGCTGAAAAACTACAACCGATTCAAATGATTCTTAGCAAATGGAAACATTGTCTTCTTTCAAATTTTTAGTTAGCTTATGCCATTTGTGATGCCCTTGATCAGATGTATGGGACTGATCCCTCTTTCAGAAATTCCACCCTAAATCATGGCATTGCCACCACAATGTTGAAGTGTTGGGGATTCATGCACTCTGAGTGAAATTCTTTCTTCTCTTGTATGATATTGGACATGCTCTTAATCATCAAAGTTAAACAAATTATATTTTGACCTATCCAACAAAAAGATTTTTAACGAGTCTGATGATGTCCAATTCTTATGCTCCTGAGCTAACTAAATGCAGGCATGCTGGTTTTTCAGAGAAATGCACAGCTTTTTATGCACTATACATTTGACAAGCCCAAACTACTATTTTAAGTTTTTTATGTTAGTAACACCAATTTGCATGTGATATTTCTGTCAAATGTTGTTCAAAATGGTGTTAATTTTCTTGTTCTTCATCAAGAAATAGTGAATGTATTGGTTCATCCTGCCAATACTTTTCATGGCTACACTGATAGAAGATGGTTAGAATAGTCACCCATTTCATTGAAAATGTCCTCAGCATAGTGAGTAGCAGTTACAGAACATCTGAGTTCAGCAGCAATGGCTTGAGAAATCCATTTATGTAGTTATGTAGTTTTCAATCATGTCGCCAATAAAAAGCTTTTTCATTTACCCATCACACATCCCTTTCATCATGGACATTCATGCCATGCTTTTCATTCCATAAAGAGACTGGTAAATGAACAGAGCTGTGTTGTGAGATCACTTTAATCATGTCAAGGACATGTCTATCTCTCTGGTGCTGGTATAAATAACGATGCATCCAGTTTACTATAAAGTAGGAGGTTGTTAAGACTCTTTAGTCTTGTCAAGGACATGACTCCTCTTTAATGTTGGTACCATAAAAAAGCACTCTGTACACTCTGTAAAGTGGTTGGTATTAGGAAGGGCATCCAACCATAGAAACCAAACCAAAAAGGAAATGCAAGTAAGATGAGATCCCCTGGCCTGTCTAGGTGAGCAGAAACCCTTAAATATGTGCTGACTGACTCTGACCATGACATGCCATCCCGTCCAATCCATGCAGCATGGAAAGCAGTAGTAAAATGATGATGATGATGATGATGATGATGACGTGTGTGTATGCATAAGTATATATATATTTTTTCTTCTTTTATTTCAGGAGTATCTGCAAGAGCTATCTCATCCTTAGTGGATCTTCCAGAAACACACAAAATGCTACAAGAAACATGTCGTGATTTTGCTGAGAAAGAGTTGATGCCAATTGCTGGTGAAGTTGACAAATTATCCAAGTTCCCAGCAGAGCAGGTTTCTCAATTTATCTCTCCAAATGTTGTTAGATGTAATTAGGTTAAATATCGATTTCAAATTTTGGCACAAGGCCTGAAATTTTGGGGGCAGGGGTAAGTCGATTACATCGACCCCCAGCGTTCATCTGGTACTTATTTTATCAACCTCAAAAGGATAAAAAGCAAAGTCGACCTCGGTGGAATTTGAACTCAGAAGGTTAAGACGGCTGACATGCCGCTAAGCATTTTGCCTGGCATGCTTACAATTCTGCCAGCTTGCTGCCTTAAATATCAGTAACAGAAGGCACAGACAGTTACATAAACTCACTCAAGCCACAGTAGCACAGGGAAGCAAATATTTGCCAAATAATGAAATAATGATGAAAAGGATTAATAATACAGTGCATCAGTGGCCAGGATCTATTAGTATTATTGTAGCAGAGTCATTAGAGTGATGGACAAATTGCTTAATGGTATTTGTGCCTGCTCTTTCTGATCCAAGTTTAACTCCCACTGAGGTCAACTTTGCCTTTCAGAGTTGATAAAATAAAGTACCGATCAAGTACTGGGGTCAATTGAATTGACACGGTTCTTCCCCACAAAATTTCAGGCCTTGTATTCTATGTTAGCAACATTATTATTATTAGCTGGCATAATCATTAGCATGCTGGACAAAATGCTTGTCAACATTTCGTCTGTACATTCTGACTTCAAATTCTGCTGAGGTCAACTTTGCCTTTTATCCTTTTGGGGTCAATAAAATATGTACCAGTCGAGTACTGGAGTTGATATAATCAACTAACTCACTCCCACAAAAATTTCAGGCCTTGTGCCTATAGTAGAAAGGATTATAATTATTTAGTAGTTTTAGTTTTATTATGTACTTTCACTGCACTACTGAGCACAACTCTGTGTGCCTTGAGTATATGCTGCAGGTTGTTTTAGTGTTGCTATTTTTACTGTATTGAAAGTGCTTTAAGTAGGATGTGTAAAATAGCACTGCTATTTTATGTATGTTATATATATTTGTAAGTCCTGATGTTTTGATTATGTATTTGTCAGCATCCTTGAAGACTGAAAGCAGTTTTTTTTTGTTTTGTTCATGCTTTGTGGCTATTTGTGTCAGTTTTCCTTGGTTTTGACTTTCTGTAATCCTATTTTATAGTAGTTTTCTAGTTGTATAAGGCCTCTACTACCTTCAATTCATTGTATATATAAACTTTCTATATCAGATTTTGGGTGATGTATTCTAAATGCCGTCATTATTTTTCTTAATTTCCTATCTATTTTGGTTAGTTCATTTAGTGTCCAGTTAAAAATATTATTATTATTATTATTATTATTATTATTATTATTATTATTATTACTATTATTATTATTATTATTAATATTCATAATAATAATAATAATCCTTTCTATACTGGACACAAAGGCCTGAAATTTTACCTTATGCAATTTAGGTCATGAAAGTTACAGAACAGGTCATAATACAGCTAATTAGAAAGAGAGTTAATGTAGATGTGATGCAGTTTGGTTTTGTGCCAGTGAAAAGCACTACTGATGCTATCTTCCTAGTAAGGCAACTGCAGGAGAAGCATTTAGCAGAAAAATAAGCCTCTGTCTTAGCATTTATTGACATGGAGAAAGCTTTTAACAGGGTCTCTTGCTCCCACATCTGGTGGTCAGTGTGGAAGCTAGAGATAGATGAGTGGTTGGTGAGGAGTTCACCAAAGATCAGTTCTCAGACCTTGTTTATTCTAGTCCTCCAGGCCATAACAGAGAAATTTAAGACTGGTTGCTCTTTGGAGCTCCTCTATGCTAATGACCTTATTCTTATAGCTGAATTTCTTCTAGAATTAGAGAAGAAATTTCAGGTGTGGAAGCAAGGTCTGGAATTAAAGAGCCTTAGAGTTAATTTTGCAAAGACCAAAGTACTAGTAAGTAGGAAAGCAGACAAATTGCTAATTCCCTTCATAGAGATGGCCCTGCTCAATATGCAGAAAAGGCAGAGGTAGAAATTCCATACGGTGTACCCAGTGCAAGCTATGGGCACATAAGAGGTGCAATGGTATCACAGGAAGGTTAACAGAGAAGGTAGTCTTTGTGAGTGGCAGATGTGCAAGTACAATAAACACTAGGAATGTACAGGAAATAGATTTCTTCAAATGTCCGGTGGGATCCTTAGAAGCAGTAGATAGCTTCCATTATCAAAGCAACCACATTAGCAGTGGAGGAGGATACTTTGAAAGTGTAGGTGATAGAATAAGAACTTACTGGGAAAATTTCAGAGAGCTACTACCTTTGTTGGCAACAAAGGATCTATCTCTCAGAGTGAATGGGAGATTGTATGATACCTGTGTAGCTATGCTACATAGCAGTGTCACATGGGTTATGACTGCAGAGGACATGTGACAGCTTAAAAGAAATGAAACCAGCATGCTCTGCTAGATGTGCAGTGTCAGTGTGCATGTACAACAAAGTGTAAATGTTTTAAGAGAAAAATTGGGTATAAGAGGCATCAGATGTAGTGTGCAAGAGAGAAGACTGTACTGGTATGGTCATGTGATGTATATGGATGAGGACCTCTGCATAGAGAAGTGCCGATATCTAACTGTAGAAGGAACCTGTGGAAGAGGTAGACCTAGGAAGATGTGGGACGAAGTGGTGAAAAATGATCTTCAGATGTTGGGCCTCACAGAGGAGATGACAAGGTACCATCACATCTGGCGATTTGCTGTGCTTGAGAAGACACGTCAAGCTAAGTAAAATCGTGGCCATACATACAACCATGTCCTTTATGGTCATGCCCCCACACACACACACACACACAATCTGTTCCCTGTCAAAACTCTCCCACAACTTTACTCCCCCTTCTTCCCCCACTCATGATCACCACCCATTACAGATTCCTCCACTCTCCCTCACGTGCCTACCCGCACACTCTCCATGCCCTTACGTATCTATCATAGCACACACACCTTGCCACTCCAATTTCTCTCACCATCACTTGCTACAGTCACCTCTTTCTCATCTCTAAACATTTCACCCTGAAATGAAACATGAAACATCCCCCTATTTCCTCTGTACCACCTATATTCCCCCCTACTGTATTTTGTAGGTATGTCCGGATGCATCTCAAACATCATCTATTCTCTCTCTTACTCTGTCTGTTTCTCTTTCTTTTTCTCTAACTCTATCTCCCCTTCCTCACCTTTCTTTTCCTACTGGGGTAACCAAGTATCTCCCTTATAGTAAGACACCTATCTCTACCCCTCTATTATACTTTAACCTTTCAACTGACACAAAGCCACCTTCCTCAGTACCACTCCTTCTCTCAGCCGAGGGGTCTTTGTCATGCAAGTTACTTGGCGACCCTTCCGGTGCTGGTGCCGTATAAAAAGCACCAATGCAGGTGCCACATAAAAAGCACCTAGTACATTCTGTAAAGTGGTTGGTGGCATTAGTAGCTATGCCTAAACAGACAACGGAGTCTGGTGCAGTTCTCTGGCTTGCCAGCTCATGTCAAACCATCCAACCCATGCCAGCATGGAAGCTAGACATTAAATGATGATGATGATGATGATGATGATGATGATGATGCATTATATAACCTTTGATCTCTCATCCAGTTCCAAGTGTAGCTTTACTTACTGGTTCCTTACTGATTAAGTTCCTACAAATTTTATCCAAGTTCTCATTCAGAGATCTTTTTTTATATTTTGATACTATTTTCACTGCAGCGGCTAGATTTTCTATCAGTTCAATTCCTTATACACATAATAGAACTTTTTATTACACTTGAGCCTGCATACCATGCCCACAAATACAACCCTCAATATAACACGACATGATGGTATCCTAGCTATTAGTGATAAGCTCTATGGTTTCCATTTTCAATAAATTTTACACAACCCCCCACCACCACCACTTTCTCTGGTTATTTACTATTCTATACAAAAGCATCTATTCTTATGCCTTATTCCTGGGAAAGGTAAATCCTCCAATCCTGTCAGTGCCAGTCTATTACTTTCATCTTCATAATTTCTAGGGTAATAGACCTAATCGAGAACAGTAACCTCTACGTTATCTTGAATCACAAATAATCAATAAGACATTTCTGAGTAAGTAGGTTTACTGAGACAAACTATTGTATGTTACATCTGTTGTCTTAGATATCTTTGATAGAAATCAAATAATAACCTTTAACACCAACAAAGCTGATAGCTGATATCATGGATTTTTGTGTCTATGGTCACATAACTTAGAAACCATGGTATTTGTTCCATTTTCAGCATATGCTCACAGAGTACATTCTTATACCCAGCTTATTAACTTAGAAGAACCACAATTTAATTATTTCCATGAACTATTTTTTTTTTACATCAGTGGACATACACTGTGTTAACTCTATTAACTACTATTTGATAATGATAGTTTCATACTAGATATTTTACCAATCCTTCCTCCCTAGAACTATATTCTTTCAGAACTAATCCATACTCAACTGCTCTATTACTTTACAACATTTCAAAATAAAAAGGAACTGTGGTTGTGTGGTTAGAAGATTGCTTCCCAACCAAATGGTTCCGAGTTCAGTCCCACTGTGTGGCATCTTGGGCAAGTGTCTTCTCCTATAGACTTGGGCTGACCAAAGCCTTATTAGTGGATTTGGTAGGCGGAAACTGAAAGAAGCCTGTCATATATATATGTGTGTGTGTCTTTGTGTCTATGTTTGTCCCCTCTCCATCGCTTGACAACCGGTGTTGGTGTGTTTACATTCCTGTAATGTAGCAGTTCAGATAAGACAATGATAAAATAAGTACCAGGCTTTAAAAAATAAAAGTACAGAGGTCCATACATTCGACTAAAATTTCTTCAAGGTGGTGACCCAGCATGGCTGCAGTCTAATGACTGAAACAAGTAAAAGATAAAGTAAATTTCACATGCAGTTTACAAAATGGAATATAATATTTTACTGTAAGGAAGAAGATAAGTCTAATATTGTCTAATATTTCAGGCAGAACTTTTAGTTGGAGAGAGATACAATATTTATTGGTAGTGGTGGATCACAATCTACTTGTCCAACACTATTACAATCTATTGATCTAACACTATTGCAGTCTATTTATCCAACACTGCTACAATCTATTTATCCCGCAATGCTACAATCTATTTATCCAAAATTATTAAAATCTATTGATAACAATACAACAATCTATTTATTCAATATTACTACTACTACAATTTATTTATCCAGGACTAATAGCAAACATTTAATTTATCTCCAATAAAAAAAACTCTACCTTAAACACTACACATCACTTTTTTCTTACTACAAAAATAATTTATTCCATTTTGTGAAGTTTTTCTACTTAGTATTTACCAACACAGTCCATCACTAATTTCTTCTGATTCTACTGTTGCACTTCTAAATCAATCTTAGTTTGGCCAAAGTCATCTGTCCAAAAATTTGGTCCGATAGGGCTTAAAAAGAAAATGATCACTGCACTTTCTCCTCTGTATAACAAATAAATAAGGAAAGAAATAAACATCTATTTATAAATATATATATATATATATATATATATATACTAGCAGAAGTACCCGGCATTGCTCGGGTTAAAGATAATAATGAGATTTCATTTGAAAATTTGAAACTTCTAATTGTAAATATTTTGGTTCTTCTTTTTAAAGTGGCTGAAGTGGCCTTGGATCTTAAAAGTGGGCAAAAATCCACCTTCATGCACCAAATGATGTCATTTGGAATGCATTATTGTACTTCTGCATATTTCGAAGAAAATGTCTTGATTCAGTAGTTGTACCAATCAGCAGTCCCCTCAAGGGTTCTGGTGGTTCAAGTAAAAGTTTCAACTTGATCTTTCCATTTGAACAACACAATCCAGGTGACTCACCTTTCCGTTTTTTAGCACCACAGTTTTGACAAACCTTGTTCATCGAAGAAATCTGAACTAAAGGTTCTGAGGCATAGTCTTAATGTGGATTGTAACTAAAAGCAGCAAAGTTCCACTCGGCAACGTTTTTAAATCGTAAATCTTCTGTTCGTGCTCTCTGTTCACATAGCCTTTGAGTTGTTTGATCTTCAGTTTCTTCATGTCGATTTTGAGCTGCTCTATTTCTCTCCATTTGCTATCTTGATGATTTTCATACAGCTGATTCCTGTTGACGAATAGTTGCTTTCATTGTTCTATCATCAGCAATTATTTTTATCTTAGTTCTAATTCATTTTAACTATATTCCACTGTTCTTTTTCTTTGTTTTTGGAGTCTTTCTTGTTGCTGCTCTTCACTTTCATTCTCCTTTTTGTAGTTGCATTGCCCTAGCTTTATGAGACTTCCTTCCAAATGAAAGCTTATTCTTCAGTGGCATTTTTTACTTGCAATTTCCAATGTCACTATTTACAACTTTAAAATTCTTCTGTACAAAACTTCACCTCACAAAAGGAAAATACGATTGGTTCAAGGTGTAACACACGCAACACTTCTACACAAAATGAAAATAATATTACTTCAATGCGCTCAAAAACCAGTTAACAAATCATCGTTTGGGAATCCCAATTTAACTCATTGCAGGTCAGAGTTGAAATGAGTGATGAAGCCGGAAGAACAAAATAAAGTAAAAAACAAAAAACACAAAAGGTTTGAAGAAATAAAACAGCCAAGAAGTAAGACGTGCATGAACATGTGCACATGCTCATACACTCTCGCATGCAAAGAGGAGAACATAAATAACACACTAATAACAGCATGTCACACACACTGCATTAACTTTCATTTATTTTTCGTAAACAACCAAAACAAAATGAGGACTATCTCCTGTCCCTTAAAAGAATATAGGTCCAAATTTGAGGACAACCTATATCTGCGTCTAAGGACCTTTCATGCCAGGTTTGAATATGATTGGTTAACTGTTTTTTGTGTGCATTGGTAACAAGCAGACAAACAAGCAATTTTACATATTAGATATGCGCACGCACACACACACACACACACACACACACTCACAAATACATATGTATATGTATCTTTCTTTTTCTTTCTTTTACTTGTTTCAGTCATTAGCCTGCAGCCATGCTGGGGCACCGCCATTTAGTTGAATGAATTAAGCCCAGTCCTTATTTTTTGATAAGCCTGGTACTTATTCTGTCGATCTCTTTTTGCTGAACTGCTAGATAAGGAGTCGTGAACACACCAACACCGATTGTCAAGCAGTAGTGTGGGACAAGCAGAAACAGACACACATAGATATACATATATATGTATACGAGGGGCTTCTTTCAGTTCCTGTCTACCAAATCCACTCACAAGGCCATGGTCAGCCCAAGGCTATAGTAGAAGATACTTTCCCAAGGTGTCACGCAGTGGGACTGAACCCAGAACCATATGTTTGGGAAGTAAGCTTCTTACCACACAGCCATGCCTGCACCTATATATATATATATATATATATATATATGCACATAAGCGCAGCTGTAGGGTTAAGATGTTTGCTTCATGAACACATGGGTTTGGGTTTAGTCCCATTGCACAGTACCTTGGGGT
>JAOPUL010005855.1:63208207-63220198 GCA_027564515.1 Octopus rubescens | reverse complement strand
TGCACTGAATCGGGCAAAGTGGAGGGAGGGGGTAAGGGCGATTGCTGCGAGTGTGAGGTGAATCCGGCCACCCCCGGTCACGAGGACAAAACTGGATTTAAAACTTTGGGAGAAGAAGAAGAAAGATGCCTGTATGTTGAAATGTATGGTGATGCCTGCATAGAAGTGTCAGAACTGACTATGAGAAGGAAATTAATGTACAGAAAGAAGTGTGAAGGAGATATAATTGAACCTTCTTGATAGAATGTAGCACAGATGGTCTAACCATGCTGCAATGGAACAACCTAATACGAAACTGAGATCAAGAGATCAACAAGAACCATAGGTTGGCCATTTACGAAATGCTCATGCCACATATGGTTGAAGACTTTGCTGATGTCAAAGAGCACAACACTGCTTTCATTTAAGTATTCAAGAGTGAGAGGCCATTTGTTAGTGTTTGTGAAGTAGGAATTCAGATCTCTGGTAGACCTGCTCCTACAAAAAAAAACATATTTGTAGTCATTTAGAAGAGAAAGGAACTCCAGGTGGTAAAAATTACGGTATGTATTGTCCTAAATATTATTTAAATGATGTGGTCTTCCCAAAACATCTGTATTGATAAGGTTATGTACACCAGACTCCTGTTTTCATTGCTACATTAACAATTAGGTACTGGGAAGATTAACTGCATTTACCCATATGAAAAATTTATGTTAGCAGTACACCTGTACTACATTTATATATACCGAGATACATAAATATGTAAGACAAATGCATGAACAAGAGGAAGAAAGAGGCCAGTTCAGTTCATATCATGAAATGTCCAACTGCCTCTTTCTATTTTAATCCAACTGAATGTCCATGGATGAAATAAAATATAGAGCTTGAATCTTGATAATTGCCCATATACTTTGAAAAACCACTTTGTGAAGTCCACCATACCTGTATGGTATAGTGATTAGTGTTCAGCTTACAATCATAAGGTTATGGGTTCAATACTTAACAGAGCAGCGCATTGTGTTTTTGAGCAAGGCACTTCATTTAACATTGATCCAATCTACTCAACTTTATCTGAGTACCAGCCATGTACTGGTGCAGCCCTCACTTTCCCTCTCAAATTCTCACATCCTCAAGCTTTTGCCATGTCAAGAGCTAATGAATCAAAAAGGCGTCTATGTCTCCTCGCAATTCCATAGGCACTTGAAGCAATTAGCAGAAGAGTGATACATGTTACAAAGCCATATTTACTCATAAGCGCTAGTTAGTTGTACTGTTATTTTGGGATTTCTTAAGCTTTATTTTATTCATTTTACTTAATATTCTATGCTATTTTAGACACTAGTTTTCGATAACAGGCATGCTAAACCATGTTTGACTAATGATACAGAGTAACTGATATAATGTCTCTGTGATGAACAATAAGAGACATCAAAGGAAAAATAAATTTAATTAAATAACATGAAACATCCCATAGAAATTTTAATTTTTTTAAAAATTAGTCATAAAAAGAAAGCTAAAACAACATTTTCTTCACCTACATGCTGTCTTCTAAAACAAGGAAATCAAGATTCAGGGAAACAGAAAGATATTAGCTTTGCTTTTTATTACAATTATCTTTCTTTTGTCTTTTTACTAGTTTCAGTCATTGGACTACAGCCATGCTAGGGCATCATCTTCAAGGGTTTAGTCAAACAAATCAACCCCATTACTTATTTTTGAGTCTGTACTAATGCTATCGATCTCCTTTGACGAACCGCTAGGTTACAGGGACGTAAACAAACCAACACTGGTCGCCGACCGATGGTGGGAGATAAATAAAAAGACACACACACACATACGACTACCACAGAGTTTCTGTTTACCAAATTCACTCACGTGGCATTGGTCGACCCATGGCTATAGTAGAAGACACTTGCGTACGGTTCCGCGCAAAGGGACTTCATTTACTTTTTAAAATTTTGGAATTGTACTTGTCTAGTAAATAATATGGTCCGAGATGGTGTGTCAAAACTAAAGCAATTACAACGTGAAAGATACATATTAGTCATTCAAAAACACAAAAACTATTAATGCCACTGCAACTGTGGAATTGTGTCAGTGACGAGGTTGCAGATCGTGTGAGGAAAATTTTGACAGAGAATGATAAGTGATTAAGTGAAGTTAACAGTTTTACTGTTTATGAATAATTAATACATGTCTTCCACGCTGTAATTTCTTCTTTTTTGTTTAAGTTTTAGACAATTACAAGTAATTATCTAAAAGCTACAAAATATATTTAAAAAGACGGTGTCAGTAAAAATAAATCGATAAAAAGTTTGATAAGTGAAGAAGCTAATGTTTTGGGTTGAAGATCTTCAACTGAGAGAGAGAGAGAGAGAGAGAGAGAGAGAGAGAGAGAGAGAGAGAGAGAGAGTATAGTTTGTAGTCACGTATTTTGTGAGGGATTTATCTCCCTTGCATCGTGTTACTGTTTCGCCCTAGGACACGCTAATCGGACAGACTTATGCTTAAAGAAGTTTCAGCCATGATATAATGATATTCTGTCAGTTTTATATTTTTTTTTATTGTTTCATAAAGGCACAGGATCACATTATCCGATCTTTTCATCCATGTTTAAGATAGTAGGGTGTGATTTGAGAGATATCTGGCTGATATTTTAGTAGATCAAGCGACCACGTAGAGGTACCTTTGCCGACTCGTGGGCAGCATTTTCAAGTATTATTCAGGTAGCTGATAAAATGTTTAGATGCGGTGTACAGATTCAGTCGTCCGGATATTTCACGCCTCTGCATGGCTGAGAACTTCAAGTTGTTACTTAGTCTTAGGTCAGACGTGATCGAGTAATCGTAAGGCACGCAGGTAGATCCATCATCCTTCTAGTTGAGAACCATACAGCACACTCTCACAAACAGTGAGAAGTCGTTTAGGGTACACCGGTGATCGGTGACAAGCATTTGTTCAAGTTATGGTTTTCTCATTTGAAGCGGGACTTTAAAAAATGGAACACATTGGATAATATAGTGCTATACATTGCTTTATTCTACCTAAAATAAAGACGGCTGTATTACATAATTTATAGAGAAATAAAATATCTTACGTACTAACAAATTATGATAAGTTAACATGTAGTTTATCGTCGTAAAAAAGTGAAAGTAAATCGTTGTAAAGATAGAACTGTGATAGAAACCGGAAGTGACGATAGTAACATACTAACATTTCATATAAAGAACATACAGAACTCCATCATAATGCCACGTCCACAGGCACCTACGTGTATAATAGATTCTAGTGATGTGTTAAGTATTTCAGAAATAACCGCTGAGGTACACCGTTCCAACGTACTATACACAGCAACGAACACAACTGAGACGGCAATTCGGTGGCTTGTATGTCGACGCATGATACCCAACACAGTTACATGTGAGCGGTGCAATAATCCTGCACGGTTAATGAGCTATAGAAAAATAACAGACGGGAAGCGGTGGCGTTGTTCCTGTGGATTCACTCGAACTATACGAGCCAATTCTTTTTTTGAGAAGAGCCACTTGACTCTATCAATAATAATTCAACTAATGTACATGTGGGTAAGAGACTATCCGCAGAACGAAATGCTTTTTGAACTGCAAGTGAGTAATAATACCGTGGTTGATTGGTGCAAATTCTTGAGAGATGTTTGTGAACAGCACTTGGAAGCTCATCCACAGCAACTCGGTGGATTGGATGATGCAGGATGTCCCATTACTGTGGAAATAGACGAATCGAAATACATACATTGGAAATATCACCGAGGAGAGTGGCATGAAGGGTATTGGGTGTTTGGTGCAGTAGAAAGGGGTTCAGGAAAATGCTGCTTAATTGAGGTCCCCGATCGCACGCGTGAAACACTTTGGTCCATTATAACGCAATGGATATTGCCAGGAACTCATCTGATATTCGATGGGTGGTCGTCCTATGTATGTCTCAGCAACATATATACTCATGAAGTTGTCAAACGTTCACTCAATTTTGTTGATGACAGCATCCATACACAGACGGTAGATGCTTGTCAAGGGCGATGGATGTTGATCAAGAAGAAACTTAGGCGACAATGTGGGACTAACGATGATTTATTTATATCATATCTTCATGAGCGTATGTGGCGAAACAAATTTAGAGATCGTGAAAAACTATTTACGAATCTCATTTCGTGCATCAATGACTGTTTCATCGTATAAAATACCTACAGTTTTCATGTTATATTAAATGTATTTGCCTATGTTACATACATTGTTTACATGAAATAATGGGACATCACTGTCGTTACTTCCGGTTTCTATCGCAATTTACATTCATTTCTTAAGACAATTTACTTTCACTTTTTTGTGACGGTAAACTGCGTGTTAAACCTCATAATGTATAACACATCGTCTCCAAAAAGAGTAAATAAATATCTCGTAGATATTTATTTAGGCGGCAAGCTGGTAGAATCGTTAGCACGTCGAACAAAATGCTTAGCGGCATTTCTTCTGGCTCTTTACGTTCAGAGTTCAAATACCGCCAAGGCCAACTTTGCTTTTCATCCCTTCAGGATCGATAAATTAAAGTACCAATCAAGTACTGGGGTCCATGTGATTGACTTTCCCCTCCCCTCAAAAACTGCTGACCTTGAACCCTGCAACGGACCAGCGTCCTAATCAGGAGGATGTTGCGATATGTTACATATACACCATGGAAACCGGGTAACAGGCCTTACGAGTCCTAGGGCTCAAGAAAAAAAAATATTCTCGTCGTGAAAAAGAAAACAACTGACGACTTGAATTTAATCACATGGTTTATGATTCGCATCGCTTCATAAACAACAAAAGGCTGGACGTGAGGGCGTTTCATAGTCGATTGATGTGTTCTAACACGAAATCTACTTCAAAACAACCTTACTGTCTTACCAAGTGTAAATATGTACTGCATAAAGATTTCTATTGGAGACTATTCGAGCAAACAATAAAAGTAACATGTATTCATGAAATTATTATCATAAATAGTACTCGTTCTCTTCCTGTTTTGAAAGTTGTGTAACTGGTAAGAATTGGTGTTTCTCTTTATTACAATGTTGTCAATTCAAATGATAAACAGGGTACAAAAATGTAAGTGTATAAAAATATATTGCTTGCATGTGGAATAATATTTTAATCTTTAAAAAATCTTAAGCGGCCAGGATTTCTTACCACTTGTTTCAAAACGTTTTCTCAATGTATTCAATTCAAATTATTATACTTCGTTCGTACTCATGTACTATTAAGGTCCTTAGAAGACTCAGGGGAGTACCTATTTCGTTTGCATTTGAAATGTATAAATATATTTTTTGTTTACATCCTTAAAAATTGAAATATTTCAAATTTGCAGAAAATGAAATATTACAATACTTATACTTTCATTTGTAATAACACAGAGTGCCAAAAGACAGGATGGTCATGGCTGTAACGCTTTTGATCTAAACACGGATTATCGCGGTTGGAATGCCTTTGATCATACGTCTATTCGATCAGGACTGATGTGTTTGTGTGAATGTTACAACTAATTGCGCTCTTATTTCTTTAAAGTATTTCTCTAAAGAATTTTTGTCTAGTGAAAAAGAAATATTAAACTGATCTTGTGACTTTATTGGACAGTTTCGATCACCAGTCAAGTTTACTTGTTGCTATTTGTCAAATATAAACATATTGAATCGTAGTTCTCTTTTTGTTTTTCTTTACCTAACACGGGCATATTAAAATAGCCTAAAAGTCAATATGACAATCTTTCAAAGTCATATAAATTTTTAAAAGGGACACCAATGCTTAAATAAATTTTTAAAAAAACAGTAATATATATTATACGGGAGACCTGTATTATTTCCAAAGGACTTCATTTTCATTCATAACATAATCAAAATATTAACAGAAAGCATTACTCACCGACTTCAACGAATTTATAGTAAACATCATCCAGCACCGCTTCAATTAACATTTTGATTTCATTTATATTTTGTGATTTCAAACACTTGTTCCAGAGATGGTGTATTTTAAAAATATTTTATAGAAAATATTAATGTTTACAGTAGAATTGTCGTATTTACACCGGCACGTGCGAACTGCGTTTGTAGGCAAACGTTTAGAGTAACCTCCCTTAGACTTCAACTCTCTAGGCTGTAATATTTACTGATCCGAGTCAACCTTTACCACTGTTTATTGTTATATATTAATATAATTCCATTCATACCTGGGATGTATTACAGGAATATTAAATAGACCATATATCGACTATTTGGTAATCTTTCGATATTGGTTCACGACGTCATTCATCCACACAATGAGTGATATGTAAAGGCTTAAGAAGTTATATTAGCAAACATGAGGTCCCGGGTTCGATCCCACTGCGCGACATCTTGGTCAGATGATTTCTATCAGCCTTGGGTCGACCTAAATTGTGACATAGATAAAGGCTAGGCTGAATTAGGGGGTGAATGACGTCGTCTCCTCATACCGACATTCTCTAGACCAATGCCAACTATTTTATCGATCACAGGTTGAATTGCAAAGTTGACTTCGACCGGATTTGACCTAAGAACGTAAAGTGTCGTAAAACTAAATATCTTTGTCCGATGCTTTATCGCTACCTAAATGTTCCCTGCTGCAGTTTATTTCCTCCAATATATTAGAATCTCAAAATATTTGTGCCGGAACACACCTATTTTATGAAGATTTAATTTTCGATTTCAATTAGATTTTTTTGTCAGTTTGAAAAAAAATGTGGTAGACGGATGAAAGACGACGCCCGAGAAGTGGAGGGATAAAGCTCACGTTAAATCTATATTTTTATTTCTGTGTGTACATTTTTTCCCCCCTAAATATTAATTTTGTCCCATCAATGGGACTGCCTAATCATAGAATTGCAATGTAAGTGGTTGAGTCTCCCACAAACATTTATACCATTAACACAATTCTCATGGAGAATCAGCGCGACATGGTTGACCCCTTTGAATTATATTCGCAATCTGACAAGTTTTCACTCAGTTTTCGCCTACCAATTTTAATTCACAAGGTTTGGGTCGACCCGAGGCTGATAGAAACATTTGACCAAGATGTCGCGCAATGGGATCGAACCCCGGGACCTCATGTTTGCGAAGATAACTTTTCAAGCATTTACCTATAACACTGATTTTTTTTCTCTCATTCACTAATCAACAATAATTACGCGCTGGTAAGTTGCGCACCACACTCAACAGGTTCGTTTTTGTACGGTTTCGATCTTCACCAAAGATCCGCTTTTTCTTTTTTTTTTTACTTTTGCAACTAAACACAGACGATATCTACAATGAAAATAATTTTAGTGTAAGATATATTAAAAATGAAAGAGGCACTTAAGTAGTGAAGTAATCAACCAAATATTGTTTCGGGTTGGTGTACGATTCAGGATTAAAAAAAGATACAGTTGTAGAATGTGAAAATTGTGGTGGGAATTCCATTGAAAGCCAATACAACAGAACCGTAAATAAAGTCTGCTACAAATGCTCAACAAAGAATTACAAGGCTGTATATGTAACATTTAAAAAAGATAGCTTTTTTTGGAGGTGTGGTCGGAAATTTAATTCAGTTGTGCAAAAACAAAAATAGTGGGCTAAGTTGCTTGATATTTACCATTGTTGAGGAAGATTTGACTGCTATATCTAACAGATTGAGCTACCTCAGAGACGGTGTACCTATAATGGTTATTATAGGTGGGTGTAAAGCAAAAGAAATAATAGTGTAAAAAAAAAAAAAAATATTAGTCAAACGAAAAGTGAACCTGTAAGGTGTGGTGTGAAACTGGTATGGTACTAGTGGTGAAGAAACAATAATTAACTAATTTTGTACTGATTCTTTCTGTGAGTATGACAGACAACTCTATATATGTTGAGGTTTTATAATGCCACAGCAAAATATAAACTTCACTCTAGTTAGAGAAGTGGTGATGAGAAAATCATTGGTTGATATAGAATACAATAATTTAGAGAATAGGAAATGCCATCTGCATAAAAAACAACAACATTTAGTTAAGTTAGTGTTGTTCTGATGCTCTCCACATTGAATCATCATCATTTAACGTCTGTTTTTCCATGCAGGCATGGGTTAGACGGTTTGACTGGAAATTGGCAAGCTGGGGAGCTGCACCAGACTCCAGTCTATTTTTTTTTTAATGTTAACTAACTATGAATGTTAGCTAAAAATAGTTATGCAGTGAGAAAAACAATGTCATTAATTTATTATTTCTACTTCAATTATTTTGCCAAATAAGAGAAACAGTTCGAACATGTTTTGATCTTATGACCAATCTACATTTACTGATTCATTCTCTTATCACTACAACAGTATGTTCAGGGAAGTCTATGCTTTGCTGATGAGGTCGTAATAAAATCGAAATATGTTCAGAATTATTTCCCATACATGCCAGAAGAATAAAAAAAAAAAAGTAATATTAGTCATGGATGATTGTCCCACCTCATAATATTTCAGGTTACCATTTTTACATCATCATCATCATCCTTTAACGTCCGTTTTCCACGCAAGCATGGGTTGGATGGTTTGACTAGAGCTGGCAAGCCGGGGCTAACACCATGTTCCAGTCTGGTTTGGCTTGGATTCTACAGCTGGATGCCCTTCCTACCGCCAACCACATTTACAGGGAACATAAAAAACAGTTAACACTAACTTAACTATTAAAATAAGATTGGATGGAGTTATAGTTGTGCTTGCAATGATATAGAAATACCCAATTTTGTTTAAATAAAAAAAATTGCAGTATGAGACACACATAATATTCGATTTAATATCATTTATTTAATTTTTATTTAAATATATGTAGAGAACTCTGAAAGTACTTAATATAAAAGAATTATGAAAACTAATTGAAGAGTGTCTCATTTTGAAAAGACCACTGACCAATAGAATGCATATTTTCATGAAGTCTACAAGCTGTTTATCATGTGCATATTTATTTTTTGTAACTCTGTAAAGAAACAGGTGCATACAACAAAACATTTATCAAATCCATCATAAATTTCATTAAAGAATATTTTGTTTTAAATGTGAGTTATTTAAATAAGAATCAATATGACTTTTTAGACTAAAACATATTTAAAGTAATCAAATTTATTCAGTAGGCTCAGCTAACTGCATGAAACTAGACAAGGAGGTAGACATTTCACCAAGCTGTCAAGTCCAAGATTTTGCACTCAGGATTTGCCATGCTTATAATATGTTGTCTTCTATTGCTTAATTTGAGTTCTAGCAGTAACCTGCCTGCTTTCCCATTCTAAAATGTGATCCTTACCATTTTATTGAAACAGCTGTGTTAAAGTTACAAATTATTCAAATTAAATCATTGTTAATTCTTTTATTAAATAAAAATACATCCATTTCCGAAAAACTTATTGAAGAAATATTTCTAATTAAACAAAAACCAAGATAAGCCTCAAAATATTTTTGAATACATCAAATATACAAGAAAAAAAACAAAAACATTTTAGTAATAATTTCATGTATAAGCACAAGGCTTCTGCCATAAGAGGGGAGAGACAATAGAGGTAAGTTATATTATTAACGGCATTAACAAAGTAAGTGGAATGTTTTCAACTGAGGATTGAGGTTAAAGATTTGGTTTGCTTAGACCACACTGAAGCCCAGTGTCTCCCCCAGCAGGAGAAAATCTTTACGAAAGGAGGGTAAAAAAAAAGAAAGATTATCATTGAAGAATAACATGTTTGGCGAATCTATATAGAAATTAAAAATATATATATATATCATTCTAATAAAATTTGATAAATAATTGTCTGATCATCTATCTTTGATTGCTGTTTCCTTCCAGAATGCCTGCTTCTTTTAAAGTTTTTCAAAGAAATGCTAGAATATGAGTATTGTCCCAAAACCAATCCATTAAAAATACTTTCATTGGACTGGAACCTTCCCTCTGATCAGAAAACAAATTTAGAATTAATAAATATAGTGATTTCTGATTTGCTAAATTTATAACACAGTCTCTCTGGATCAGTGCAAATACTGGTAACATAACAACAGCAAACTCTAACCTTACCAATACCAGTAACGTTAGCATTTTACAAAACAAGTATGCACAACTTGTTTGTGACTCTTATTTACCCTCGTATTTGACTATATGTTAATGTTGTAAGTCTGCTATTTTGTCCAGCCTCCAAAATATTCAAAAGTCCATATGTTTATCAGGCTGTAGACTCAGCAAACACATGCACAATGTAAACTACTAAGGCATTTATATATAGTGAATGTCATTGGAACATTCTAAAAGATATTAATGAAATTACAAAACAACAATCAAAGTACAAATTATGATAAGCCTGGTCTGTTCTACTATCAATTAGCCAAAAGTTGTTTTCTCTTTGCATGGGGGGGGGGGACAAGCTTCAGAGCTTAATATCTTCACACAGAAAGAATCTTTTCCAATGCTAGACAGGAGGTGTTTCTCTAACAGCAATCATTTCTTTCTTCCATTGTATGAGTCTTTATAAGAACAAGTTAAGTATAGCTCTGTAATTCGAAAATATTTCAGAAAGTAAGAAGGGAAAACTTTTTCTATCCAAAGGGTTTTTAACCCAATATTTACATGCTATTATTTATAGCATTATCTACTTTGAGTTCTACAGTTAAAAATGAATTATTTCACATTCAAAGTTTCTAAATCCTTAGGACTTAAACTATTAACATATATTTCTAATCCAATTTTAACCATTTAGCATTTAAACCAGCCATATCCAGTCCAAATATTCTACCTCTTTTATGTTCAAACTGTCAAGATCTAGCCTCTTACACTTACCCTATAATGTAATTCTAAAAATATACAATCATATCGAAATCCCAAACGTATGAGATAATACATGATTAATTCAAAACAGTGTGAATAAATAAGCATTATATTTGACAGAGTAATTTGGATGCTGAAGGTTTAATGTATATCAAAGTTATATTTTGTGCAACTGAGTTTTGTAGCAGCACTTTGCTATCATAGTTAAAGCACTCAAATATATAAACTAAATTCTATCAAAAAAAGCCAAAGAATCCTTACACTTCATTCTGTTTATAAGAGAATTATTGAAGGTGAATTGCTTTCACATCTTTCTCTATGGCATCAATAAAATAAATGAAGCGAAATAACTACAACTAATAATTCTAATTGTATCGCAGGTTAGGTTTGCAATATTCATAGTAATAATAACAAAAGTTTATATTTAAATCAAATCACTGAAAAAATTCATTAACAATGCAAGTAATATTATTATTATTTTTATACTAATGAAGAATTAACATAATGCCTGGAGACTACTAATGATAGGTATTTTTAGAAAAGGAAAAAAAAAAAAGTTACAGTATAGCAAAAACGACCAAGTTAAATATTTTGTGAAATCACTATAATGAATGTAAATCTACTAAATGACACTAATGTAAATTTCTATGTGAGCCTTATCTATCAACATTCCTCATCATCATTTAGCATTCATGCTGGCATGGTTTGGATGGTTTAACAGGATCTGACAGGTCAGAGGACTGTGTTAAGCTCCAACATCTGTTTTGGCATGGTTTTTATGACTGGATGCCTGTCTGTAATGCAATATATCAAAAGAATAAGAGCTGTCCCTTCATGCACAACTTTTTAAACTAGCTAGCAGACAATGTGTAAAATATCAAGTCAAATCAATGCATTAAAGTCTACAAATTAGTTCAAATAAGGGGGGAAATATTTAATTATCTATAAACACTCATCAGCAAGTAATTGATATTTTATGCTTTTCTTTGAAAAACAAATTCTCATCACAGAATAATAAGCATATTTCTTTATTAATAACATTATTAAAATTAGCTAGAAGACAATAGTTAAGTTATACAGTAATACTGCATATCAATATGTTCCGAATTCCTGATGGCCTAAACTAATATATATATATATATATATATATATATATATATATATATGCATACCTACATACAT
>JAOPUL010005855.1:63177529-63189696 GCA_027564515.1 Octopus rubescens | reverse complement strand
CACACTGTAATGTGGTTGGCATTAGGAAGGGCATCCAGCCATAGAAACCAAGCCAAATCAGACTGGAACATGATGTATCCCCACCCCCTCCAGCTTGCCAGCTCCAGTCAAACCGTCCAACTCATGCTAGCATGGAAAACGGACGTTAAAGGAAGATGATGATGATGATGATCATCATCATCATCACCATTTAACTTCTGTTTTCCATGCTGGCATGGGTTGGACAGTTTAACAGGAACTGGTCAGTTGAAAAGCTGCCCAGGCTCCATGTCTGTTTTGGCATGGTTTCTATGGCTGGATGCCCTTCCTAACGTCAATGGGTAAATATATATGTCACACTCAGTACATATACACACATATATAATGAACTTTTATACAGTTTATGTCTACCTTGCATTGGTCTATGTGTGTCACAATTCCCTCCTCCAAATGCATTACAAGGACCTCGGCATCCTTCCAGATGCAATGTCTTGTTCTGTTCCACAATACTGTGCTGTTGTTTAGCATCAGCTCAGTACTAATTAAGGAGACCAAATATCAAAGGCATTTTAATGAGGGAAGATGTAGGAAATATGAAAACTGTGTTGTCACTACTGGAATGTTTCCAATCACAGGCCTGTTTGATTGGGGTTAAAGAAAACTACAACAGTAAAACACACATACTCACACACACCACACACCTCACTTTTTCTTTTGCCAAAAAAGAAAAAAAGAAAAAAGAAATAAAAAGAAACATTTGAGGGAATTAGCTTGTAGTTAATTTAAAGCAAATTACTTAATTATCGGCTGATATCAAGAATTGAAGCTACAGAGGTTGACACAAAGATAATGAAGGGTTCATTAATTATTCAGTTTGTTTTAATTATTGTTACAGCCAAAGCCAACCTGGAGCACTGCCTTATATACACACTCTCCTATGGCCATGAATTCCCAGTCTTTAAAATTATTTCTGGACCAACACACTATGCTTAAGTGTCTTCACCTCTCTATTCTTGTTTTTTTTAACTTGTTCACATCCTTAACTGCTTTTGTTTCAGGAGACTCCTGTAGGAATGAGCACTAGTATGAGCCCAACAATGCCAATCTGTTTGTTGGTTACCTTGAAACCCAGATCTTCATTCATTATACATTCGGCCCCATTCCAGAGCTATACATCAATGTCTATACAGTGCTACTTCTCTTACTCACTAACATCACCTTCACTGCCTTTGTCAGCTCCTTCCATCTCCAACACTTCAGTCAGCTCCCATTTCTAATGCCTCTATCAACTCCAACACATCTATTAATTCCTCCCATCTTGAACACTTCTGTCAACTCCTCCCAACTCCAACACTTCTGTTAACTCTTCCCATCTTGAACACCCCTGTCAACTCTGTTAGTGGGTAAGGGAAGTGGCACTGTAAAGTCATTGATGTATAGCTCTGGAATGGAGCCATATAAATAATGGTTTCTGATTTAGGCACAAGGCCAGCCATTTTGGGGGAGGGGTTTAGTCGATTACATCGACCCCAGTTTTTTTTTTAAACTGGTACTTATTTTATCGACCCCAGAAGGATGAAAGGCAAAGCCAGGATGAAAGGCAAAGTCTAAGGATGAAGATCTGGGTCTCAAGGTAACCAACAAACAGATTGGCATTGTTGGGCTCATACTACTGCTCATTCCTACAGAAGTCTTCCGAAACAATTTTGTTCTCAAACAACTACTACAGCCATTAATATTTCTGCTACTGCTACTACTGACGGCCACTCCTTCTGCTGCTACCACAACTATGATCCAGCAATAATCAGAAAGAAATGAAACACCAGCACAATGTGATTATTGTATGAAAACATGTGAACTTCCAGAACTGATATCATGAAATATTAATTTAATTAAACTTACTTCAATTTATTTTATTTTCATTTCAGTATGACTAAATTGTCTTATAAGCGATTGAAACTAGTATCATATTTTGATAAAATTATAAATACTTTTTTGCTTTTGTCCATAGTAAAGTTCTCAAAATATTTCCTTTTTGTTTTTAATATAAATTTACTTGTGTAAAACTGCTTAACCTTTCCAACACATGCACACACACACACACACACACACACACACACACACACATATGTTACACTTTCTTGATCACTCTGGTGTTAGGGTGTATTTTTCCATAGGTGGATGGGTCTTCTATAGCACCACAGTCTGTACAGTCCTTTGTCATCTCCTCTTCGTCTTCTTCTTCTTCTTCCAAAGTTTAAAATCCAGTTTTGTCCTCTTATGATTAGAATTTCAGAATTCAAACATAAAAGATCTTTACAGTATCATGAATCCACATATACTCACAGTACCAGGATGCTTCACAGGATTATGTGCTATCATTGGTCGGATTCTGTATCAATGAATCTACTCAGAAACTGGGATGCTTCCTGTTACTTGTAAGATTCAAGAGCGTCATCTCAGACATGTTGCTCGATTTACTGAGTTAGATCCTGCTTACTGTGTTCTCTTCACTGAGGACCCAGTTGGGTTGATGGCATGTGTTCTTTGACCACATGCCACAAGGTCATGACAGATAAGGAGGTATCTTACGGAGGTGGGGACTAACTGGCACTCTGCTTGATGGGTCACCCAAGAAGACCCAGGAATATACCGATAAATGGTGAATGCAGCAACAGTTCATGCTCGCACATCTGACCTGACTGCTATAATTATTACTTAGAGGTATTTAAGCTTAACACTCAGGGTGCTACAATAATCCCTAAATACAGAGAAGCCTTAAATACAGAGCAACATAATATCCTTGAAAAACTTGTTTCAGGAAATAGCCCTCAATATATGAGTTATGAATTTATTAATTTCACCAAGCAGTGGATTTTTTAGCATATCACATCCAGTCTGAGAAAGTATAAAATATTTAGAAATGGCTATGTAAACCAGTTTCAATTTCACTGCATGGCATTTTGAGTCATGTATTTTGTCATAGCCTCAGGTTAACCAAGACCTTGTGAGTAAAATTTGGTTGATAAACATTGTGCAGAGGATCATTGTATACATCTACATATATCATGTTTTTTCTGATTAAGAAGGTCACCTCATGACCATATGGTTTCAGGTTCAATCCTACAGCGGAAATTATATGTAAGCCTATCATATATGTTTGTGCATGTGTGAAAATATGGGAGTGTATTTGTCTCTGTGTATCTTAACATTGGTGCCACTTGGACAGCAGTGACATTTGTTAATGTTCCATGGCTCAGATGAACAAATTATATATGCAATGGGCAAAGACCATTAAAAAAAAGTACTTTACTGAAAACCAGTGTTAACGATTCTGCCAGTTTGCTGCCTTGTTTATAACACTAACAAAATTTTAATTTTTTTTTTTTTGTCTTTGATCATAAAGTGTTATTTCCTATTTGCTTCTATCTAGAAATTAAAGGCAATGACTACTACTACCTTCAAACTTTGCTTTTGAGACCTGAACATCAATGTTTTGAAACTGACCTATTTTCCATTACATTTCAGACAGATTCAGCATTGAGTTGCTGAAGCAGAAATATTGTTATAGCAAATATACTGTTCAATAACCACTTGAGCTTGACCCTTAGTGGCTGACAATATGTGCATCTCTAATCATGAGCAGAAGTAGTGGGAGAGCATCATAGCCATGTGTTGAGAGGGATTCTTTGGGGTTTGAATAAATGTAACAAGAGCAAAGTTTGAAGGAAATATTAGCCATTCTTCATACTTTCTAGGGGCAAGCAAATAGGAAATAACAGTTGCCACCCAAGGACAAAAATTGTGTTACACGGTGTAATTATAATATTCTATTCTCTCTAATATTAGTAATTCAGTTGACATCATTATAATGAGTCATATGTCACAAGATCTGGCAAAGTTGGAGTTGTGAAAGCCAAAAACATAAAATCCATATAGTTGTCTTTAATTGACTATCAAATGCTGATTTAATACATCTGTATTTGTTTGAAGTTGATCTCTGATTACACATCGGATACCATATGCTAGAAATTTGTGAGATATTGTCAAATAAATTGATTCTACTATTTCACTGGGTTGTCACATAACTTTTTTTTTTCCATTTATTTTAATTCTTTCCAATGTTATTCGAAATAACATGAAAAATATTTTTATCAGTGTTGTTTAGTGGGTTTCTTTTTGTAGCTCTATTTTTCCTCTACAACTTTTGTTAATCATTTTTGAAAATTGAATAAATCTTACTGCTTTTCAGACATATGACGATGGAGCCGTGCCATGTAAAAAGCATGTGTGGGTGCTGGTGCCACATAAAAAGCACTGGTGATGGTGCCACGTAAAAAGCACCCAGTACACTTTGTAAAGTGGTTGGCATTAGGAAGGGTGTCCAGCTGTAGAAATCAAGCCAAAATAGACTATGGAACCTGGTGCAGCCTCTGGCCTTGCCAGTTCCTGTCCAACCCATGCTAGCATGGAAAACAGACGTTAAATGATGATGATGAGTGCCAAGTAGGAAAAAAACAAAACAAATGAATTTATCTGACAACCCAATATTTTATTGACCCCTAGAATAATAAAAGGTAAAAACCAACCTTAGCAGCATTTGAACTTAAAATGTAACTGCAAGGTATTTAATCTAGCATTCTGAGAAACATTGATAATATACACTGATAATTTACTTGACTGTACATACAATATTTCACCTAAATTTACATATGATTACAGAAGTCCAGTGTGTTGTGTCATAGACAAGACTGAATGAAGACAACTTTAAATCAAACATTTGAAATCTGTGGTGTACATTACATACATTAGAATATGTTTACATACTGAATGAAAATTTGCTCCTCTCCTTTGCTTTCCTTACTTAGATTTCTTATCTGAATTCCCTTGAGATCTTTCTGGAAATTATGTCTTGTATATTCCATTTCTTTTTTGAAAATGTTCACAGTTTATATGTTTGAATATAGAACTGAACCTAAATGAGAATTTGGTCAAATATACAAATGGAATTTACAGAAACAAAATATGAATGGAGTTACTTTTGCCTTAAAAACCTCAACCAAGAAACCCTCACATTACAGCAATCTTAGGTTACAGGATTTCATGTTTATGGAAATTCTAAAGTATGATCACTAATTTTTGGATATAGCCTGTAATTTCATCCTTATGGAAACTTAGATAAATTTTAACAATTCAAAAACTACTTTCTTCTTAGCCAAAAGGTTGCTTCTTCACATTTTAGCTAAGTTTAAGGTATAGTTAATTTCAAAAACTATAATTATGATACATACATATATGTATGTTTGTATGATTGTTTCCAGTAAAAGAAGGTGAACATTTTAATGCAGACATTTTCTGGTTAGTAAAAACTTAAGTGCTTGAATTTGCACAACATAAAAATGAATGGTGAAGCTGCCAGTGCTTATTTAGGGTGTTTGGGCTATTTTGACAGTTTGCATAAAAGGAAAAGAAAATACAATATCCCATCCAAAAATAAAAGTATTTTTAAATATAAAAAATATCAACTAGATTATAGCTAGGAGATAACAGTTTGCTCAAAGTAGCTGCCCTCAGCTTCCACCATAGCCTCAAGATGTCTCTGCAACCTGGCATATGCATTCCTCACTGTGTCCCTGGGAAGATCTTTGAACACCTCTTTCATTTTGGCCACCATCTCAGCCTTAGTGTTGCAGGCAGTTGGTGTCATTCTCAACCATGCCTCACATTATAATTGGAGGAATTAGGAGGCCAGAAATTGGGACTGGTGAAATTAGAAATTCTCTGACAACCACTTCTGACTCTTTCTGGAGGTGTGGCAAGGAGCAAAATTCTGCTACCATGCATATGGCTTTCCAGCAGCAACCCTCTCTAGCCAGGGTTTGACCACAGTCTCCAGCAGCTTCACATAACCGTTTAAATTGGGCCTAGGGCCCTGTTGGATAAGTTCCAGCATGCAGAGGAGTCAGAATGCCTGCTGTTTTCCTTAGTGGCTAACTGTTTCTCAACTATAACTTTAATTATTATGCTCTCCAATGCTATTGACTGTTCACCAATACAACAAACAGTTCCTGAAAAAAGGAGACGTATAAAAAAAATCGTCAAATTTAGCCTGAACACTCTGTACAAATGCTGTTACTGATTATCCAGAGCAGCTGAAAAAAATGATTGCTAAAGGGGGCTACACACCAGAGCAAGTATATAATGTTGATGAAACTGCACTTTTCTGGAAGTTCGTATCTGCTAGAACTATTATTTCATGAAAAGAAAAATCAACAGCAGTTTATCTAATGAGGAGCTGTTAGATAATAAGCAAGCTGAGAATACAGGTGTGAATGCAGAAATTCTACTAACTCCATTTAAATCGACTGCAAAGGATATTGCTAAAAGGTTGGCACTTTTGAGAAATGTCTGCAGATTTTTCTGATAACAACTCTAATTGTCAATGTGACATAAAAATTACAAGTTTACAATGAGCTCAGTTCCTGCACTGAAATGTACAAAGAGATGATGTGCTATAAATATCAAACAACTTTGGATAAGTTTTTAGTGAGAGAATGATGTGTTCATAGTGTGGTCCTGTAAGTGAGCTTTCGAGAAGCGTGTGTAATGAAGATATCAGAAGGTATTTTTTATACAAAATATCTAATATATTAAAGGATAACAGGGGCTGACAAGTAATATGAGCATAGCCGGTGTATGTGCATTGAGTCAGAAAAATCTTTGTGACTTACGTTAGAAAAATGGATTCAGTTGGAAGTCGTTATGAGATAACAGAAAACTGAGGTAGTGTAAATGAAAATATACTGCTCATGATATGCCAGAGTTGTTGGCTGATATCATTTAGAGCTAGCGGCATGAAGTTGATATAAAAATGAAGGGGCTGTTTCCATGCGTGACAGTCATTGCTGTTGCTCCGCTAACTGGTTTAAAAGGCATGCTTAACTATTCATGGGCAGAGAACTGCTTTTGGTATTAATATGCGCCCAGCCCTGATTGACTGGAGTTGTCATAACACAACTGTGCTACATGATAACAAAAATAGCTTTTCTGACTCGCTACAAGTTCTTCACTCCTCAAGCAGCTGTTGATGAATTATTAGAAAACAGTGTTCCTCATCCTCTCAGTAACTCGTTCCACCACCACTCCTCACACAATAGTCAATACCTTTTGTGGTAAGAGCATACCTTATAACAATATTACAGTACTTATTGTTTCTCTAATAAATTCTCTTCAAATGGTTTTATGTATACATAAACATACTGTGTAGGTTTAGAAATGATTATTTCCATGCATAAAAGTGGTTGTGTTACTTTCTTTTTCAAAAAAGTCCATCAAAGTGCATTCTTACTTTATAACATGAAAATTAAAGTTTGCATTACAGCAAAATGTCTTGGAATGACATTTCTTCCATAATGCAGGTGATTCCCATAGCTCAAACAGCAACAGAATGTCTCACCATATTCAGGTTTCAGTTGGTAGCAGATGCTACATGGCTATAATTTATGTGTTCACTCTTTCAATGACAAATATTTAATGGAGCCAACATTAACAGTTTTGATAACCAAAACACCACAACCTCAGACTACACAGTGATTTTAATGTTTACATTAGCAGTGACTTTCTTGCTTGGATGGAACTATGAGATATAATGAAGTTAGTAACTGCAAAAATATAGCTTTTTTTGTGAGGTAAGATGTTATTACATGAGAGATTTCTTTCAAATTATTGTATCATTCAGTGTAATTAATATCCCATGTTGCATGTATACTACATATTTGTCTGGTTTAAAGCTGTCTGTGTTGGACACTTCATAGTTTGGATTTAAACTGTTGTCACAGTTCAGTTGATCACAGATGCCTCAGGCCCTACATGAGGCTACTGGAAGCCTAACTATTGTTCAATTATTCAGTTTTACTGCATGTATGAGGATGGATTCTATCATTTTCCTCTAGTTACAGATTTTATGATTATCTGAACTATTACTAGATAGGTTGATATTCTACAGCACTGTTCAGATAAATAATTCTCTAGTATTATATTCTTTATCATGTAGTCATCATAGAAGGGACATACAAATGTCTTCCTAAATACAGGGTTATCTCTTTCTAGAGGATTCTAAATCATATTATTCTAAAGAATGCCACTAAGAGGTTAAGGGAGAAGAGAGTGTAGCTGTAATTGCAGACAAGGTCAAGTGTAGAATATAACATGATGGTGAACCAATTAGAGAGGTCTCACTTTAAGAGTTATTTTAAGTAATAATTATGAATTTTGTTCAAGAAAAACAAATGTGTTACGAAATTGTTTTTGATCCACAAGAAATATTTAATTTTTACAATGTTAGACAACAGCTGTTTTGACAGTAAGTTCTAATTAAGAAACCTGTAGATATTTAAATACAAATGCCATCTACCCCATTTCATTTTTCACAAGTCCTCACATTCATCCAGAGAAAAATTAGAGAAAAGTGAAAGAACAAAAGAAGAATGGTAAATTATTGAAAATTGATTTATGTTTGAAAGATTTTATGAACATAGTATGAAACATACAGCAATATGAGAAATAGAAAAAGTACAGTAAAGGTTTTATAATAAAAAGTCATGTAAAAGAGAGAAGACAATGTATATTTAAGACACTACATTCACATTATATTTGTACTTATTTACATGTATATTGTTAGTTCTTTAATGCTAACATTAGTTGCTGCCAGCTGTAAAATACAATGCACAACAGTGCCACTTTTAGTAAAATAATTCTGCTCAACAGGTAAGAGGTGCCAATGATCACAGATCACTTACCAAAGAGTTATGAGTAAATATAACATTTTTCATAATTTGCATGAATTGGCACATTCCATTGTTTTGAAATACAGGTAGTTGGAAAAAAAATATATATATACACACACACACAAGAAATAATTTAATTTATTTGCTTCTCAAAACATTTTATATGAAATACATTTAAATAATCATTGTTCAGGTTAATTAATCACAAAAAATACTGATGGGGTTATTTTTTGTTTTATTCGACAAAATTGTTAAAAAAAAAAAAAATCAATTTATTTGCTTAAAGAAATAATCCCGTGACTTTTTACTCACAATTTATTTATAGAATTTATTTTACATCTGAATAATTCTTTGCATAGGAATAAGATAAGACCTGCCAATGTATAGAAGCTCAGAACAAACAGAATATTAACATAGAACTGTCAACAGGTACAGTAATAGGGTACAAGACCATACACAAAGAGAATCACTTGGATTATAGAGTACACTTAATTAGGTATATACATGTATATACTCTTAGTAGTAGGCGCAGTATGGCCAAATGGTTAAGAAGTTTGCTTTGCAACCACGAAGTTCAATCCTACTGCATGGCACACCTTGGGCAGATGTCATTTTCTATAGGTTGACCCATACCTTGTAAGTGAAATTTTGGGTTGACGGAAACTATAAAGAAGCCCATCGAGTGGATTGAACCTGTAATAGAAAAAGTACAGCCTTGTAACACATGCTGTGATGTGCTGATTCTGCCTGAGAATTTTGTTACAGTTGAGCATTCCAAATGTCTTTGGAATGCTCAGCCACTCACATAAATTCAGTTGATTGAATCTTCATTGGTGAATGACAGAGAACCATCTATACTCCTAGTATCATGTATTGTGTATCAAGAGAAGTACAGTCAAATACAGAACAAAGCATATTTTTGGAAAGTATGTTAATTTTGAATATATGAAACCAATTAACATTTCAGTTACATATACACATATAGATGTGGAATATAAATAAAATAAATCTCACAGTTGAATTATTATGGAATACAAATCCTTACAATAGACCTCCCAGTATCCATATTTTAAACATCACAAACTGTTAGAATTGAAGACAATACTTCTCACAAGTAAACCAATTCTATGAGACAAGCTAGTATGTAAACTTTCATTATAGCTACGAGAAACAGACTTGATGTTTCAAAGTTCTTGGTCACATTGACATAGAATTTCACTTTGCAAAGATCAATAAATACTTACAAATTAGTGAAGAAAATAAATTAGAAAATAACCAGCTATATGGAAGAATTTTGATAAAGTTTACACAACCAACTATTTTTGTTTTGTTGTTATGCATAGTATGAATGCATGTGTGCATGTATGGATATGTATATAAACATATATAAATATATATGCCCACCATATTTGCCAGTGTAAAAGATGCAACACTATTTTTACAAGTATATGTTGTGGAAAAAAAACAAAAACAAAAATAAATTTAGTATGTTTCATTGTAGACTTACTGAAAGATATTTTAGAGTGGTTTGTAGGGGAAAGGTATGATTTTGTGCATGTAAGTACAGTATTGAGAAAGTATACCGGAATAAAGCATGAAACCACATTACGGGAATATCATATCTCAATTCTATCTTCATTCAGATCAACTGTATAGTTGTTTATATTTTGGTCAAGAGAATTATCATACAGGATGTAAAACTTGTATTTCTGACTGATGTTTTCTGTAACCGTGATTGGCCAGCACTACTGCTATGGTTTTATTGTCATCCACTCATTGCAAATAGCTGACAGGGAGACGAAAATTTAACATTCCTTTCATCTTTGTAAGGGAATGTTTCATTTAGATAAATATTTCTTAACGGTAACAGTCATTAAATAATGTATACTGAGGAAGGAGGTATAATGAAATGACGTGACCTCCCCACATAACTGCCAACATACTGTAAGCAATTTTTCTTAAGTTTGTGTTAACAGACTGTGATACTTTGGCTTATTTTCAATATTTTATTATTAGTAACAATTAATGTGACAAGCTGACTTATGGTAACCTGATCCCTAGCCTAAGACACTTAGTCTCCCAACCATAATATGGCGGCATTAGACACAGGACAATTTCTAGATACATTTAAAAATGAAAAGAGAGCATCTTATTTGCTGGCACATATGGTAAATGTATACATATATACAGGTGTATGTATGTATGTGTGTGAGTGTGTGTATATGTATACAAATGTGTATGAATATATGCATTTATATGTATGTATGTATGTATGTATGTATGTATGTATGTATGTATGTATGTATATATATACACACACACATATTATATATATGTAAAGAGAGAGAGAGAGAGAGAGAGAGAGATGTAAATTTTGTTTTTACAGGCAAGCTTCACATATACAGGGCTCTTGTGAACTCCTGGTACATTAGTTTATGTGAGCTCATTATTGCTTCCTAACCACTCCTTTTTTTTTTTTACATCAGACTTGATGTTAGTACATCACAACTTACTTTCACAGGAATCCATTAGAGTGGAGAATATGAATTCAGAATGTAAAGAAGTAGAAGAGTTACAGCAAGGCATCTTTTATGTGCTAACAATTCTGTCATTTCACTACTACAGACGGGCACCTTAGTTATTGACTTTGAAATGAAGAAATGCTAAGTTGACCTCAGCAGGATTTGAATTCAGATCTCAGGAAGGCAGAACAAATACCACAAAGCATTAAACACATTGTACATGTGTGTCTCTCTCTCTATATATATGAATGTATGTAAGTGTGTGTGTGTAAGAGTGAGTGAGTGTGCACACACATATTTATGTACATACACATATATATATATACGTATATATATTAATCTATGTGTTCATCATTTCATTTAATGACTTTTTCCATGTTAGCATATCTAAAATGGTAAATAATTAAGGCAGGATGCTCTTTCTGTCACCAACCCTTACCTGCTTTTCAAAAATCTGAAAGCATAGAGCTAGCAAATGATTTGTTGATAGGAAATCATCAGCAAATGTAACCAGTTGCAGCCCAGCCACAAACAATGATGTCACTGTTTATATCTGAGCAGCAAACTGTGACATCTCCGTTCGTAGCTGTTGTTTAGTGTAGGTTGTAAACATTCACAGACACACATGTACATACAGCAGCCTTCTTTCAGTTACCAGCTAATAAATTTCCTCATAAAGTATTGGTAGGCTCGAGGTTGTAGCAGAAGACATTTTGCCCAAGCTTCAGCTGAGACAGCAAGTGAATTGGATTTCACATTCATTTCAGAAGTTGCTCACATAGAATCTACATAATGATGGATGCCACACACACACACACACACACACACACACACACACACACACACACACACACACACACACACACACACAAAAACACAC
>JAOPUL010005855.1:63047536-63049640 GCA_027564515.1 Octopus rubescens | reverse complement strand
ACCCATGCCTGCATGGAAAAACAGACGTTAAATGATGATGATGATGATGATGATGATGATGATGATGATGATGATCATATATATATGCAATGGGCTTCTTTCATTTTCTGTCTACCAAATCCATTCACAAAGCTTTGGTTGGCCTGGGGCTTCCAAAATTCCAAGTGGGACTGAACCAGGAACCATTTGGTTGGGAAACAATCTTCTTATCTCACAGCCATGCCTATTTGTGTTCTGAGTTCAAACGCCACCGAGGTCTAATTTCCCTTTCATCTATTCACGGGTCAATAAAATATATAATACCAATCAAGTACTGGGGGGGGGGTCAATGTAATGAAATTGCCCCTCCCCTCAAAACTGCTGGCCTTGTGCCTAAATTAGAAATAATTATTTTAACTATTAATTATTAGTGTTTATTGATTTTTTCCCCCCTAAATTAATTGATCATAAATTTTTATACTGACCAGACATATTTATTATTTCAAATATTAATTACTTCTATTGATTAATTGTTATCATTTGGAAAGAAAATAAACTTAAAAAAGAATTCTTGATCAAAAAAAAAATCTAACAAAAACAAAACTCAACAAAAAAACCCCCAACAAAAACAAAAAAACAAAACTCAGCAAAAAAATCCAACAAAAACAAAAAACACCAAAAAATCCAACAAAAAACAACAAAAAATTCAACAAAAACAAAAAACAAATCTCAGCAAAAAACCCAAACAAAAACAAAAAACAAAACTCAACAAAAAATTCAAAAAAAAAAATCCAACAAAAACAAAAAACAACAAAAATTCAAAAAATCCAACAAAAACAAAAGACAACAAAAATTTTAAAAAAATCCAACAAAAACAAAAACAACAAAAGATTCAACAAAAAAAAAACCAACAAAAAATCCAACAAAAACAAAACTCAACAAAAATACCTCCAATACATCCTATTTAGAAAACAAGAAATAATATTCAGTATTCAATGACTTTAAATTGGCATAATGATGCTATATTTATGCTTTAAATCAAAGAATAATCTTACTCTCAAAGAATCTTGGCACTTTTATTAAATTCTAATGAGAATTTATATCTTTTGCACTGAAACTTGCACCTGAAACTGCTATTTTTTGCATTTAAAAGTTGCATGTAAAAATCTGACATTTTTTCCCACCAGATGCCATGTCACCCCTGTCTCCTGTTAAAAGCAGCGCCAGTTACGATAGTCTGGTAACTGCCAAGGTAATTATAGCCATAACTCCGGAATGAGTCAGAAGTGGTTGTCAGAGAATTTCTATGACTTCACCGGCCCTTCTAATCTTTTCGATACTGGGCACGAAGGCCCGAAATTTTGGGGGAGGGGAGTAGTCGATTTAATCGATCCCCAGTCCATAACTGGTACTCACTTTATCGACCCCGGCGGCATTTGAACCCAGAACGTAAAGTCGGGAAAATTGCCGCTAAGCATTTTCCCCGGCGCGGTAATGATTCTGCCAGTTCGCCGCCTTCCTGTATATCAATAATATAATTTAAAGGTCATTCATCATTTGCTAGTCGTCCACCTGACAAGGGAGGTAACTCTTATCTTATTGGATTTATTTCCCTTGGTTTACTATAACTAGAGTGGTAAGTCACGTGAACTAGCGGTTAGGCTGTTTGGTTTACTATCGAAATGTCGTGGGTTCAGTTCGTGGACCAAGTGGGACCTTGAGAAAGGCACTCCAGTTTACATTATTCCAGTCCATTCAGCTGAGTGCTGGTGTAGCTCTCTCCCTCAATTTTGTCACATTCTGGATGCATCACTGGGTTAACTAAAGGGTGGCTTAGTTCCGAGTGTGCCTGTGTCTTCTCGTGGCTACACAGGCACCTGAAACAATTAGTGAAAGCATGGTACATGTTACCAAGCCATACTCGTTCGTGGGTGATGGTCATCATCTGATAGGTAATGTTTGATACGTAAACAGTTTAGGTGCAGTCATGGCTGTGTGGTAAGAAGTTTGCTTCCCAACCACATGGTTCCAGGTTCAATCCCACTGCATGGCATTTTGGGCAAGTGTCTTCTACAATAGCCTTGTGTTAACTGAAGCCTTGTGAGTGGATTTAGTTGATGGAAAC
>JAOPUL010005855.1:63037536-63045036 GCA_027564515.1 Octopus rubescens | reverse complement strand
TGGTACTTCAGTTATCAACCTCAAAAAGATGAAGGGCAAAGCTGACCCTGGTAGAATTTGAACTCAAGGTGCAAAGACCTGGAATGAATACTGCAATACCTTAATAATTTTCTGCTTATAGCTTTAAAATTACAATGTATGGATATATGGAAAATATTTACCGATTTCCATTAGCTAATTCTGAAGCTTTTAAATGATTATTAAATAATAAATATGAATTTGAGAAATGTTGGTGTTTTTTTGAAAATGGAGGGCAAAGAAGCCGACTTTTTCAACTGCTTGTATTTTGGAAATGAACAAATTTGAATGCTGAAATTGTAATTTTAATAAATAGAAAAAGGAAAACACACGCACAAAATAAAAAGTAAAGAAAACTTGTCACTGTACATACATGTAATTTTGCATGCAAAGATAGGATAAGCCAGGGAAAGATATATATTTATATATAGAAATAGTCAGAAACTTTTCTTTTCTTTTACCTTCTAATTGATCGCCTGAAAACATTAGAAATAACAATGGTTCAATTAAGTAAATGAAATCAGGATTTCCAATATTCACAGATAGGATATTATAATTATTCTGCATTATTCAAAGATGACGCGGTACATTTGTGCAAAAATAAAAGCAACTTCACAGTTGCAGTGTTAGTTTACATGAAAGACTTCAGAAATTTCTCTGTATGTATAGAATATAAACTACATAGCATAAATGAGGTAATAATATCACTGTTCAACAGATTCTCTAAATATTCAAAAACGAAAGATTCTTCTGAATATTTAAGTGGATCTATTGAATGTACATACTGTTTTACTAACACATAATTGACATGTAATTTCTTTAAACCTGGTGAACATTGGTTTTTAAAAACAAATTTATTTAACAGAAAATTTTCACATTTCTAAGGAACAGGAAGCTGGATATTTATAATGTATTAGCTAAGTTGCAAAGTTATATTAGCTGTGTTGACAGTTTCTATGAGAACTTTTTGCAAACCTTGATAATGACTGACAGCAACCTAGTTATCACAGCTGGTACTTTAATGGACATGTTGAACAACATCATGATGGTTACTTCAACATAGATTGGGGCTAAAGATATAGCACAAAGAATAAGAAGGGATCAAGGTTCTTGGAGTTCTGTGATACAAAAGACCAAACAATTTGCAATCCTTACTTCAGGAAACTGAAAAATCACCTGCCCATCTCCCAATCAAGCAAACATGCAAGGTAGATTGGTTTCATACTCATCAGGAAACAGGATAGACGGATGATTGTGAACACTAAGTCTTTCTCTGGTGAAGAATGTTCCACTTAAGAAAGACTAGTGATTATTAACTTCACAGTAAGAACTAGACAGAATCAGAGATATAAGACAACCTGGAGAAGGAAGTTATGGCAACTGAAAGCTCATTCTGCTGGATGTAGGTTCAAAGGAACTCTAGGTGAAGTATTTGTTGAAAAAGGAGTAAGAGACAGATCTATAGCATAGAGGACAATCAGGAGTTTCTACAAGACAATCTTGCATGCCACTGACCAGATCTGAGAATGAAGCAAGGTATCAACCAGATGAAAAGTAACATAATTATGGAATGGTAGAGCAGATAAAGCCATAAAAGCTAAGAGACAGGCCTGGAAAGATTGGAAGAAAGTAGAGAGCAGTAAACAATATCAGGTAACTTTAAGAGAAGCTGGACATCAGGCATAAGCTTGGAGAAAAGCCAAAAGTAAAAAAAATTGTCAAAATTCTGTGTTCTGGATTGCAAAGAAGTGTGCCAGGATTTTGTTGGAGTAAAGTGTGTATGGAATGACAATGGTGCATTTACTTTGCTGAAGAGAAAATGGGTTGGAAATACTACTATGAGGTTACAGAATGTGGACAATGTGTGAGAGAAAAAGAGACCCAATAGCTACTGAAGTCGACAGCTACATAATAGAAAGAATGATTAAAGATATGAAGGCAGGAAAAGCTGCTGGACTAACTGGGATAGTCTCTGGGAATATCTGGTGAAGTATGACACATATCACTTGCATACTCAATCAGATAGTACAGGAGGTGACATACTTCTGTAGCTGTTGAAGATGTTATTACTACAGTCATGTAGTAATAACATCTTCAACAGCTACAAGGGCAAAAGGGATGTTCTAGAAAGATTAAAAAATCTCATAGAAGCATCAAATTGTTTGACCACATTATGAAAATAACTGAAGGAGAGTTACAGTACAACTAATTTGAAAGTGAATTAGCTTAGATGAGATGCAGTTTGGATTTGTGCCAGGATGAAGTAGGTCTGATGCCATCTTCCCAGTAAGACAATTGCAGAAGTTCTAAGCTAAGAGCAAGCTATTACCTAGTTCATCTGCAAAAGACCTGGTGATTGTTAAAAAAACTAGGTATAGATGCTTAGCTTGTGAGAGAGCTGGGCAAGCCATGTAGAGAGATGCCATCAGCAGCAATGTAAGAGTTGTTGATGAGTTCAGCGAAACATTTAGTGTGCAGGGTTTATTTCTCAGCCCTCTCCTATTATTATAGTTTTCCAAGCTATAATAGAAAAGTTTAAGATCAGCTGTTTGTGGGAACTCTTGTATGCTGATTACCTGGTTCTCAAAACTGGATCTGAAGGTTTAGAGAAGAAGTTCCAAATGTGGAGGCAAAACTAGAATTGAAAGCTCTTTAAGTAAACCAACAAAGACCAAAGTTTAAGTCAGCAGGAAAGAAGACAGACCTCTACTGTTATTTGGAAAGTGGCTATGCTTGATATGCACAAAAGGAACATTATGGTGTACTCAATGTAAACTATTGAAGCATAAGAGAGGCTGACAGAGAAAAGAGGTTTCATATGCAGCAAATAAACAGGAATAACTAGCAGTAAGAGTACCCATGAAATAAATTATTTTGAATACTCAGAAGACTCAATAAAAGTAGTTGATAAGCACTCGTGCCAGTGCCGCGTTAACAGTACCCAGCACATACTGTGAAGTGGTTGATGTTAGGAAGGGCATCCAGCTGTAGAAACCAAGCCAAATCAGACTGGAACCTGGTGCAGCTCTCTGGCTTGTCAGCTCTGGTCAAACCATTCAACACATGTCAACATGGAAAACGGACGTTAAAGGATGATGATGCAAGTATGGAAAAGCAGGTGTAAAAGTGATGATGAGTCACTGAAGAGTAAGTCTTTAGAATTTGCTTGTGCCTATTTTCTATGTAAGTATATGAAGTAGGAGGTATCATCTCTCTTAACAAACTAAATTTAGATAGCTTTTTATAATTTGGAAAAATTATGATTGAGAGCCCTCAAAATATGTATTAAGTTACAACAATGTAATTTGATAATTAAAAACCATTTTAAAATATAGTTTATTAAACGAAAAATATATTAATAGTGTTTTGGGTAATTTACATGATACATAACTCTTTTCCTATTGTTTAGTAAAATGACATATTTCTTTTTTTTTTTGAGGTAGCTGTAATTATTTATTGTTCAAAGTAAAGCTTGCTAAAGTTACATTTTTAGTATTCTGTATTGTATCTATAATAAGTATGTTTTTCTCCCATCATCTGTGTTAATCTTCAATATAAGAAATAATGTGAAGGTTCAGTTAGAAATATTAACATTATGTATTCTATCCCATATTATTGTTCAATCCACATCCATGATCTGCAGATGTATGTTTTGATATATTTTGGTGGTTGAAGAAACAACAATCAAAGTAGAATACATAACTTCTAGGTTTTACATTGAACATTAATACTTGAAGGGAGGGAAAAAAAAAAAGCCTTTTCATAAATACAATAGACACTACTAAACCTTTAACTGGATTTGAAACTTTACATTAAAAAAAAAAAAAAAAATACATATATGCTGAAAAGAAAAGAAAAGTGAATTAATCTATTAATGATGTAAAACTGAGGAAAAGAAAGATAACGTATTGTGAATAATACAAAACAATATTATTCTATATGACAAGGAAAATGTTGGACCTCATTCTGGATGAAGAATTCAAAGTACAAAGATGCTTGTCCCCATTTCTGACTATAAACAATCTTTGGTTGTTTGTCAGTGATGATACCTGGTTATGTGGTAGATGTTGGTTTTACCCTAACCAAGCAAAAACTCACCAGTTTGAATGAACTCCAGTGAAAAACATTTAAGTTTTTAAAATGCATTTAAATGTCCAAGAAAAACTATAAAATGTGATAAGAAACCGTTAGAATCGTTTTTAAAGTAGAAAGGGTTTAATCAATGAAATCAACACCAGTATTTATTAATACAAATAACTTCTATTCTTTCAATCACATTTACCAAAATCAAATTATTTTGAATACCATATTTTTAATAATTAAATAGTTTCAAAGCAAAATCATCTAAATAAATTGATTTCACTTAGATAATGAAGCTAGCCACTGCAAAAATAGGTTTGGATGAATAAAGATCTCTAAAACTGAGACTGCCAATCCCAATAGACATTTAGCCTACAGCCTGATTGAAAATGATGACAAATGCATAGTATATTCTATCAAATATACAAAATATAATAAGTTCTACACACATAAGTTTCAGCGGTTGAAGATTGTCTAAACAGTTGCTATAGAGTATGGCAGTTAGATTTTCAAACAAAATCTATTTCTTTGCTACAATGTATGTTTTTTAACATATTGTAATGATTTTGATGTTGCTTAATGTTAACATTAAATTCTGAATCTTTCAGTTAACTATTATGGCTTGCTAATGAAGAAATATTTAATAAATGTACTTTTGACCTTATTCTGCATTATTAAGTAAGTTTTCATCAGTTTTCTATATGTATATAGGCACTTTGTGACAAAGTGCTTTAAATCACATAGATTATAACTAGTAATTCACAAAAAATAATAATACAAAAAAAAAGATCGACTCAATGTAATCTATGTGACTTGTTTCATATTAGAATAATAAATAACTTTATTCAACATCCTTAAATTTATAAAAAATTTGATATTTCATTATGAAAAATCTAAAATGGAAGAAAACATTACACTTAAAAGTTTTTGCATTTAAAAAATAATATTTGAAGAAAAATCAATTTAATTTGACATACCTGCTTTTAGTTGTGGTGAACCATATGCGTAAGTTGGATTAGGTCTGTAATAAAATGAAAAGATATACAGTATACTAACATAAGTTGCATTGGTGTTCGTTCATTTACTTTATGTCTTTTTTTTTCATGCTAACATGAGTTGGTAAAATATATAAAGAGACAAATATATAATGATGCCCTTCCCATTAAAAACAAGTAAATGACTTTATTATTTCACTAAACTCTGGAAGCTATAAGACGACTAGTTAGTAGGGAGTTTCAACAAACATCACTGCTTTTGTTTTCTTTTTAATTAGATCTAATTAAGTGTATGCACTTGTTTTTGTCTGAGAGTAGGTTATTTTTCTGTTTGTCTGTTTTCCTATGTGTTTTGTTTTGACCTTGGTTGCCTAATGCAGTCTATATTGCTGCCAGTACTTAAATGGTACATCTTATATTATAAAAATATGTACATCTTATATTATAAAAAAGAAGCTGATGTCCATTTGTCTGTCCATAGCAACATCCGTGTAGAGAGAGGGAAGAAGGGGAGGAGAAAAGGTTGTTGTTGAGAGAGAAATACAGTGAGAGAGTGAGTGAAAGATTGATAAATAGGTAGTGCTGTCACCTTAGTAACCAACAAGTTTTGATTAAAAAATGTCGGAATTTTAAGTGCAAGTCTGTCAACACAATGCAACACAGACTTAAAAACAAAAAGACTATATATATATATAATACATAGTTTTGTTTTGGTTGTTTGTGTGTGTATGTTTCTGTATGTCTTTCAACATATCAACAATTCAACACAGACTTTAAAAAAGACTTTCAATTTGAACAATTTATGAAGGTACATGCATGTTTAACAAATATTTTTACTGGCAGTGTAGTGACAGGTAATGACCTAGTAAGAATAAAAAGCATAGTCAAGTTTGGAACTGAACTCAGAATATAAGATACCTACTGTATTTAATAGCATAATAGATGCACAGGCATATTAGATTCATCCCAATTTTAGCAGTGCATATTTAGGGGGGAAAAAAAACTTATGGGAGGTCCAACTTTGCATATAGGACTCAGGGTGATTTTTAAAAACCTTTTTTTTTTTTTTGAAAAAAAAAGTGCATCTTGTATGCCATTGAACATTTTATCCATCTTGCTAATGAATCTGTCAATGATAACATTTAAAAAAATTACAAGCAAATAAAATAACCCCTCAATAAATAAAAATAGAGAAAGTAAGAGAAAATAAAATGTACTTGAAGCAGTTTTCATTATATATACTGTTCCAGATACGATGAGGTGAATGTCCTCTATAACCAGTGTATTTTTCAGGATTCAGTAGTAAATCAACGTATTCCATTTCCGATGATAATTCATCTACCATAAAAATAAAAAGAAAAGAAAGATTTTTTTTATAAAAGCGATATAATGACTAAATAATGTTTAAAACATATCATGAAAAGAAAAGAGAAAACTAATTATAATAATTGAACATAGATTAGGATAATTACCATCTATTTCACAAAATGTCATCTGTGCATCATCAAATACAGACCAAGTTTGGAAAGCTTGTTTACTTTCATCACTGAAATTGCATGAAACAACCAATCAAAAAACAGAGAGAGAAAGAACAAAAAAAAAAAAAACATATCAAAATAACAGTCTTTAAAACAATCATTTTTATATAAGCTGTTATTATTGTTTAGCTTAGTGTTTGAACAAACCTAAAATCAAAGATATTCCATCCATAAACATCCTGTCTATTTTAAGTAAAGTTTATCTAGAGTTACATTATCAAATGTGCGTCTTCCTTGTTTAATAAAATGAGGGTTAATTTGAGGGATATTTGGCTGCTATTCCTTGCAGAATGAGTCACGATATAAAGGATTCTTTTTCCCTTTTATACTAGTGCTTTTCTTTGGTGACACAATTTAAACAGATCTGCAAAATTACTCTGATCCCATTTTGTGGTATTACTTACCTAGCTGTTATCTGCTCAAAGTTACACACAGTAGGATTGAATCAGAAACCAACTGGTTGTGAAGTGAATTTCTTAACCATGCAGCCAAAAAAAACAACAATAAAATCCATATGCACGATTCAAGGCACATGGCCTAGTGATTAGATTGTTGCACACACGATTGCAAGATAACTATGATTTCGATTCCCAGACGGCATGGTTCATTGTGTTCTTGAGCAAAACATTTCATGAGTAACCCTGTGAGGGACTGGCATCCTGTTCAGGAGAATGTTGTGATCTCGGTCACTTATATACCATGGAAACTGGGGAACCAACTTTATGAGTCCTGAGACTGAATAGTTTATTGATGTTTATAAAGTATGATTTATATTTAATTGGTAGTCTTATAATATATTCCATTCTATACTGGGCACGAAGGCCTGGAATTTGGGGGGAGGGGAGTAGTCGATGTTATCGACCCCAGTT
>JAOPUL010005855.1:63010403-63022165 GCA_027564515.1 Octopus rubescens | reverse complement strand
TTTCAAGATATCTTTCTTGTAGTTGGCGTGCTATAAATATAGCATCCATGGTGCCTTTGCCAGGCATGAAACCAAACCAAAACCAATGCTTACAATGCAAAATTAAAAATTACATTATCATCATCATTTAATGTCTATTTTCCATGTTGGTATGGGTTAGATGGTTTGACTGGAGTAGGTAAGCCGGAGAGCTACACCAAGCTCCAATCATCTGTTTTGGCTTGGTTCCTATGGCTGGATGTCCGTCCTAACGCCAACCACTCCACAAAGTATATTGGGTGTCTTTTACGTGTCACCGGCATGGGTACCTTTTATGTGCCACCGGAACTGGCCACAACCACAATTTCATTCAGCTTGACATGTCTTCTCAAGCACAGCAAATCACCAGAAGTCTTGGTCACTTGTCATCACCTCCATGAGACTCAACAACCAAAGATCATAAATATGTTTAAACACAAAGTGTGTGTGTGTAGAGGGGTGCATTATATTTGAGATAATATTGTATTTCTAATTATAAACTGTCCAGAAGAAACTATTTAAAGCAAGAGGATACATTATAGGAATGAAATATTTGAAAAATTTACAGCTAAATTAGTTTAGAATAGAGATAAAAATCAATGATTAAAGAGTAAGCTGAAACACGCAAGGTGTCATTTTTCTTTAAAAAAAAACAAATTTTAGCCTCACTTTGAACAGTAAACTAGCTGGTTACACCACTGGTGTTTATCTTTCTGTAAACAGAAAAGGGAAGAATTGATTTGACAGCTTGTTAGATCTGCATTAGAGAAAGAATAATTATCTGTCCATTGAGAGATTGGGAGTTTACAAGTCAAACTGGTTCTCTTTTACTGGTTTCAGTGAAACTGGAATGGGCCATGCTAGGGCACTACTTTGAAGGGTTTAAGTCAAATAAATTGACTCTAGTACTTATTTTAAGTCTGATACTTATTCTATCAGTCTCTTTTTGACAAGCTGCTAAGTTATGGAGATATAAACAAACCAACATTGATTGTCAAGCGATGGAGGGATAAATATAAACACAAAGATGCACACACACACAGACACACACACACACACACATGCATATATACAAGGGGTTTCAACACAGTTTCTCTCAACCAAATTCACTCACAAGGCATTGGTTGGCCAGGGATTATAGTAGAAGACACTTGCCTAGGGTGCCACACAACAGGACTGAACTCCAAACCACATAGTTGCAAAGCGAATTTCTTAATCATGCAACTATCATCATCATCATCCTTTAACATCCGTTTTCCATGCTGGCATGGGTTGGACTATTGTCTGTGTCTAATTTACCTGAAAGTGCATTATTGATTAATCAATTATCTATGTTATCAATGCCTGTATGCCTTACATTTTTAATTTAAAATGGACGGTATGTTCTGGTCAGTTAATTTTCACATGCAGCTTGGAAGCTGGATGTTAACTGATGATGAGGATGAGGACATAGACTGAAGGTAGAAGATGAAACTCATTAGAAACAATCTACAAGCCTGAGGTCAAGTTGCCAGTTTTGAGTTAACTTCACAGTATTTGATCAGTATTCTGTGTTAGTCTAAACTTTACTGAAAGCATTTATACCACTGGTTTTCAACCTGGGCAGTAGTACCCTCTTGGAGGGCATTGTGAGTTCACAAGGAGGTGACAAAAGTCAAAGGAGTACTATGAGGTTACTGAGTATTTAGAAGGTTTATGATTTTTCTTAGAAATAAAATATTTAAATTAGGGACAATAATTATACTTTAAATATATTTTCAAAGAATCTTTATCTGGATTGGAATATGAATAGGACATCTATCAGTGAGCAGAAACATAATTGATGATGCACCATGAGCTAGTATAATTTTGTTATATAAATCCTTGCCTGTTTTTAGTAATTTCCATAAAAATTCAACATAGGGGTACTAGTCTATGCAAATATTAAAAAAAAAAACCATATGCTGGGTGGGATAGTGCAATAAATTATAGATATTAAAGCACTGCACAAAATTAGCTTCAGTTTGATTAAAACTGTTTTGTTTTGCAAAACCTGGGGAAGGGCATTTTTAAGACACCGTTTAGTAAAAGGGGGCAATGAGTTAAAAAAGGTTAAGAACTGCCTAGGACTTAAAACATTTGGTCCCATTTATAAGACAGTAGAGTTTATATTGAATGAGATTTCACTGTGAAATTGAGTTGTAGCAATTACATAACAGCTATCATATTTCTTGCTGCAGTTCCTGACAGAATTTGAGACAGCATATGATGTTTCTATTCAGAACTTTCAGCTAATAAATGACTAATTGTCTTGAAAAATTATTTGATATGGCACCTTATGGTATAGTATTATGGACATTATGTTAGTATATATTACTTCTAAGAAGGATTCATGTCATAACGTATTTTAATTATATTTATGAGAACTGCTAATCAATATTTTAAGTATATCAAATGTATCATTATATCTACCATTTTAACATCTGTTTTTCTGTGCTTGTATGAGTTGGATGGGTCCTCCCTGTAAAATGTCTTGTCACTTGTCATCTCCTTCATGAACTTTAGCATCCTGAGATCATCTTTCACAACTTCTATCTATGTCTTCCTTTTCTGTTAGTTCCTTCCACTTAGGTCAGGATGAATAATTAACTAAACATCAGAGGTTATAGCTACTTACAGTCCCCACCCGCTCTGTTTTTATTTTGGCAATTAAATTTAAAGAGTATCTACCTCTACTGTTAACTAGGTGATCTGTAAAGGCCAATGCTGCTTTTCATGAGATCAAATATATATTGTGAAATAAACAGCTATCAATAAAAGTGTGGAAAAGAGTTTTAGGGGTATACATAAAACCTATGCTTATATATGGTTATTTGACTTAGATCAACAACAAACAAGTGCAAAAGCTTATCAATGCTACAGAGATACAGTTCCTTAGATGAATATCCAAGATATTCTATAGCGACAGACAAGAAGAAGCCATCAGGAAACTTAACGGCATAAGGAAACAACAAGCTAAGTTCATTGGTCATCATATGAGAAGATAAAGCCTTGAACATTTGGTGACAACTGGGAAACTGAAAGGAAAAAGAAACTAAGGAAGTCTCTTGCTGGTCTTTCTAGCTGGATACAAAAAAGACCAACCCACTAACTTGCTCAGGTGAATGTGCATAGGAAAGGAGTGACAGTCTATGATTGTCAACGCCTGTAGGCATAGCACATAAAGAAGGTAAGAGAAACTATCAAATACTTCTATGGAGCTTTCAAAGTATTTGAAAGAATTTATTTTATGCTGCTCTAATTCTTAACGACAACTGTATATCATTTTTCTTTTCTGTAAGCCTGCCTACACCATTTTGCACCCACAGTATGGAATTCCTACATGCTCCTTTTCTATATATCAAGTATGGATATGGCTAATTCTCAGGTGGCAATACAATCTTGTCTTCTTTCCTGCTAACTAAGATTTTTGTCTTTGCTAGATTTACTTTGAGGCCTGTCAATTCTAAGCTTTGTGCACATATTTAGAATTCCTTCTCTAAACCTTCAACAAACTCAGCTTTGAAAACTAGATCATCAGCATACATGATTCCTAAGGACAACTAATTTTAAACTTCTCTATTGTGGTCTAGAGAACTATAATAAACAGGAAGGGGCTGAGAATTGATCCCAGATGGACATCAACCTGCACACTAAATTTCTGGCTGAACTCAATACCAACTCTTAACTTTCTGTGCACAACTCTCAAGCCATTAATTTATACTCAGTTTTCTTAGTGACTACCAGACTAAAGAGCAAGGAATCCTATCAGAGGCCTTCTCCATATTGTAGGTATAGTGACATAATTCTTAGCTAAGAACTTGTAGTTATCTCACTCAGAACAGAGCATCAATAATATTCCATCCTGGTTCAAACCTAAACTGAATCTCATCTAAGCTAATTCTCTTTTTAATCGGTTGTGTTATAACTCTTTCTGTTACTTTCATAACTTGGTCCATTAGTTTTACACTTCTATAGTTGCTTATCACTAGAACATTTACTTTAACCTTGTTACAATTGACAGTGATATCACTATGCCAGTCATTAGGTATGACACCTTACTGTATTATTTGATCGACTATGTGAGTGTCCAGCACAAGGCCTACTTTAGACATTTTCAACTTCTCAGCAACTATCATTAACGTTCCGGTTGTTTCCCTGGTTTCATATTGCATTTTTGATTATATAGCCTGTTCCTATGTTGGGTTTACTTGTGGTAGTCTCTCTTTCTCCAATGCATTCTTTACATTTATCAGTTTCTCATTGTAACATTTCCATACATTTTTCTTTTTTTGTGTTGGTGAGAGTAAGTGCACTGCTATCATTCTGAACATACTTTTCTCTTCAATGACACCCTGATTCTCACTGAAATGTCTTACATCTCTGAAATACCTTACATCAATTTGAAATACCTTATGTCTCTAAACCTCTCCTTGCAGATCACAGGCAAATCTCTTACTTTTAGTTTCTTTCTGATATCTAGTTTTCCTTATAGCTGCTCTTTTCTCCATTTTCTTCCAATCTTTTCAGGACTGTCTTTAGTTTTTATGGACCCCATATACTGTACTATCCACCCTCATGCCAACTTGCAACTGGCTGCTACCTTGCTCCAACCACTGGTCTGATCTGCAGCTTACATTAGATTGTCTAGCAGAAACTCCAAGTTGTCCTCTATGTTGTAGGTCTCTATCTGCTCCTCCCCTACATATATGCATTCTTTAGAACCACTCCGAACCCGTGCTAGGCAGAGGGTTCTTTCAACTCCAATACCTTCCTTTGCTGTCTTGTGTCTCTGGGTTTGTATAGGTATTTCTGTGAAGTCACTAATCAGAAGTCTAAATTGAGTGGTACATTCTTCACTGAGGATAGATTTAGTATTCACAACCCTCTGTCTACCCTGTTTCTTGGTCAATATAATATGATGTCTATTTTGTTTGCAAATACGCCTTATTGTTAGTTGAATCAGTTCTACAACACTAACTCTAATTTCTCGATGTGAGTATTGCAGATAGTTATGTCATTTGCATCATAGGACTCCAAGCACTTGATCCTGCCTGATTCCTCACACCATATCTATAGCCTCTATGCACATCAGAGTAGTCATAATGGAGTTGCCCAACATGTCCATAAAAATCATCAGCTGTGACACAAGGTCACTGTTGTTCATTATAGAGATGGTCTGCAAAAGGACCTCATAGAAATAGTCCTTTTGCACATGTATTAGCCCTGATTAGTTAAGAAATATTAGAGAAATTACATATTTAACTGTAGTAATAATTCATTATCCTATCTACTTAAAATTACTTGTTCCTTATGAAAGTCATCTCATATCCAGTCATTAGGTCTCTATTTTTTGTCATCTTCCTCATTTAATGCTTGGCTTTCATGCTGACATGGGATGAGTGATTCAATAGGACCCAAAGAGCCAGAGGACTGTGTCAGACTCCGATGTCTGCGTTGGCATAGTTTCTTTGATTGGATGCCAACCACTTTACAGAGTGTACTGGGTGCTTATTTCATGGCACTGACACTACTGAAGTCGTCAAGTAATTTGAAAGAGAAAGAAAAAGTCAAAAGTCTACTTGACTAAGTTTGTAATTTTTATAATTACTGACAGGATGAGAATCCCAGCTATTTCAAGAGATTGGATAACTATAAAATCATGCCATGAAAGTGCTTAAAAAAAAAAAAAATCAGAAGAGGAAAGGCATCATCCATGATCCTATCAGAGCCTCTGAAATTTTCAGAACAAAGAAAGGAAGTTATTCTTAGACTAGTTTGTTTTATTGAACCTACAGGATTGCAAGATGAAAGCAACTATAAAATCTGAGGCATTAAAATTTAGATTGACACTATACCACTGAACTGTTCTCGTATCTTTTAACCTGGAATGGTTTGAGCCAACATAGAAGTATTTACCCAGTCAACTGATATGCAAGAAAAAAAACCCAATCCTACCTCACATGATACACATGGTCATGGCTGAAATGCTTTTGATCATAAGTCTGCTCAGTCAAGGTTAACTTTGGGCTCAATAATAATAGCAACAGCCATCCAGAAATGCTTAATTTGATCAAACCTCACTGACTATACTATACATTTAGTAGGGTCAAGCTTTACAACATATGTCCAACATTTAATACAAGCTTCTGAAAGGTGGCAAGTTGGTAGAATCATAAGCATGCCGGGCAAAATGCTTAGCGGCATTTCGTCCATCTTAATGTTCTGAGTTCAAATTTCGTCAAGATTGACTTTGCCTTTCATCCTTTCAAGGTCGATAAAATAAGTACCAGTTGAGTAGTGGGGTTGATGTAATCAACTTACCCCCTCCACCTGAAATTGCTGGCTTTGTACCAAAATTTGAAACCAATTCTGTAGATTGAAGTGTGGCCTAGTGTTAGGCTAAAGATCATTACGTAGTGAGTTTCCAGACTGGGTGGTGCATTGTATCCTTGAGCAAGGTACTTTATTTTAAAACTGCTCTAGTCCAGCTTAAAATGAGTACCAACAGTAGCTGGGAATCAACTCTGTGATGGACTGACGCACTATTCAAGGGGAAGAGTCTTGTACTTTCAGTCTCTAAACACCTCAGATAAGCTTCAGCTTCATGAGTCTGTTGGATTGAGCTAGCCCGTAGGGAAGTAAAGCTACTCATTGATACAAACAAAAATAATTAGTCAATTTAGTTCAGGATATTAAATGAGCACCTCTTGAGATCAGAGTTTCTTTAGTGTACAGTGATGGGGTCAAATCTTGTACTCTTAGTCGTACCCCAACACTTTGAAAATCCGGATAAATTCTGATCTCATGAGCTCGTAGGCTCGAGACAAACTTCATCTCAAAGTTGAAGTCCTCCTTCTGTTGAACATATTTGGGTCTGAATATAGATGCTTCAGATTTTTCCCCTTATGATTAAACAGCATTTTTCTTCTGATTGTTCACCTATTAGTTATGACTTGCCAAAGTACTGCCCGAAATAAGATGTTTCGTCTTCCTCGCGGCATTTTTGAAATGTTTACCATACCATTTGCCGACGAAGATTCAATAATTCCACCGGATCTATTGTTTACTTAGCTAGTTTAAACACCTAAGGCTGAAAAACTTGTATTTCTGCTTTTGCTTTCTTAAAACTTTCGACGGAGCACACGCAAACGAAATGCAAATATCGTATACGGTGAGCTTTCTCATCTCCCCAAACTAGAAAATATATACCCAGCTGTTAACTTGTTCGTTCCCAGCAACAATACATTTAAACTTGATATCGTTAAATATTTATACGTTTAGAAGTGTGCTTTAATATAAATATTTAATAGGCACATTTTTTAGTGTCAAAATTTTAAATATATTTTGATGGTAACACAAGAGACGTTAGAATATGGTCAACAAACCGATTATCACCATGTCACACCTTTTTTTCCTGCAGTAGTAAGGCACTGCGAAACTAAAACAACTGCGGATCTATGTATGAAATATAATATGAGTACGATCCCTCCCACAAAGAACTAAGTAGGGACAACAGGTGCATATAAAAAGGCCAACATATTCCTACAAAGCATCGAAGATGCGACTGGAATAATAATAATAATAATAGAAGAAGCCACAAATATTAATTTATCGATAGACAATGTTATTCCTCTTATCACTAAACTATTTTAAGACAGGTTTTCATGATTCAATACTGCATGGCAGTTTAACTGCCTCCTGTGGCATTAAAATATACTCCATTTACGTTTTCATTCGATATCATTTTGGTCAGATCCAACTGCTATCTTCGAAGCAAGAGAAAAAGCATGTACGTGACTGTTCGACTCGGATGTTATTTCTTTGGTGAAGATCTAACAATATTTGTTGGATAACAAGAACGATCTATTTCTGCTCCAGGCACTAACATTCCAGATTATGATAATACAATCAGTTGAATCCGAGTTACAGGCCATATATAGTTAGAATTGTATGATTAAACGAAACAACAATTATACTTAATGTTAAATGATAGTAGATTTGAGCTTCCCATAAGCGAGTAGTTTAGGAAACGGAGAGTCCCCGAACCATATGTTTCCTATCAATATACAGAAATGTTATTTTAATAGAAAACATAAACTATCAACAATTGGTCTATCGAAAATCCAATACAATGATGCTATCACTTTTAATTCATTGCTTTTAGTACACACACAAACACATTTAGAACTAAGTATACAGTTTAATATATTACCTTAAACTTTTGTAAAAATATGTTTCATAAGGGAGAATTTAAAAATATATCGATACAAGGAAATTTGGCTCTTTTCTAAACACCTCTGTAGTGAATAGTTGGTCTCTACACCTCTATTCTAAGTGGTCTCCGGACCTGCTAGAAATAGCAGTGAAATCTCCTTTAACTCATACTCTACTGACTTAAGATAGAAAAGGATACATTAAATAACGTTGTCTTAAAATGATACCGGATGGTCATGAGTGGAATATCTTTGATCATATGTCTGCTCAATTAGGACTGACTTGAAGTTAACAGAGATGGCAGAATAGTAAACAGTAGCAATACATTGAGTGTTTTCTGGAATATCTTTTTAAAATTAAAAGTGATGGTTGCTATCAGAAAGAGAAGTGGGAGAAATAGATTGAGGACAATCATATTTTACCTTGCAGAAGCATCCCTCGGCAGCTTCTTTCTTTTGTTGAATATTTTTTCCGGTAATATTACCTTTTGCATTGGGAAGTTCTATCAGATATATTAGAATAAATATCTGATAGCAACTCACTAGAAAAGTATAAACCTTCATAGTTTGCAAGGATGACACTTAATATTTTGACAGATCAATGAGATTTTCTGTTTTTTTTGTTTTTTTTTTCCACCTCAGATCAGTGAAAAAACGGTTCCGACGCCAAGAAAGCTCCTTTCAATAATACCATGTTGATTGTTATTTACTGAGTAGCTTTCAAACTGACAACAGCAAACGGAAAATCTCACGCAGAGGAAAAATAGTTCCATTAAAAATACTCTTAATTAACTAACTATGAAGCAACAATATTATTTACAATTACTAAAAATAAAAACGTATGTGCTAATTACATTTGAATTAATGACTTAGATGTGCAAATAATAATTTTCTCGCTTAAATGTATGGTTTATGTATCGTTTAAGGAGTACGTGGCCTAAAGCACGACACCAAAACGAAGGTCAATGTTATGAAAGGACTTCGGTCAATTAAGAGGGAAAATATGATAAGGAATTGTTTGATGTCATTTGACAACATTATACAAAGACATTTCCTTGGAATTAAGGATTTATTTAAAGCACCTCATATGTCACTGTTACGAGGTATATTGATTATATTTATACCGGATATTCAATTATCAACTTTCTGTGTTTAGGTTAAGGTTATAATAGTTGACAATTTATACTAACACGTGCATGGAAATTTAAGTATTTTGTCGTTTTATAAAGTTACACATCTTTTAGTTTTCCTATTCATGATAAGATAATGGTTAAATGAAATCGGAGAACAGTTTGTAAAGACGTCGTGTTTTCGTTGTTGACGAATTCAGTTTTTAACCATTATCATTTGTTATTGTTATTATTTAGCCCCAAGACATATGATCAAAAACGTTCAAGCTGTGACCATCCTGTCTATCCCTACCCGCAAAATATAATACATCCAGAATTACATTATCTAATGTCTTTTTTTCCCCCCTTCATTTTTGTAAAGACGGTAGGGTATGATTTGGAACAAGTTTGGCTGTTACTTCTTACTGCATTCAGACTTCTTAGTTGTCTCGTCTATCATTTAGATCAATGGTTCTCACCTATTTGTTGCCTATGGACCCCTTTGATTCCTATTTTACTCAATGTGTGTTTGTAGGAGCGAGGGCGGCACCCTCATAGCCATTCGATATCTAAAAACTATTATATTTTTATGATTGAATATTATTAGGAATTTTATTAAAAAAAATGTTTAAATATTTTGTGTTGTAGAAATATAACCAGTTTATTGCACATACATTTTAACAACAAAATCTTATGTGGACCCCGGTTGAGAACCACTGATTTAGATTTTGGAGGAGAAAGATCGATGCTCAACACCTTTACCGGCCCAATCGGTGAAATCGCTGCAATGATGTCCGTAGGAAAATATGAACAGGACGTAAATTGCAGGGGTTCCAGTTGTGATAATATGAAGGATTGGGAAAAGTAATGAATGCTAGGTTTGTAAAACACAAATAAGGGCAACGAAAGGTATGGGTAAGAATACCTTGCCAGTTCAGAGGCGCTGCAAACGTATAAATAAAAGAGACAGAAGAACCAATGTGTTTGTGCTCTAGTGGTTAATGCTGTTGTTTGTGAAGTCGAATGGCTTAATGGTTAGGGTATTCGGTTCACGATCGCAAGGTCGTGAGTTCGATTCCTGGCGGCACGTTGTGTCCTTGAGCAAGATACTTTATTTTACGTTGTTCCAGTCCACTCAGCTGGCAAAATGAGATATACCCGTAATTCAGCCTTGTCACACCCTGTCACGCTGAATTTTCCCGAAAACTACGTTAAGGGTACGCGTTTTTGGGGGATGCTCAGCCACTTGCACGTTAATTTCACGAGCAGGTTCTGTTGATCAGATCAACTGGAACACTCGTCGTCGTAACCAGTTTTTCATTGCTGTTGTTTAACCCCAGGTCATTCCTGACTGAGCTGACCTGTGATCAAAGGCGTTCCAATTTTGACCATCCCAGTTTTCTCTTGAGCAATACCTATCCGGGACTACATTATTCAACGTATCTTCAAGTAAGTTGTAAGTAGTGTGTCTTTTGAGGTAAACTTGGCTACTATTTCTAGCTGGTCGAGCTTCTATGAGAGAATCATACTGTGTGGTTGTCTAGCATTATTAGTAACTTTAAAGAATTTGTGTGATTGTTGTTGACTAGAGGTGATGTGTTTAGGGATTATGTCTTTGTACAGTTGAAAGAGACTAAGTTGTCATGTTCCTCATTAAAGCTATGTCTAGCATGAGGTGTTTAGGAGTTGTAGACAATTATATGTGTCTGTACTGTTGTGTGGGTATATTGCCTTGATTGATCAGTGGTCAGACAGTCTGATGAAGTATGGATGCAGTGAGGCTTGAGTTAGGAAGTGACAGAGGTCAACAGTATTTGATGTGTTGGTTTGTCTATCAAGAATATTAATAGGACTAGATTCTAACTAGTATAGACAGCAGAGGATGGTAAACAATTTCATCTCTGTAAGAGCGAGGAGTTGTGTACTTTGAAGTTACCTTGACTGATCACTTCAAAGAGGGGACAAACCAATGAAGGAGCCTTGTTTTAGAAACACGTTAGAAAGAGTACCAGCCTCCAAAAGTACAACCACTCTGACAATGCCAAATATAACTTATTGCTCTCACTTCCAAATCACACCCTACCATCTTAAAAAGTGGATACATGGATAATGTGATCCAAGATATATTATGTCTGTAAAAAAGGCAGGATGGTCACAGCTGAAATACTTTTAATCATAGGTCTGCTTGATCAAGATTGGCCTGGGGTTAAAGAAGAACAACAACAACGGCATGGTTTCTTCATTAAATAAAAAGATTCAAGTAATATTTGAGAGAATCATCATCATCATCATTTAACGTCTGTTTTTCCATGCAGGCATGGGTCAGACGGTGTGACTGGAAACTGGCAAGCTGGGGAGCTTCACCAGACTCCAATCTATTTTTGGCTCGGTTTCTACAGCT
>JAOPUL010005855.1:62938473-62952046 GCA_027564515.1 Octopus rubescens | reverse complement strand
ACAAACTTTGAGATCACATCAAAGTCAACTTACTAAGAACAGAATTATTTCTTGTATTAAATCTCTCTCTCTCTCTCTCTCTCTCTCTCTCTCTCTCTCTCTCTCTCTCTCCACAACCCATGCTTGCATGGAAAAACGGACGTTAAAGGATGATGATGATGATGATGATATATATACTCTGATACATATATCTATATATACACATATAACCACATGTATACATATATACATACATGTGTATGTGTGTGTGTGCATAGATAACTAGACACAGACAGACAATAGATAAACGTATACATATATACCTACAAACACACACACACACATAAATACATACATACATACACGCACGTGTATATATAAGTATGTTTGTTGTATTATGGTCATCAATAAATATTCTTTGGGGAGCAGTGAACCGTGTACTTTGATACCAATGCCAAGTATGTGTGTTTGTGTGTGTGTGTGTAATTAAACCCTTAGCCAACTGCTGTCACCAGATGTCTGGGGCACCTAGAACTGAGCAGTAAACTTTTTTATTGTTGTTGTTGACATTGCCTTTTCTCAGTATTATTTCTTTCATCTTTCTAGGGAATTCCCTAGGGAGTTTTATGACCAGCATCATAGATATATATATATATATTTTTTCACATTATTTTTTCTTTATTCTTGTTTTGAAAAGTAAAGAATGTGTAGATTACAGTTATATTGGAATTTAATATGAAAAAAAAAATTAGTGGGCTCGTACACATACATACTGACACACATCACTTATATCTACAAAATGAAACTTGAAATATATATGACTGGCTTCTTTCCATTTCCATCTACCAAATCCACTCACAAGTCTTTGGTTGAGAAGCAAGCTTATCCAATTCTTTTTTTTTTCATATTAAATTCTGATATAATCATAATTTACACACTCTGAAAGGTATTTGTAGAAAATTTCATTAAAAAAATATCCATTTTTCTGAAAAATGAGGAAACAAAGCTGACTTGTGTGAATTTTCCGAAACTCCTCGCCCCACCCTCTGAAAACAATATTGTCACATTCAATGCTGGATTTACCATTGTGCTTAGGTGTGCTTAAATCACAGGGCCTCCATTGAACGGGGTGGAGGACATCTCCTTGCCCCCACAAATGTTTTTGCAATGAAATTTTCACATGTCAAATGTTCAAATGTTTTTCCTCTGTTCTTACTAATCTTGGGCCAACCAAAGACTTGTGAGTGGATTTGGTAGATGGAAATGGAAAGAAGCCCATCATATATATTTCAAGTTTCATTTTGTAAATATAAGTGATGTGTGTCAGTATGTATGTGTACGAGCCTACTAATTTTTTTTTTCATTTTAAATTCCAATATAACTGTAATCTACACATTCTGAAAGGTATATTTGTAGAAAATTTCATAAAAAATTACCCATTTTTCTGAACGTTACGAAGAAACAAAGCTGATGTGTGTGAATTTTTTACACCTTGTCACCCCACCTTCGGAGAAAATTTTCACAACGTCTGATATAATCGGAATCTATACCATTGCATTAAAAAATATCCATTTTTCTGGAAGTTATGAGAAAACAAATTCGACGGAACGGGGGCACACTTGTGTAGATATGCCAAAAAGTCTTTGATACTTTTGAATGAAATAGTTGCGACAAAATAATTTTGATAATAAAGTTTGCTAATTCAAAGCTTTCTTCCAGCTAAACAATAACACAGCCTTCACAACAAAAACACCGACTGCAGGCAGCATATAACTAAAACACTTGTAACTATTGTGAATCCATGATCAATGACAAAGTACGACTCTTCTCACACGGACCGGGCATTAGCGAGTTAATCTGTATCGATTAGATAGATCGTACACTCTAAAGACTAGTATATTCCTGTAAGACATCTTAGATACAAATAAAACTATAGTAGCAGACAGAACTTAGTGGCTTTGCACAATGTACAGATATGTTTTATTAATGGAAGCAGGCACAACTATGTAGCTAATAAGTTTGTGTCACGGGTTTAGGACTTGAAATTGTTGAGTTGGTGAATGGCTGTATGAATAATTGAAGCAAAACCCATGAATGTTTAATTGAAATATTTATTGTTGCACGTAATGGTGATTGATGTTGGCCATTTGCAGTTAACAGACTGGGAGAGAGATACTGCTCTGAGATTACAGAAAGCTATTGGTATGGCAACATGCGGTTGGCCCAACATATCTGAAATCAACTGCACTGTCTTCATGGCAATGGAGGTTCTTGGTCACCTGTTGTAGGAGGTCTGTATTGGCCGTTTGCCTGGCAAGAATGGAAACACGTATCGCTCAACTGCCTCAATATTCTGCAATGAGTTTACCACCAAAACAGCTTTTTATAGGGTACAAGAAGAATATTCTAGAAGATTGAATCACGTCATGGCTTGACGTTAATTGGTTTCTTACTCGACCGATTGTCTGAAACTATTGTGGTTTGGTCGTGGTGCCTGACCAGTTACCTAGCGGTTCAGTTTCGAATCCCCGCTACATTTGCTTTGCAACAATGTGTTTCAGGTTCAATCCCACTAGAGAGTTATTTGGGCTCATGTCTTTCTACCATATCCTTGGCTCAACTCTAACCTTATGAGTAAATTTGGGTAGATCGAAAAGGTGGAAACCTGTTGGCGAGATCGTTCCTATACTTGTGTGTACAGATGAGTTTGTAGAGGCAAATGAAAGAAAATATGTGTGTGTGTGTGTATGCAATAAACGTGAGACATGTATGTTAGGGTTGCAGTCGAAGTTGCATTTTGAAGTATAACATACATATATGAATTTACTTTCCAGCTATAATATGCTCTCAATGAAAGCTGAGCCTGGAAGTAAAGTAATAAAGTATGTCTCTCGGAAGTTCTGTACTGTGAAAACTGTTGGCTGTAAATGTCGTCTACAATTGTGTTTGTTCCAATGTGTAACTGTGATTGATGTAAAACTACTGAGTGACAAGTGATGCTTGTCACTCAGTAATATAGCTTAATATAAGCTTCAGTCTAAGTCACTGATTTATTTATGAGGAAAGGCTTGTAGCAGAGTCAGCTATAGCACAGTGACACAGTTGTACTGCAACAATTCCAGCCAATCAGAGCTGGGCGTGCATCAAATCTGCCAGTTTGAGCAAGTCGCACCCTTTAACCAGTTAGGCTCCGGAGATTCAACAAAGGGACACCTATATTCTGCTATGTCCTCTTCGCTTCGTCAACTCAACCTTTTTACCAATGGCCAACTTTGGCCCTCACAGGACTAATATCTATTAAACCATAAGTCACAAAAGCTCGTTCTGACTCCGGCACACATTCACCAGCTATGCTCAGATTTACTTGTCAGCTCGTTTAACATTTATTAAATTAAATACATTGTTATGTACAAAAAAATGCCTTCTGATATTTTCTCTATGAACTCACATTTTCTCTCTTAAAGTGGTGACATTCAACACTTCTAAAGGCTGATGTACTTAATGCTCTCCTGCTGATATGGATGTTACTCCAGGAGTGGCTAATGTTGTCAGACTTGCTAACATTGTATACAGATGTGGCACTTGATTGGTTGGCTAGAATTACATAACCTGTAAATCAAGTCGCTAGCATGCTAAAGATGATTTTTCCACCCTTGGTCTTGAGGAAGGGACAGTGCTCATGGACTTTATAGCCCTTCCTAGACTGGTAAGATTGATGCCATCAATGCTCCTCTTGAACTATTGCAAGTTAACACTTGTAGAAAAGACATGGGCAGGGAGGAAAGACTAGGTGTAGTGGTTAGCGCAGGGCCTAGGGTGGACAGGTTGGACATAGCCAGGATGATGACAGGAGGAGAAATGTGTGATGCGAGCGTACTTGAGTAGAGATGGCACAAACCTAGCTAAGTCTGAAGAGCAGAGGCTATTATAATTACAGTAGAAAAGGCAGAGTGAGTATGTTTGTGGACCAAAGGTTGAGGTGTATCTGTGAGTAATTTCATGCCGATCAGTTAGCTATCCTTTTTCCTGATGCACTCTAAAATATGTGTGCAGCAGCACATCTCCAACATGAGAGAAGTACTCCATTGTGGCTTCACCTGAACTTTGTAGAGTGTTGATAATTGTTGGTAACTGAAGTATCTTCTGGGCATACGGTAAAGGGCAAGTTGTTGGAATGTAGTCCTAGCTATGTTAAGGATCATCATCATCATCATCATCCATTTTCTATGCGGGCATGGGTTTGACGGTTTGACCTGATACTGGCAAGCCTGGGAGCTGTACCAAACACCAGTCTGTTTTGGCATGGTTTCTACAGCTGGATGCCTTTCCTAACACCAACCACTCCAAAGAGTGTACCGGGTGCCTTTAACGTGTCATTGGCATGAGTATTTTCAACATGTCACTGGCATGAGTGTTTTTAACGTGTCACCGGCACTGTGCTGGAGAAATCCTTGGTGATAGTGAGGCTCAATATTTCAAGTTTTTATGAAGGCTCTAGTTGTATACTGCACATGATTAAGGAAGTGTGATGCGATAATTTTTTGACATGAATAGCATTTATGTTTTCTTACTCTTAGAAGAGACACAATTGGCATATCCCTATTGAAGGATGGTTTCAAGGTCTCTGTTCATGGAATCAATGCAGGTTTGGGTATGGTATCTAAGCTGCAAATGGGGATGAAGCAAGGTGTGTAGCTGGATGACAGTTTGATTGTTTCTAAACAGAAATTAATTAAGATAGTTAATAATAATAATAGTAATCCTTTCTATTATAAGCACAAGACCTGAACTTTTGGGGGTGGGGGGGTTAATCGATTACATTGACCTTAATGCTCAACCAGTACTTATTTTATCGACCCCCAAAAGGATGAAAGGCAAAGTTAACCTCAGCAGTATCTGAAATCAGAATGTAAAACTGGAAAAAATGCTGCTATCATTCCCAAAAGAATGAAAGGCAAAATTGACTTATGTAGGATTTGAACTCAGAGTATAGAAAATGGAAGAAATACTTTCAAAGTATTTAATCAAAAGACTTTATCAATTTGCCAATTCACCATTTAAGCTGAGTTAAAAAAAAAAAAATTCTTATTTTCCAGTATGGTGTCTGACTTCTTTTATCCAAATATGGGCGGTGTTGAAAGCCATATTTATCAGCTGTCTCAATGTTTGATTGAAAGAGGACACAAGGTTGTTGTTGCTACTCATCGTTATGAAGACAGACAAGGTGTGCGATATTTAACGAATGGCTTAAAGGTAAGTAATATTAATATTTAAATATATTGTTACTGAACATTAACATTGTTCATTACTGTTTTCTTACATAGGTGTAAGGCCAGAAATTATGGGGGAAGGGGTTACTCTAATCTCTTGGTTCCACTCCCTCTCCCAGCTGAGAAGTCCTTGTCTTGTGAGCTCATGTGTGCTGGTGCCACATAAAAAGAAGCCATGCTGGTGTCATGTAAAAAGCACCCAGTACACTCTAAAGTGGTTGGTGTTAGGTAGGGCATCCAACCATAGAAACAGGTAAAAACCATGCCCAAACAGAATTAGTGTCTGGTGCAGCTTGCCAGCTCCAGTCAAACCGTCCAACCCATGCCAGCATGGAAAACGGACATTAAATGATGATGATGATGATGGGTTAATCAGTTAAATCAACCCCAGTACTTTTCAGATACTTTATTTTAGAAGGATGAAAGGAACTTTATCTTAGAAGGATGAAAGGAAAAGTTGGCCTGGATTTGTAACTCAGAATACTACAACTTATATCCAAAGCATTTTGTTCTACACTCTGATGACTCCCAGTTCACCACCTAGCATATTTCATTATCAAAATTAGCCTTTAAGATGGTGGATTGACAGAATAATTTGAGTATTGGGCAAAATACCTTGTGGTGTTAAATTACAATGCTTCATGTTCAGACTTTAAATCCTGCTGAGGTTAAATTTGCACCACATCTCTCTGGGTTTGATAAAATACAGTCCCAGTCAAGTGCTCAAAGCTGCTGCTGGCCTTGTGTCTATATTAGAAACAATTAGTAAAATAAGTTTAATACTGACTTGTGTATTGTACAAAACAAAATTTTAAAAAAATTACATAAAACTTAATTTTCAAAATAGTATCTTCAGACATATGTAAGCTATATCACATCTGTGGATAAACAAGTTTGTGTGATATTATCTACATAGTTTCTAATGAGAAGGAAAAGTATCTTGAAATTAGGAAGGGCATCCAGCCGTAGGAGCCATGCCAACGCAGACACTGGAGCATGATGCAGTCCTTGAACCCATTAGATCATGTGATGGTGATGATGGTGATGATGAATATTTATTCCAGTTAGTAATAAAAAAATATTTTCATTGAAAAAAATAAACAAAATTATATAAGAAGTGTTTTTTTATGCTACTGAAATGTGTTACTACGGATGAGGAAACTATAAGAAGCCCTTGACAAGTTGATGACTCGGGTTAAAAAGGAAATGAATTCCAAGTTTCTGCAAGTAGTTTAATTGGGTACACAAATTGTAAAACTTAGCAATATTACAATTAATGAAGTCATTTCTTGTCACTAAATTAATTAACATTTTGTCGAAAGTTTTAATGAAAACTTTTTAGTTGAGTATTTTGGTTCTTTATCTACCGACTTACACGGAATATTTACAAAGTGGAAGAATAAATAAAAAAAATCAACCATTGATATTTTATTTCCATTTAATAAATGTCATAGGTATTTTGTAAAGGTTGCATGACCTAGAAGTTAGTGTGTCTGGCTCATGATCCTAAGGTTTTGGGTTCAATTCCTGGACAGGGTTGTGCATTGTGATCCTTGAACAAGGCACTTCATTTCATATTGTTCCAGTCTATCATCATCATCATTATTTAGCGTCTGTTTTCCATGCTAGCATGGGTAAGGCGGTTTGAGTGGAGCTGGTAAGCCAGAGAGCTGCACCGGGTTCCAGACTGTTTTAGCTTGGTTTCTATGGCTGGATGCCCTTCCTAATGCTAACCACTCCACAGAGTGTACTGGATGTCTTTTACATGTCACTGGCACAGGTGCCTTTTACATGTCATCTGCATGGGTGCCTTTTATGTGTTATGGGCACGGGTGCCTTTTACATGTCACCGGCACGGGTGCCTTTAATGTGTCACCGGCACTGGCCACAACTACGATTTCACTTAGCTTAACATGTCTTCTCAAGCACAGCAAATCGCCAAAAGTCTCGGTCACTTGTCATCGCCTGCATGAGACTCAACATCCGAAGATAATATTTCACCACCTTATCCCACATCTTCCTGGTTCTACATCTTCCACAGGTTCCCTCCACAGTTATAGATTGGCACTTCTTTATGCAGTTGTCCTTGTCCATACACATTACATGACCATACTAGTGCAGTCTTCTCTCTTGTACACTACATCTAATGCCTCTTATACCCAATTTTTCTCTTAAGATGCTTACACTCCTCAGTTAGAAATAAGTACCAACTGAATGTTAATGCAATCCTCTTCTACTCCAATGATCACATCATGGGGGGTTCCAATGGGTCAGTGATAATGAGTTCATGAGGATGTCTGTGTCTGCTTATGATTGCATAGGCACTTAAAATAATTAGTAACATTGTATATGTTACCAAACCTTACTTTCTTACAAGCGACTGCTGATTGTACTTTGTATTTTATACTATATTTGTACTTTGTATTTATACTATATTTGTACTTTGTTTATAAATATTCTGTATGCTAGTATTTTCCTTAAAATTTCTGGCTATGATAAAATTTGAACATATGGTCTTTTAGAAATTTCTTAAAGGTTATTTTATTTTAAAAAAAAAATCATTCTAGATAATCATTCATAAATCTTTAATTACAAACAAAAATTGAACTAATTTTCTCTTCTATTTGATAGTAAATTTGGTATTTCAAAGCTTTAACATTAATTACACCTTTAAATTTTTGCTTTCTTATAGGTTTATTATCTGCCATTCTACCCCGTTTATAACCAATGCATTCTACCGTCACTATTCACCACATTTCCCTTACTTCGGGATATTTTTATTCGAGAGGAAATCACTATTGTTCATGGACATTCGGTAAGACAACTCTTAAAAACTGAAATGCATTAAATTTAGAATATATGACGATCGAGGAAATATACATACTTGAAAATTTATGTTTGTAAGTTATATAAATATAGTTTAAAGATAGTTTAAGATTAAATGTATATAAGCTTTAGATTATAGGCACAGACATGGCTGTGTGGTTAAGAAGTTTGCTTCCCAACCATATGGTTCCAGGTTCAGTCATACTGTGTAGCACCTTGGGCAAGCGTCTTCTACTATTGCTCCCGGTTGACCAATACCTTGTGAGTGAATTTGGGAAATATAACCTGTACAAAGTCTGTTACATGCATGCATATATATATGCATACATACACACATACATACATACATACATACATACATACATACATACATACATACATACATAAGGGTAAAGACTACCCTTCAGATGTTGTCCAAAGGAAAGTCAAAGGCTGATACAACTTGGCACCAGTGATGTTGCAACTCATTTCTACAGCTGAGTGAACTGGAGCAACGTGAAGTAAAGTGTCTTGCTCAAGAACATAACACACAGCCCGGTCCGGGAATCGAACTCCCAACCTCACAATTAGTTAGCCTGACGTTCTAACCACTGAGCCATGCACCTTCATACATACATACATATTTATTTATTTACTTGTTTCAATCATTGGACTGTGGCCATGCTGGAGCACCACCTTGAAAGGATTAGTTGATCAAATCGAACTCGGTACTTACTTTTTTCAAAGTCTGATACTTATTTCATCAGTCTATTTTTCAGAACTGGTAGATTACAGGGGCATAAACAAACCAACACTGGTTATCAAGCGGTGGGGATGACAAAGACAAAGGCATGTGCACACACACACACACACACACACACACACACACACACACACACACACACACACACACGCATGCACACACAGAGTTTATTTGTTATTTCTTTATATTACTAAAACTGGGTGGGCATTATTGTTAAATTGTTAAATTGTCTGTTACTGTATAAACTGTTGATTTTAATGACTTTCTCACCGTTTCTTTGGACTTCATTACATTTTAGGCATTTTCAACTCTGGCACACGAAGCTATGTTCCATGCAAAGACAATGGGATTGAGAGTGGTTTTCACTGATCACTCTCTGTTTGGTTTTGCAGATGGTAGTTCAATACTGACCAATAAGGTATTGACTGTCTCATTAGCAGATTGTAACCATTCCATTTGTGTCTCACATACAAGGTTAGTCGTATTCCTACCATTTAAATAAAAAATTTTTTTGGGCAAATAAATTTGCTATATATATATAATTTTTTTTTTCCTTTTTATCCTTTTACTTCTTTCAGTCATTTCACTGCGACCATGCTGGAGCACTGCCATGAAGGGTTTTAGTTGAACAAATCGACCCCAGGACTTTTTTTTAAGCCTAGTACTTATTCTATTGGTCTCTTATGCCAAACTGCTAAGTTACAGGGACGTAAACACATCAGCACTGGTTGTCAAGCAGTGGTGGAGGACAGACACAGACATAAAGACACACACACACATATAAATATACATATATATATGTATATATAACGGGCTTCTATCAGTTTCTGTCTGCCAAATACACTCACAAGGCTTTGGTTAGCCTGAGACTATAGTTGCAAACACTTGCCCAAGATGCCATGCAGAGGGACTGAACCCGGAACCATCTGCTTGGGTAGCGAGCTTCTTATTACACAGCCTCGCCTGTTTAGAATTGACTGTTGGAAGAAGTACTCTATACCATAGTAGAGTTATAACTTGCCTGATGACCTTGTGAATACACAGGTAAAGCTCCAGAGTTGTAAGAGACTGACTTAACTAATATAAGTCTCCCACAATTTCTACCCTCATGTACTTCTGACTTTGCCCCTAGCACTGTGCATCTCTCTCACTCAACACCACCACCACCACCACCACCACCACCACTCACTTCACACCATCTTTGCTGCTACCTGTTACCTTCTTGACCCACACCTACTTCTTCCTCCTTCCTCTCCAACTGATATTCACAATTGACCATTCCTCCACTCACTGCATCTCTCTCTTTATCCATCTGTTCCTTGTCCTTTGCACTCATGTGAACTTACTTACCACCCACACTACTTCTCTTTATTCACCTTCCTGTAACTTAAGGATATGCTCTGACATGCCTTCACCACCATCCTCCTCTTCCTCCTTCAACTGGGGGGTAACCATATATCTTTCCTACAGCAAAACACCTGTTCTTGACCCCGCTGTTATACTTTAACCTCTCTTCACCTAGCATAAAGCCACCTCCCTTAGTACTGTTCCTCCCCAACTCAGTTGAGGTGGGGGTGGGGGGTCTTGTCGTGGGAGTTACTGGGTGACCTTGCTGGTGCCATGTAAAAAGCACCCAGTACGCTTTTGTAAAGTAGTTGGCATTAGGAAGGGCGTCCAGCTGTAGAAACCATACTAAAGCAGACATTGGAGGTTGATGCAGTCCTCTGGCTCACCACTTCCTTTTGAACCGTCCGACTCATGCCAGCATGGAAGCAGGCGTTAAATGATGGTAACAACGATAATGATATATTTGTTTGTGTGTGTGTTAGTGTGTGTAAGAGAGAGAGAGAGAGGAAAAAAGGGAGAGAGAGAAAGAGGGAGAGCGTGAGAGATAGGCTATTAATCATATAACTGGTTTTATTCAGCTCCATCTCTGTGGCTGCATGACTTGTGCTAGAAATAGCAGTAACCCCCCTCCCACACACACACACACATACACCCTGATACCATTAACTACTATCTGAAGAAAAAAAAGGGAGAGACGCGTCAGATAATATAATCCTAGATAACCTCAAATTATTTTAAAGTTGGACTAAATATAACAGAATTAATTAACTCATTTACTTTTTAATGTATTTGGTAATTTGATGTGCCTCTAAAGATTTTAAATCCAAATTATTTCAGTAAAAAACTAAATAAACATTCTTGTATAGTAATAACCAAAACGTGCAGAATTCTCACTGTACTTCCAAAGATCAAAAGTACTAATTTATGGAGTTACCTCCCCTGTCTTGAGAATTAATCTTTAAAACTAATGTTTTTTGTTTCTTCACAAGTGAAGAATGAATCACAATGAAGTGATTTCTGGCTGTAGCTGTTCCACTTGAGTTACATTACTCCTAGGTGATTGGTCTACCTATGGGCTGTATTTATCTATTGTCTTTCCTTTCAGACTATTACAGTGTGCACTGTCAGTGCTTACTCTGACCAACACTCTTTTGGTTATAGTGTACCCAAGGGTCAGTTGTATTTTCCACAATCTTCTTTCTGTACATTGATGAACTTCTTAGGTTAGTTAACACAGTCTAAACATCTCATGCCAGACCAGCATTGCTGCTATGATAAGGACTTCAAAACAAGTCTCTTGTTGGGACATGACAACTTGGTGACAGTTATAGTTTTTGCCTCTCCTAAAAACATGATTTGAACTGTGTTGATATATATTTCTGAATATGAAAGCTAATTCACTAAAATATGGAGAAAATATTTACTCTTTAACTGGTTATATAATATTCTACATGCCTAATTTTCTATCTTATTTTTAAAAAAATTATAAATACTAGTAAAGAAAACACTGTACTGAGGTCTTCTATCAAACCTGAAATGGTGTCTGTCATCCCAAATGCTGTTGATTGTACCAAGTTCATTCCAGATCCATCAAAACGAGATACATCAAAGAGTAAGTATTTATTATATAACAGTAATTATTGACAAAACTTGAAATATGCACTGAAACAGAGTAGAAACAAGATAGTATAATCCTTTTCCCCTTCCTCCCCTCTAATCATCTCCTTCTCCTCTCCTCCCTTCTGCCTTTTCCTTCTCTCCTCCTTTTCCTCTCCTCCTCTTCCTCCTCATCATTAACATCAACTGTGAAATGGTAATGGTGAAGAGTAAAATAGAAACAAAGTAATGTAACTTGCATATCCATGTGGTAGAGTTATAAGAAAAACCTTATAACTACGGTTTACAGCCGAGCTTTATAAAGACTTATAACAGAATCTTTTAATGCACTATAATAAAGCCTTGTTAGAAAGTTTTTAATAAAATTTTATAAAACCTTATAACAAAATCTTAAAAGAAAACTTTATAACAAAGCCTTATAACAAAACATTATAAAGCCTTTAAAAAAAACCTTATAAAGCTTTATAAGAAAGCGTTATAACAAAACCTTACAACAAAGGCTTTTAAGTCAAACCTTATGCAGGTGGTAGCATTATAACAAAGTGTTTAGGTTATATGTTTAGTTCAGCATCTTAACCACTCAATCACTTTATTTGTGTAAAATGTATCAAGGGTGTTTGGCAGCTAATGAAGTATTTGTGTCTATCAATTAAAGGAATTAGAGCAATTGTAAATTTATGTATTATTTTTATCATTCTCCAAAAAATATTTGTTAAATCTTTGTTGTTTCCTGTAAATCGACACTGAATTACTTTCCATTACTTTCAGTTACCGTTGTAATAATATGCCGGTTAGTTTATAGAAAAGGAATGGATCTTTTGGCTGGAATTATCCCAGAAATATGTAAGCGCTATCCTAACGTTCAATTCATTATTGGTAAGTAGCATTATTGTCAATATCAAATATGTCCCTAAGGCGCGGCTAGCTGGCAGAATCGTAAGCACGTTGGGCAAAATGCTTTGCGTTATTTCGTCTGTCTTTAAGTTCTTAGTACAAATTCCACCTAGTTCGACTTTACTTTTCATCCTTTCGAGTTCGATAAAATAAGTACCAGTTGAGTACTGGGGTGGTCGATGTAATCGACTTACTCCCTTCCCCGAAGTTGCTGGCTTTGTGCCAAAATTTGAAACCACTATTAAATGTGTCCTTAGTTTTCATAAACAAAATCACTCAGATTCATTTATGTTTTCTGATTTAATATTATTGTTAAATTTTGTTGTAAAATAGTTATTTGCATTTTTTTTTCTGTAAATTAATCATATTTTTTCTGAATGAAATTCTTTTTGTTCTTGGATTAGTTGTTGTTGAGTAGTTCATATTAACTCAATTCAACACAATAGTAACCTCTATTACCTAGAAATTTGTAAGCCTTACATATATTATATAGATAAGTCAGTTCCAGAAGCTGAGTGTGACAATGCTGCATACTCTGCCATGCATTGGTTTGCTATGTGGAGCAGAGTGTGACAATCAGAGCATATTGTGTCTCTTTAGCTTTCAAGTTAATGGAGCTGAGTTTTATATATCTGTCAATATCTCTCTCGCTCTCTCTGTATATCTATTTATCTGTCTGTCTGTCCGTCCATCTCTCTCTCTGTCTCTCTGTCTCTCTCTGTCTCTCTCTCTCTGTCTCTCTCTCTTTCTCCATCCATCCATCCATCCATCCATCCATCCATCCATCCATCTATCCATCTCTCTCTAGCTCTCTCTCTCTTTCTCTCTCTCTCTCTCTCTCTTATATACATATATGACGTCAGGGTGGCACGCCTGAACGTAGGTCCGTGCATTCCTT
>JAOPUL010005855.1:62711195-62721790 GCA_027564515.1 Octopus rubescens | reverse complement strand
CTTGTTACACCTGTCTTCGTTTCTTGTTTATTGTTTTTATGTAAATTTCAACTATATATATATATATATATATATATATATACAGAACAGGCTTCTTTCAGCTTCTGTCTACCATATCCCCTAATAAAGCTTTAGTTGGCCTGAGGCTATGGTAGAAGACACTTGCCAAACAGGAGGATTGAATCCAAAATCATATGACTGGGAAGCAATTTTCTTACCACACAGACATGCTTTTTTTCTCAGACAAATATTATTGTTGCCTTTAAGAGATTCGACTTTGTTGCAAGTATTAAGACAGGGTCTTTGGTTAGAGGATAACTTCTTCCCTATCTCTAGTCTCAAACATTCTGTAAAGAGTCATGGGCACTGTTTTCTCTGTTGTGAAAAGATAAATATCAAAAAAATATATAGGCGCAGGCATGACTTTGTGGTTAAGAAACTCACTTTGCAACCATATGGTTTTGAGTTCAGTCCCACTTGGTCAAAGTCTTCTACTAGAGCCCTGGGATAAACAAAGGAGTTGTTCCTGGGTTTGTTTATATACAAGTAAGGAAATTCTTCAAATTTTCTGGGAAAATTTGAAGACTTTCTGTACCTATATAGAAATATACTAAGGAACAATTCTTTCATTTCTTCTGACTAACCTTATTATTATTATATAAGGTGAGCTGGCAGAATTGTTAGCACGCCAGGCATTTCGTCCATCTTTATGTTCTGAGTTCAAATTCCGCTGAGGTCAACTTTGCCTTTCATTCTTTTGTGGTCGCTAAAATAAGTATCAGTTGAGCACTGGGGTTGACGTGATCAACTCAACCCCTCCCCCCAAATTGTCGGCCTTGTGCCAAAATTTGAAACCAATACATACATACATACATACATACATACATACATACATACATATATATATATATATATATATATATATCGTGTTGAGTTTGGTCTGGTGAATAATATTCCGTATACATACTGCTTCTATCTTTGATAGATAATTTTTGGCAAACATTTTGCCAATTGCCATATGCTATATATATATATATAAATGGAATATTATCTCAGATAAGACATTGAAATATTTATCTTCATTTTATATTTAATTTTCAGGCCCTGAGGAGCTTGAAGGTTAATAAAATTATCAATGTTTGGGTTTGCCAATCTGTGAACCCCCCTTGAAACCTTGAAACCTCCCCCCCATCTGGTTGGGAAACCCCTAGTCTAAACAATGTAAATACCTCTATTTAATATATTTTTTGACTTTATGTACAATGAGCACTAAAATATTTTTATTTACTCTAAAAGTGTATAAAAATTAGGTTTGGGAACAACTGCTATGATACTACAGACATAATATTTTCTTTTGTGTTTGTCAATTGAATCTGAAGCGACCTTATGCAGACTATAGCTTTGTTTCACCATTGTCAGATGTTATTTCAGCCAATCAGAGATTTTGGTCAATCAGAAACTGATAGGCTGTAGAGTCACCTTTTGCTATTTAAACCGAAAACTGTTGCGTTTTCTGGCTGTCTCTGTGGTTACTGGCAGTCATGATATGCTGATTTATTTTGCTCTTTCTTTCTTTCTTTCTTTCTTTCTTTCTTCCTTTCTTTCTTTCTTTCTTTCTTTCTCATTATTGAAAAATATTCTGAATAGAATCATTTGTAACAGTTTAAATACATGTAGATTATCTGGGGTTTCTTTTTACTGATGGCCATTTATTTGCTTGCACACAATTAACTCTATAACATATAATTTCATTGACTTTGTAAAATAAGAAAATATATATGTAAATCTCTATGACACATTATCCAGTCAATATGAAAATAGCTATGCACATTGTCATAAACACTTTTATATAAACTTTGCCTTGATTGATCTTGTAAATATAGTTCTGTTACATTCCATGCTGAATTTTATCCTATCTCATATCTGTATTCAGAAACCACGACTATGGAATTATTATTGTATTATTCTTCCAATAAGATCGGAAGAAGCCTATTTTTGTTGAAATGTAAGGAATAGAAAGAAAGTAGATATAATTCATTCTTGTTGTTACATCTACAGCTAATTGATGACCTGGCCGTTGAACAAAATAACCATGTTTCTGATTTAGCAATCGAATCAGCCTACACTTTGTTATTCAAATATTTTCAAGGATACATATATTTTTCTTTAATTGAATAGATATTTTATAATTGAAATATTTTCTAAAATTATTTTTTAGTGATCGGCCAGTTTGTTACTTACAAATACGAACATATCCATAAACTTAAATATATTTCCCATCTCGCTGTTTTCCACTCTGAACTCCATTATCTACTTGATACATGAAAATAACTATATATACATTCTCACAAATATTTATGTAAACTTGCCTTGATTGATTTCGTAAATTAAGATCTGTTATATTCCATGCAAAGTTCTGTCTTTCTTCTTTTACCTATATTCACAAAACTTGTGTTATGTTATTTGCCTCATTCTACCAACAAAGTCAGCAAAAGTACGATTGTTTGGTAAATCACACTAAAGTGGAAAGGCTTGCCATATATAAATATTTCTAAGTATGACTTAAATCCCTTAAGTTGCGCTTTATCGAAACTCCAACTTCTCGGTTGTTACTGATAATACTAAAATTGTTTTAAGAACTATACTAGAAATAATTACTTATACAGAATTATTAAATTATATTCATGTACTTTATGGTGTATTATATAATTTTCTTCGGGTACTTTTTACTAAATCTACACAACCAGACGATATTCTGTCGTTCTAACTACATCAAAGATAAGATCCTACTCGGTCAAAATCGCGATTTTCGATTGCTTGACGTGCGTGATCTCTTGAGTTATAATGACAAAATTGCTTTGGAGTAAGACTAGAAATACTTTCTTATATAGATCCTATGAAAGTTATATGTGTTTACATGCGTGCAATGGAAGAAGGATGGAAGAAAATGACACAAAATTATCAATGTTAATAGGAGAGTATGATTTTTATGCTCTATGCATCGATGAAATATCTAGATATGCATTTTTGAATGCTTTAAGAAGTTATTTGTTTCTAGTATAGAATTTACTTGTTGCATGAGTAGCCTGGAAGATTAAATGAACACGAGAGATGGGAAAATATGAGTAGTTTGACAAGAGAATAAATTCACTTTTAACAGAAACCAATAACACATAAAATATATTGATTGCTTCTTAAATTGGCACAAGGCCATATATTGGTGGAAGAAAGGAATAATGGATTTTAACATCGAGCCTTGTACACGTCTGGCTTTTATTTTATTTGATCCAAGAAGGGGAATGGTAAATTCGATCTCGGTAGGATTTCAACAAACGCTACTAAGTTTTAAATCAAGTATTCTTCGAACTATGGGTCTAGTCACAATGAATACTTTCTCGTCTTGTTTAACATACCATTTGAGTTTCATTTAGTATACGACTATAGTCTGGCAAAAATAACAATAAAATGGAATAAATCATTTTACTGAGATAAAGAAAAGAAATCCTGACGTTTCAGGCAGAACTTTTCGACAAAGAGAGAGAGAGAGAGAGAGAGAGAGGGGGGGTCTATATGTGTAATGGTGGATAAATACATTGGAATTGTGAGAGTGAGAACAAAAGAATTAACAGTGGGAGGTAACAAAAAGGGAAACAAATATTGGAAGAAAAATGCTGGCAATAAAACGCGAAAGAAGTTATCACTAAGAAAAAATTGACACATGCATACGCATAAAAGAGACATACACATATATATGTATGTATGTACATGCGCATGCACACACAGGTATTAGAGCAGTAATGTATTCTTCGGATATATGATCCGCTGACGATTCATTACGCACCACGGACACAGAGTGCCTTACAACAGCCACCATGTGGTTTGTATTCGATAGCTGTACCGTCGTTCATGCGCTTCTAGATATACACAAAAGCAACTGTCTCTCGGAAACTATGGAACTTTTTGACCTCAATTACTCGACAAAGAACATTCCAACGCCTAACGTGTTTTACACGAGGATGCTGCTCGAGAAGATCATAGACGTAATTAGGTGGATGAGGTGGAAGGCATTCTACTGCGACCAGGCCACGTCACCTTCAGAAGCCAATACGTAGGCATCAAGTCCAGGATCAAAGACCTCGAGGCCTTCAAGGCGGACCCACTGGCCATCGTCTCCAGGCTGAAATTCCGTAAGTCGACTTCCGCATTGCAACATAAGCCCCGTTCTGATTTGCGACTGCTAAAAAAACTCCAATAAGTCCTTACTCTTCTCCGATAAGACCAAAAACCTATACAGGGTAGACCCACACACATACGATAGGCTTTTAGATGACAACATAACACAGAAATATAGGCACGCTTCCCCCCACACATACAACAGCATTAACAATGAAGCCAAACAGTTAACCAACAGTCTAGATATAGTCGATAGGGTAGAAATATTAGCTAGCAGGAATGCTTTTATCATCATCAAGGACCACAAACTGATCTTTTCCTCTAACCCCAAGTGCCGCCTGATCAACCCGGCCAAATCCTAGATCAGTCTAGCGAGTAAGCACATATTAAGGAAAATAAACGACACCATAAGGAGAGCTCCCCAATCTCTCGTTATGGCGCAGTACCAACGAAGTCGTTTCATGGTTTAAAACCAACCGGGGTTGAGGCAGGGCAAGATTTTACCCAGTTCGATATAGTCGATCTCTACCCGTCTATATCGAAGGACCTACTGGTCAAAGCGCTTACCTTCGCTAGAGGCTTCACTGAGATCAGCGATAGAGACATCGAAGTCATTATGCACTCCAGAAAAACTATGCTATTTAATAAAGACTTATTCTGGGTCAAACAAACTGACCCGAGGGCTCCTTCGATGTAGCGATGGGTGCCTATGACACGCGGAGATCTGTGATCTGATATACCTATACATGCTAGACACCCTAAAGAGGAGATTTCCATCGGTCCTCTTTGGCCTCTACAGGGATGACGCTCTAGCCATCTCCAGAGGAGCTAATGGGCATATCCTTGATAAGCTTAGGAAAGACCTGATTAGCACCCTTAACTCCATAGGGTTTAATATAACTATTGGAACCAACCTCACCGTCGTAAACTTCTTGGATGTTACACTAGACTTAGACAGGTTCATACAGGCCCTACCACAAGCCAAACGAGAGGCTGTCCTATATCAACACAACCTCCTGCCACCCACCTATCGCGTTCAAGAACCTCGTGAATGGTATCAATAAGAGGATCTCGAACCTGTCCTCAGATCAAGACATCTTTGATGTTGTGGTCCCCGTTTACAACCAGGCACTGGCGTCCAGTGGGTTTAGGGACCGCATCTCTTATATGCCGGACCCTGACACCCGCAAAAGGAAGCGCCACCGTAAAGTAGTTTGGTCCCCCACCTTCTCCCTCAACGTAAGAACCTGCGTGGGGAGAATCTTCCTTAGACTAGCAGACAAACACTTCACACAGCCGCTTATTTAAAAGGCACAATCTAAGAGTCTCTTAGCTGCGCACCCAGCTTTAAGAAGATCTTGATGAGCGCCCCCAGGCCACAGACTGAGGCAAGATGCTCATGCAGGGTACAAAGTGACTTCCCGGGGGGGGGGATCGATGTGAGGCCGAGGGAGGGGTATACGAAGCCGAGGTAGTCACCGATAATAGCGGCCACATTTATGGCCAGCCCAACACCAGCGCATCTGCAGACAATGACAACAACGGTGACAGCAATAATGGAGACGTGTCAGCTGGAGAAGCTGCCCTTCCCAACAGTCACGACGGCAGCACCGGCACTGCGACCGAGGAGGACAAAGGCGGAAATAACAGCACCGAAGACGGCTCCTGTTGCAGCAACATCAGATCCAGGGCTTACGTACAAAACACCACCCACAAATACTTAAGTACGTCAGTTCTGCTGGAACTCCTGTCAAGCGACGCCTGTATAACCACAGGTCCTCGTTTAGGATACCAGAAAGACGCAACATGACATCCCTGGCCAGCCACATATTGTACTTAAAATACGAAAGGACCCCGTATGCAATCAAGTGAAAAATCCCAGAACATCCAGGGAGCTGCATTAATAACAGCAGACGATGTAGCCTTTGCCACAGAAAGAGCTAGAATCCTAAAGAACTCGTTCGACCCGGGGACCTATTTAAACACTCGAAAAGAGATTTGCGGAAAATGTCTACACCTCAGACGGTTCTTACTGGAGAGTAAAATTTAATAATTGGTACTTACTGTGATTTTTGCATGATTTAAAGTGTAATCCTAAGTTAAGCTTCTTCTTGCTAGTGTTTGCTTGTAATATATCATATGCTATAATTAAGTCCGTTCCGTTTGAGTTATATGGGGGCGGGAGTGGGGTTCTTCCACTGTTGCTTGTATGTTAATGGTGTGGTTTCTTTTTTTTTCTTGGTAAACTTTTGTTCTAGGCCCACAAACGGATGCCGTTAGCCTATACCTAAAAGATACACGCACTTCGGAGTTCCTGTTTATTACAGGTTCCTTGGATGTTATAATCTCCAGCGTTTCCTCGAGACATAGGTCACATACACGCGATTTTCCGTCGTATGGTTTTGCGTTTCTTATTACGGACCATCCGGTCGTGTGTTCAACCCCGTTTTGTTTGGGTCTCCATACGAGGTTGTCTAAAAATGTGAAGTGCCTTTTGTGTACATCGGAAAATAATGCAATATGGTTTTTCCAGCGACGTTTTACAACGTCTGCTGTTGCACAGATGTACACAAATTTTCGTGCACATGGATGCACTTCACACTTGTAGATTACATTCATACGAACTTGCATTCTTATCTTTTTCTGCAGTTACACATTCGTGTGCTGATTTTGTTTTTGTTTTTTCTGCGGGATGCACCTTCGTTCATGGATTGCACATAAGTGTTTAATTGCGTATTTTGGTTGGTGCTGTGGTTGTGATTTGCATTAATTTTACCTCTATTCTTCTCTATCAATATAGTTTCCTTTTATCCTTCTTGGGATGCGATTACTAATGAGGTATTAGTGTTCTCATTGTTTTCTACTTTTATTCAGTATTTGTTATTTCCGTTCCGATCCTCCTTTTTACCGACTATTCCGTTCGGGTCATCCATTATTCCTTTGTCTCCTTCTGTTTGAATCCTATTAAGTTTTTTTTTTGTTGCTATTTAATGTGTGTCTGTAGTATTCTAAGTTATGTGATGTCCTGTACGCTAATTTCAGTCTATGCCTGTTGAACATTTTAAAATACTTACTCGGGCGCACGAACCTGTACGGTAGGGTAGGAGAAAGACAACAGGTTAACATAAATAGAAAGAACAGCCAAACAACGCAAACAAATAAAACATATAATAACACACCAAATAGACACATTAAAAGGAATGGAAAAATAATAAAGGACGGAATTATCTGGTATAATCCAGTATTCGGATTACAAATAAAATCCAGGATAGGACAGGAATTCTTCTCCGTACTAGACATACACTTTCCTAGAACGAGCAAGTATTTTAAAATTTTCAACAGGCATAGATTGAAATTAGCGTACAGGACATCACACAACTTTGAATACTAAATACACAAACTAAATACCAAAAAAAAAACGTAATAGGATTAAGACAGAAGGAGACAAAGGAATAATGGATGACCCGAACGGAATAACCGGCGAAAAGGAGAATGGGAACATAAATAGAAAATAGCCAATAAAAATAAAAACACAACCAGAACGATAGGAACACATTAGCAGTCGCATCCCAAGAAGGAAAAAATGAAACCATATTGATACAGAATGGAGGTGAAATTAATGCAAATAATAACCACAGCACCAATCAAAACACGCAATTAAACACCTGTGTCCAATCCATGAACAAGGGTGTACCCCGCGGGAAAAGTAAAAACGAAAACAGCACGCGAACGTGTAACGGCAGAAGAAAGGGAAAATGCGAGTTCGAAAACAACTGCTTCCGTAGGAATGTCATCTACAAATGTAAGGTGTATGCAGGTGCACGGAAATATGTAGATATCAGTGCAACAGCCGATGTCATATAAAATCGCTGGAGAAACCACATTGCATCATGTTCCGATGTAAACAAAAGGCACTTCACATCTTTAGCCAATCTCCTATGGAGACTCAAACAAAACGGGGTAGAACACACGACTGGATGGTCTATAATAAGAAGCGCAAAACCATCCGATGGAAAATCGCGTGTGTGTGACCTATGTCTAGAGGAAATACTGGAAATTATAACATGCAAGGAACTTGTAATAAATAGGAACTCCGAAGTGGGTGGTTCTTGTAGGCAACGGATAGCCCAGTCGTTTGTGGGCCTGGAACAAGGGATTACCAAACAAAAACAAATAATACCATTAACATATATGCAACAGTGGAAGACCCCCACCCATATAAATAAAACGGAATGCACAAGGAGAAAATTAACTTTAGGATTACACCTTAAATCATGCAAAAGTAAGTACCAATTATTAAATATAGTATGCATCTAAGATAAATTGGAAAATGAAGACACAGCCATAGAATAATTTCGCATATATAGCCAACCCATCGACCACATCAAGATAGAATAATAAATATAAGGACCCTTTAAGAAAAGGCTGAAGGTGAAAAAAAGCAAACCAACGGATGCACCAAAGAAATAATTAAAATTCTAAAAACTAGACTTAATGATACCCCCAAGCTGCCACGATCAAAAAAGACCAAAGATAACATATAAACGGAATTTAATTACTCACCATAGCGAAGATCATAAAGAATTATCTGCCTGACAACACCCACACAATAAAGAAACAAGCCAACATCTAAATAAGGAATTACCTTCTTCCTTCTAATCGTACAATGGTCAGTCAACCCCCCTATGCTGGGCCGAAGTTGGGTTATATCACCACAGTATACATCGGTGCCACCACAGCAAGCCTGAAGAAATGAGCATATCGAACTTAATGCAAGCCTGAAGAAATAAGCATATCGAACGTAATGCCCTCTGCAAAATCCATGGATATAACAAAAAGCCTTACTTGGAATATACTATCTGCGGAGATAAACCAAATTATTCCTTGCAGAAACGACCGTAATGAAGCATTAAAATGTTTATGAACTCCATCTAATAGTTCTTCTTATATATATATATATATATATATATATACATATACCCTCCCCGTTTTTCCCTAAACCCCCCTTGCTTTCCTTCAAACGCGTCCGTAACCTACGCGACGTACTGGTTCGTAGCTCCCTCCCTTCTTCCTCTTCCACCCATCACCTCCCTCACTGGAACCAACCAACACATTCACCACATCTGGGACTCCTTCACATGCATCTCTTCAAATGTAGTCTACAGCATCCAATGCATCCTCTGTAACTCTCTTTACATTGGACAGTCAGGTCGTCGAATAGCCGACCGATTTACAGAGCGTCTTCGAGACATCTGTTTATGTAAGAACACTCCCGTCACCCGCCATTTTTGCTCTTCCGGCCATTCCACCTCACTGTCTTCGGCCTAGCCCTGCACCGTGGATCCACCAACGCCAGAATGCAGCTTGAACAGCACTACATTTTTTCCCTCCAAACCCAAACACCATTGGGTTTTAACTCGACCCCTTTCTTCTCGTAGCCTCTTCCTTCTTGTAACTTCTTCCACACACAACCATTTAATGAACAAAGAACATATGAAAATATAAATAAACTTACATACCCACACACCCTTCCCCCCTTTTTATGTATTTGATATTTTATTTTATTTTATTATTTCATTGTATTTTATTTTATTTTAATTTATTTTATTTCATTTTATATTATTTTTATTTTATTTTAATTAATTCAATCTATTTTTATTTTAAATTATTTTATTTTTATTTATATTCATTATTATATTTATCTCATTTTATGTTAACATATTTTACTTTATTTTATTAATTTTAAATTATTTTTATTTTATTTTATCCTATTTTATTTTATTTTATTTATTTTATTTTATTATATAATATATTATAATATTTTATTATATTATATCATATTTTTATTTCAATTTTAATGTTTTATTTTTCATCTTCAAATGTTGAAAAAGGTTTTCTTATTTTAAATTCTAAAAAAAAATTTTATTTCAATTTTTAATTCCTAATTCCTAATTTTTAATGCCTATATTTTCATTTATTCACTCAGTTATTCCGCTGTTATTATTTCATAATTCCTTTTTTCACAATTCCGTTTATCATGTATTATCCAATTTTATTTTTTATTTTCTACTTTAATTTATGAAAAAAATCTTCATACACACACGCGGAGACATAAACACACACATAGATAAACACACATACATGCACACGCCAACACACATATACATGCACACAAGGACACAAAACCCAACCTACGCATGGACAATTCACACACGCACACACAACCGCAAACATACCTAAACTTCAGCAGTCGTCACTGAACTGCCGTGACCACACACACATACATCAATCACATAGACACACACACAGCACATACACACTACATAATCACACGCTTTGACCATTTCCAATCTTGCACACACACACACATATGCTCACACTCAAATACACCTAGCTGTTATGACCACACATGCATGCATCAC
>JAOPUL010005855.1:61925771-61936091 GCA_027564515.1 Octopus rubescens | reverse complement strand
ATATTGTGCAATGTCACAGATTTACGAGTAGATTTGAAAGTGATCGAGTATATATTGAAAAGATTAAAGCTTTACACAAATTTTCATGCACCAGTAACTTGACTACATAATGCACTTATTCATATGCACCAGTTGCTACAGCTGCTTTTGTGCATTCTTTACCTTTCTGCATGTATCTCCATTTATATGCTTAATTGCAATGTGGAGAGCATAGCATTTTAGATCGGAAATACTAGTGGATGGATCAGAATATATTCAGCATATTATACAGTGATTATCTGGAAATAATTTCTTTTCTTTATGGCAGCCCACTGACTTCAAAACTAGGCTTTGACACCAGAGATTCAAAATAAGCAGCATTATTAACTTTGAACTAGAACATATTGAAGTGTTTTCAGATAACAGGAGATGAGGGACTTAGTCGATAATCGAATATAACAATAATTGGTAACTATCGCAGTATACTGTGTTTTAACACAACGTTCAAGTTTAAGTGGAGATAAATATTACATTTTAATAATAATATTAATCCTTTCTACGGCGGCGAGCTGGCAGAAACGTTATAACGCCGGGAGAAATGCTTGGCGGCAATTCTTCGGACTTTACGTTCTGAGTTCACATGCCACCGGGGTCGGCTTTACCTTTTATCCTTCCGGGGTCGATAAAGTGAGTACCAGTTACGAACTGGGGGCGATACATTTGACTACTCCCCTCCCCCTAAATTTCAGGCCTTCCTGAATGGAATAATAATCCTTTCTATTATGGACACAACGCATGAAATTTTGTAGGGGTGGGGGCTAGTCGAATACATCGACGCCAGTGAGCAATGGGTACTTATTTCATCGACTCCGGTGGAATTTGAACACAGAATAGAAACACGAACAAAATTCCACTAAATACCTTGATTCTGCCTTGATTAACTTGGAGTGTTGTCTGCATAATTTATATCACATTTAGCATATTAAAGAGAAACACGAGATTTAGAAAAGAAAAGGTGAAGATGTAAAAGAACCAAACAGTAAATTCCCTAATGTCTATAAAGATAATAATAAAAGAGAAACAAAACAATTACAACATTCCTAAAAGAAATAAAGATTTAATAAATCGTTCCTAGGTTAACACTGAAGTAGAATAAAACAACATCGAATACGCCTAGAGGATGTAAGTCCCTTTCGAAGGAAAGGGGGTATTCCAACCGATTTCACCATAAAACAAAAGAACTAAGCTTCTTTAACAAGAGAAAAAGTAATTCGGTTGATACGACCACAAATACAATACATCTCACCATAAAACAAAGAAAATACCTCATAATTTAGCAGAGTTAGATAAAGATGATGTAAAATGGAGGGAAAAACAAAAATAGACAGAAACTGACGGAAGGAAAACATAACATGAGGATTAAGATCAGACACTTCTACGTGAAAACATTCAATAAATTACAATTACATTCGATCTTACGCTTAACAATAAACGATACAAACACGCATCAAATAGATCAATCAAAGTTTAAAATTGAAGAAAATCCATGTGTAACGTTTTACGAAAGAAAAAAAAAACAATAACCACGGCTTTCTAAAATTGGTTATGTAAGGGTTTCTCTTCAATCTATCTAACCTACTCTCTTTGTGTTTCATGTTTGTCTTTTTCTCCTATTCTACACTTCATCACCTGTTTTCCTTATTCACTGTCTTCGGTAGTTTTTCTGTGCTGTTCTCTAATTATTCGAGTATGCTTTTTCATCTGTATACACACTTCCGCAACAATTAATCCCCTTCCATCCTGGTTCTTCTTTAAATACAGCCGGTTGGTATCAGCATTCGGATGATAAGCTCTATACATTGTCAACAGCTTTCTGGTTTTCTGTTAAGCTGTGGATGTTTTTGGTCCAGTCTACAATTCCTACTCCATATCTGATCACTGGTACTGCTCTTGTATTTATTGCTTCGATGACATTCCTTGCATTCAAATTTGATCGTAACAATTTTCTCACTCTCCTTGTATACTTCCTACTGATAATTTGTTTCATTTCTTCATGATTTATTTCATCTGCTTCTAGTATCCACAAATACTTGTATCACTCGACTGCTTTCATTATTTGCTCATTTGGCATTTCATTTCCCTGACTTCCTTCAAATCATCTTCGTTTCATTTTCAAAATAACGCACTTACGATCTCCAACTTCATACATACATCATTTGAGGAAAATGCGAACAGTATGTATAAGACTGTCAAACTGTTTCTCATTTATCGCATAAAGCATTACATCGTTCATAAAAAGGAGATGGTTTATTTGACCACATCCTTTTCCGAAATCGTAAGCTATTCTAATTTTTTGCATTATCAAACTGGGCGGTATCATGGCGAATACAAATAGCAATGGGGATAGGCTATCACCTTGAAATATTCCACGTTCACTTTTCCAAGTCTATGTTTTCCTCCAACTAATTCAGTATTCCAATGTTTCATACTTTCATTTACCATTTTCTACATATTACCTGCCACTCCAAACATGCTCATTGTTTTGCTTATCCAGCTGTGTGGTACCATGTCATATGCTTTTTTGTAGTCTAACCAAGCTACATTCAGTCCTGTCAATCTGCGTTTACAATTTTTAATTATCCTTTTATCAACTAATAAATTATCTTTTGTGGCCCTAAGTTGTTTTCTGCAGCCTTTTTGCTATTCTGAAAGTAGATTTTTACTTTTCAGGTGGTTATATATCTTTTCCGCGAGGACACCGGTCATGAGCTTCTACATAAGTGGTAAATATGTTATAGGTCGAAAATTTGATACTAAGTTACCATTCAAGGTGCCTTTGAGTCATAACAGCGTTTGTCCACTCGTCGTCCAGATAGGGACGTGATCATGCTGCAGGCATTGATCCAGTTGTGCAGCAATCCTTTCATGCAACTGTGTAAAGTCCCTCAGTCAATAACCTGGTATTCCATCCCGCCCAGTTCCTTTCCAATTTGCTAATTCTTTTTAGCTTCAGTCTCACTGTATATAGGTCTATTCTGACATTGTTTTGTCTTGGCACCTTTGCCGTTTGTCTTTCCACTTTTGTTAGTCACTCTGCACTTTAGTTGCGTCTCACCGGCCTGTTCCACAGTTCTCCCCAAAATACTTTGCCTTCTTACGCATCAGGAATCCGATCCCGATACTGGTCCCCCCTCTATTTCCTCAAACAGGCGCTTCCTATTAAATTTGAGATTTCTATTCTGTTCAAAACCTTTGCATCTAGTATTATATCTTTTCAATTAGGCCTATAACGCTGTCACCCTTTGTGACACATTCTTCGTCTACTGTTTACCTCCCCCTTTCTTAAAATCTGTACTGTCCATTCAATTTTCTGGTTACTACCTCATTTTTGAGTTCTCCTCTCATTATCCTATTCAATTGCTCCAGTTCGTTCCGTGTCTTTTTCAGCTTCATTCGTATTCTCTTCCACCAGTTTGGTTCTTTCTTTTCGTTTCCTTTCATTTCCATAGTTTTTTCCGCTTCTATCTTATTACTTCCGCTACAACATTTGCAGCAACTATGATTAGCTGGTTTGTTTGACTAATATTTTCTGTTTTAATCAAGTTCAGAATGTCATTTACTTTGCCTGTGGCTCTCCTTGCTTTGCCTGTGGCTCTCCTTACTTTGCCTTTGTCCGTATATCTTACATTTGATGGTACTTCATTAATCCCATCATACATTTTACCTCGCAGCATTTCTAGAAACTCCTCTTCTTCATTCAAATCGTGTACAACATTTACTGTCATTTGTCCAACTAGGTCATCTTCACTATTTACCTCATCAATACTCTCAGACACGTAGGGATTTCCTTCATTTCCATATTCATCATCTCTAACCCCTTCATTACCGCTTTCTGCTATTGCTGTTTCACTCTCTTGATGCTGTTTTTCTTCAGCCTCACATTCTGTAACCCAGTCGTTCATACGAATTGGCCTTGCCTTATCTATCAATCGCTAGGCGGATGCTTAAAAAACTTCTTTTTCATCCAATATTTTCTTCATTCGTTTCATGAATCCTCTTTTATTTGGCTCACTTTTCATCCAGCATTCAAGTACACTTTTTTACCTCTTTTTCCCATTTCATTTTCTTTTTCCTTTTGCACTTTTGATTTCGCTTCTGGCCCTAATAAATGGCTTGAAGGCGACCTGCGGGAGCTTGATCAGACATTCCTTGCCTCCCGTGCGCAACACCTTCACTGTTCCCAGTCCCGGTTCCGTTAACTCAGTTGTGATTATTATTTGATTTTGACATCACTCATTTAGAGGTAGCATTTGTAAGGTTATGCAATCACCAGTAATTTTATCGTGACACCATCACTAGGTAGGTTCCTAACCAAGTCTCAGAGATTCCAAACGCACCATCATATACACTATTTTCAGTTCGTTCATGCCGTTGTTTAACCTATTTGTATTCGACATTTTTACTCATGAGGATTCTGGTGATGAGGTGACACCACCACCGGTGTTTTTATTGAGGCATTATTATTATTATTGTTATTATTATTATTATTATTTGCGGTAGACGTTTGCTAAGACGTGACTGAATAATTACTGTATATTTAAAAGGGGAGATAAGCCTAAACAGGTGACGTGACTCTTGTATAACCAATCACCGTCATTTCCATTCCTTGCAACACTTCGCGTCTTCCGCCGAGAATTGCGTCAGGCCGTCGTCGTAGATACTGAAGTCCACTAACTATCTGGACTTCACTAACTTATCACAATTATTGTTATCTTTCTCGGAAACATATTTGCTAATCAAATGAACAAGATAATATTTCACAAAGTTTCAAGGATCTTTATCGTTACATCTACATTAGTTGTCATGGAGTCGCCACCATTGCCCTTGCTTCTTTAAACATCAAACATTGACATTTTAATTTCAAAACTATCAGACATTTTTTTTTTGAATCAAGATGAGGGGAATATAAATGGATTAGTAACTTAGCGTAATGAAATTGTGTTAATGAGTGAAATTACCTTCCTTTAGAGAGACAGAGACACGGTTTAACAGAAAAACAAAACTAACGATGTTTAGAAAAGAAACAAGTATACAGTTCCATTTATTTCAATGATTATTGATATTGTGGAATTTCACATAGAAATACTGTGATTAGGATATAGAGATAAAGCGAAACGAACACATCGTTGGTGATTAAAGAGAATGGTAAGTTAAGTAAAAGACTTTAAGAAATTACTTACATCAGCTGTTCTCAATGTCCAATCAGTCGATGATTTATGGAATACGAAACATTACAAAGAAAATATAAGATGAAATACAAAGATCTACATACACTGTATAGACAAGTTATGAATAATGGAAACGGCGGGGGTAAATAAATGCATATATCTAATATATCTATAGTGGTAGAAAAAGAAAAACAATATAAAAAAACAAACGACTATAATTCATGAGAAAACTAGTTTTGCCAACCTAACGAATGAAAGTAACTGATTTCATGCGTTTCTGATTGTTTTTGTTGTTGTTGTTGGTTTTTTCACATACAACAGGAATGTGTAGATATCTAGATAAAACTTAAAGAAAATAAAAAAGAAGACAAAGACAGATGTAACAAGTAAGCGTATTAGTTTGACGCTCGGGAATAGGAAAAAAGAAAGAATATTTTACCTTTCGAGCCTTCTTTTCGCTCTTCACCAGAAAGAAATTAGGGACAATTAGGAGAAAAAAGAAAGAGAATGAAAAAATACAGTTAGATTAGCGATCGATCATGGCGGTGTTGGTTTAATAGAAGTGAATGCAACTGAAGAAATTACAGCAGACCAGGGCGACACATATTTCACTATAAAACAGGAAATATACCCCAACAGTCAGATGAGGTTTAAATGTAACGATGGCGTTCAACGCTACTGGCTTGTAAACGTAAAGATGAGCTCCATAAACTTAAGACATTTGTTGAATATCTAATAGTAGTTTTATTAGTTGATTTGGAGGTAAACATCTATGCCATAGCCAAGGCCGGGGGGAATCATGCTGATAACCGTGGGTCTGTCGTTGTGATGACACCATGGATGACAAGTAAGGCAACCGTACTTATACTAGAAAATAATATATAAGATAATGAAAGTAGAGTAAAATATTAATGATGTTGTCATTGCTCAGTTTTATATTAGTTCTGACTGGACAGGCCTATGAATAAATGCCTCCCTGTAGTTTGATTTCCGTCTTTTGTTTTAATATGATAAAATAGGATTTTAAGTCAATTTCGCTGATAGTAAGTCCGTCGTTAGCTTGTAAGCTTCTACATGTTAATCACAAGTTTATAAACTGCTGTCGTGATGGACAGCTGATATGTTATATGGCATCACTGAAATAGAATTGTAGTTATGTCAGTAGAATTAACGGATAGCGCATTATGTAGAGTATATTAATGGTAAGGCGCGTTAGGAAGTGAGAAATGTGAATAGAAACTAAGAATGAGATTAATAGCTTTACAAGTGTCATGTGATATGTCCCTCATTTCTGGGTCTTAATTGGTTCCAAAATATTTTGTATCTAAGATGGAGTATTAAATTAATCCTAGTGAAATAAAAACCAAATGAAATCGAGACTGAAAAGATTAAAATAAATATTAAATGATGATAACGCAATTAGAAAAACAGATTAAAATCTGCATTAAAAATGGTATATTCCAAAGAAGATCGATTATCTCAATTTCGTTTTGTTATTGCTTTGTAGATTAGAAACGTGAAACTCAATCAATCATAGAGGCAAAACTAATAAAGAAAGTTAAATATTTAATGTTCATGAATGATATGGATATTAGGCAGAAGATGGCTTCTTTGATGTCATCCTTTTAAACTTGTGAGTGGAGATGTTAGATGCGGATTGAGATTAACAAATGTCTAACGCTTTTATTATGAACTTCAGGGAAAAGGTCAACGTCCATGGTTCTTATCATGGCTGAAAAACTGGTTGTAGGAAGTGAAGAAGTTATCTTCAAACTGGAACCATTACATGATTCAAATGATTACACAAGTATAGATCCAGCTAAAAGCCCCACGGGTCAAATGGTGATATTAATAACCGCGACCGAGATCAGTTCTCTTAGTACAATCCTGACAGAACAACAAAATAGTAGAATAAAATGTATTGGGAAGATGAAGGGTAATTTAAATAAACTAATGGTAAATTCGAAGAAGAATATGCATGAAATTTCAGTGAGGTTTTTAAAAAAAATATGGAAAATTAGCATTAAATATATCTAAACGTGGGTAATGTATATATTAGGATGTTTTGCAGTCTGTCGTTACTGAAATAAACATAAAATTGCCGAAATTGATAGACACAGCAGAACGCTGTTAATAATGTACGACAGAGAAGTGTTAATAGATGTCACAACTAATAAATGTTATATAAGGAAACTAGATAAATGCGTAATGGAACAGAAAGTAGATTTATCAATTATAGAACTAGAAAGATATGGTAAAAAGAGTCGATGAAGATAAAAATATATGTATAGGAAGATACCAGATCGATACAGAGAAGAATAGAAAGATTATATCTGAAGAGAAAAGATGCAGTAGATGAAAATCTGGCAAGAAAAATTGTCACATTGACATTAAATCTGCTAAACAAAGTATTTGAGATACTAACAATAGGCTTGGCTGAGTGTTGAATGATAAAAGAGTTACTCATCTGTTAAGAAGTGTAGGGTCGGACAAACAAAATTGTCAAGGATCTAGTATGTAAAGAAAGCGAGATAACAAAAAAGAACAAAACCCATAGAAAACCCATATAATCAAAAGAAGATACGCTGATGTTATTCGTAAATTTAAATTCAATATAAACGAAACATCGTCTCATCAACATCTAAAAGATGCCGTGGGAAATGATTATTGTGAGACAGAATCTCTCTATGCAAATAACCGTATAAAAGATCACATATATCACACATAATTCAAATACGTGAGAATACAAGTGACTGTATAATACAATCCTATAAATCTCATATCATTCCAATACGAGAGAACATAAAGTGTACAACATTTGATATATTATAAGAACTAAATCATTGCAGTCAATAATCTGAGACAACGGTGGATCAACTATTTTCAGGTGAATACGGAGAACTCTACGAAAACAATTGCCCAGGAGATGGGTGAGTATTAAATTGAAGACCCACTAAACCTATGTTGCAGAAAACGATCATACTCACTTTTTCGGGTATCCTTCTCAAATTCGTTGTGAGTTGAGGAAACATTTTTATGTCGATATTTTATGATATATTATTACCGAACTTAGCATACAATTTATCTCGAGTTGCCCCAGTAAGAAATAAATTCGTTTATTTCATTGAGATCGAAACAGATAAAACGCGAGTTTGAATTGAGAATGTAAGAATGATATAAAATAGCATACAATATTTTGTCGGCTCTCTGCCGACCCTGTTAATCGTCAGCCATAGCAATAATGATGATGTCTACCATTGGTACAACACACTAAATATAAAAGGGGGGGGGGGGTAATATAATCGATTTAACCAACCGCTATATTTGAGTTATGCTTATTTTATCGATGATGATGATGATGATGATGATGATGGTGATGGTGGTGGAGGTGGTGGTGGTAGTGGTGATGATGGTGGTGGTGATGATGATGATGATGATGACGACGACGATGCCGGTGATGATGGTGCTGATTGCCACGTTGATGGTGATGTGAATTGTCGTTCAGAGAATCAAAGATTTAAAGTGACGAAATCTATCTTAAATATTTATGACATGGAATTGAAACCAGAAACGACAGAGAGGAAAAAGAAAAAAAACTATTAGTAATAATTCATGGCTTCTTAGAGAGAGAGAATCGTACTTGAAAGTAATATCACAGCACAGAATAACTATTAAACTTCGTTAAAATGAAGAATTCTTGTTTCAATCGAGTATTTGTAAAATATATCGTATATTAACTGCGATTGAAAATTTAATTAACACTTATAATTCCAATATTTGAATTTTTGACGTGGATTTTTCAAGCTGATTTTTTATCGGAGTAATTACGTTTACATCTATAGGACTTCAAGATAATAATCTGTGAAATTAGTAATTGATCTTGAAATATTTCAATAAGGGCTGGTGTCTGCGACGTCAAAGCTTTAACCAAACTGGTTTAAGTTTCAGCAGATCGATTTCATTGAATTCAATTAATATTCTATATGAAGTGCGGAGTTTATTCCAATATATCAACCCGATGTTAAAGGGATGTAGGACCATGCTACATAAACTGCAATTAATGGAGGAGATTTTAGGTTCAAGAAAGATTAAATTCAGTTAAATTTATCAAACTGCTAATCCCATGAAGCGGTTCCTGAAAAAGAAGGAGACATAAAAATCGTCAAATTCATTCCGATAATCCTGGATGTGTATATATATATATGGTCTGCGTTTGAAAGTATGAACGAGTCTGACGCATTAATTGCGTTCTGCGAAACTCTGAGTAACTACGGATGCAGATCAAACTGTTTTGAATAAAACATGCAACTCCTACTACTAATGTGTTGAGTGCCCTTTCTCTCGTTTGTCCACTCACTCGTGTGTGTATATATATATATATATATATATATATATATACACACACCACATGTGACGACAAGAGGAGTTGACTTCGATATCGTCCGAAATAGATGACTATACGTATTGGATGATACACATATGGTGACTTACATACAGGACGTTAGGTATTTGTGTCAACAATTCAATGATCATTGCACGTCTAGAGCTGTTGCAAGTTCGGTGCCCGTGGCATCATTGATTACGAAAATAAGAATAACCCGATTACAAAAAGACGAAGAACAACTATTCACTTTAAAAATATTTTATTTGTTGTTGACGAAGAAGAATTTTAAAAATGATTTTGCTATTTTTATAATTGATGAAGCCACGCGCCCAGGACACGCAAGAGCTGAATACTGGTAAAAATCATTGAATTGTTGACACAGAAACTTAATGTCCTGAATGTGATTTTCGTTACCCGTATCATTCAGCACACACATTCTAAACGCACACAGTACAGAAGCGGATAATAGTTACATACGCACCCGCTAAAGCACCCCAACAAGCATGTGTCTGACAGCCTTATACACGTACACATACTTCAGATAGCCTCACACACGCACAACTACAGTATACACGTTCACATTGACACATGTACTTGTTCGCACACAACGCATGCGTTTCATGCAAACACATACACAGGCAAAAATTAACTTCATACAAACACACACACACACACACACACACACACACACACACACACACACACACACACACACACACACACACACAC
>JAOPUL010005855.1:61903070-61919746 GCA_027564515.1 Octopus rubescens | reverse complement strand
ATCCAGCTGTAGAAACCAAGCCAAAAATAGACTGGAGTCTGGTGAAGCTCCCCAGCTTGCCAGTTTCCAGTCAAACCATCTAACCCATGCCTGCATGGAAAAACAGACGTTAAATGAGGATGATGATGATGATGATGATGATATATATTGCCACAGTTGTATTGTGGGGTGCTGCTTACTTAGACATGTTGGAGGAGCTCATCTCACTCATGTCACAGTTTTGGCTTGGTTTCTTTGGCCATTTTACACCAGCCACCATACAGAATGTCTCTGCTTACTTGCCAGATTCTTTATAGAGTGAAGGGAATATGAGTGAAAGAGGCATGAATGAAACTGATACTTTGAGTACTCAATATTCTGAGACAGGGATGTATGTTGAAGGTAACATGATCTAGAAGATAGAGTGATGACAGTGATACAGGATGTGTGAGAGTAAAGAAGGAAAAGTACAATGGCAACCAGGATGAAAGATGTTGATTATAGGCTGTACAGAACGAGAGGATGAAAATAGAGTGTACTGGGTGCATTTGGTCTTATGTAGTCGCAGCCTATACATATGCTTTGAGAAAGACAGGAGTGGTTGAGTGATAAGAGTTGTTGTTGGGGGAATGGAAGGTAGGTGGGTCTCCTACCAATAAACAGCACAAATAATTGATGGTAAAGGGGTCAGATAGGTGCAGTGGCATCATTAGTCATACTAAAAACAATGTATTGTAAACAGAAAGAGATCCACCACTGCCATTCTTAGTCACACCACTGAAATTAAGAGATAATCAGTGGGAGTGGGAGATAGAAGAGAGACAAAAAGTATGGGTGAGTGAATGAGACAGGAGTGACAGTAGTATCGTCAATTGTATGTTGACGTTTCCATGCTGGCATGGGTTGGACAGATCCTTTCCATTTGTGTTGTCATCTCTTTTATGAAGTTCAACATCCTGAGATCAGCTTTTACCACATCTGCTCATGTCTTCCCCTTCCACTTGGTTATCCTAGCACTTCTGTATTCATCCGTTATCCTCCATATGTATCACATTTTCATACTAATGCAGTGTTGATACTTGCACATTGCAACTGATTCTTATAACTACTTTATCTCTCACTCTCATCTGTACCACATGTTCGTGTATACTAACATTCAGCAGTTCATGCTTGCCTCTTTTGTCCCCCAACCTACACATATCCTCTACATTCAGTGCCCAACATCTCAGTACCATGCAGCATCACATTTCATTCATGAGCAATATACAATTTACCCTTTGCTTGAAGAGAGAATCCTTCCTATGAGGAAGCTGTCAACTCTAGGGTCTTTCCTGGATTTTGTCTCACAGATGGCAGTTTCCAGCTCCTCCATATTGGCTAGTAGATCCAAACTGTTATCTTCCAGAAATCATAGGATACGTCCCAGAGCCTTATAAGAAATTGCTGAAGGCTGATTTAGTAACTCACTTAAATGTTCTCACCAGTGTTTCAAGATATCACTTTTTCAGTGCAGCAATGTGAGCCATCCTTACTTCTCGTTGGCAGTTTCCCTTCCTTTCTTGTATAAAAGACCTTCACATTGTAAGAATCAGCATGGACCTGAATTTTGTCCACATCCTTGTCCAACCATTGGTCTTTCAGATGCCACATTTTCTTTTGTAGCAATAGCAAGGCATTCACATCCCCAACTCAGCTGGTAACTTGCCATGTACCTGACTCATTGAGAACAGTTTGATGGTACTTTCAAATAAAACCTAAGAGGGTGCCCCAGCATGGCCATAGTCCAATGTCTGAAACATGTAAATGAAAGAATGTAACTACGGGTTTTGGTCATATTTTTCAAATCAAAATAAAGACAATTTTCTTTTTCCTTCTTTTTATTCATGTTATAAAAAATAAGATTTAAGAAAAAGCAAATGAATATAAAATGTTGCAAACACAAAAATGTTCTGTTAAGAATTATATCACAGCCTTTTGTATAGAACAAGTAATTAGAACAGCAAATAATTTATTGATTTAAATCCATAACATTCTTATCAAATGGATTTAGCAAGCTATGATATATAGTCCTCTAAAATTTTCAACTGATAAGTCTCAAGGAGCAGTTGAAATTCTATAAATTCACCATCATTGTTTTTTTATGCTTACTTTTTCCATGTTGACATGAGTTGGACAAAAATTTCTAAGCAATAGTCCATAGCTGGATGCTCTTCCTGATGCCAACCCTAACTTATTTTCAAGTAATGTACTTTCTTCTACATCTTCACATATTGAACCTCTGAGCTGGGAGACATATTGTTTACGCAGGACATAGATAGGCGCAGGTGAGACTGTGTGGTTAAGAAGCTTGCTTCCCAAACCATGTGGTCTTGGGTTCAGTCCTTGAGCAAGTGATTTCTGCTATAGCCTTGGACCAAACAAGAACTTGTATGTGGATTTGGTAGGTGGAAATGTGTTGAAAGAAGCCTATGATTTTTCTTTGAGTTTTAAGAGTTCAAGCCAGTCACTAACAAAGTGACAAGACTTTTTGAATTAAGAGAGTGCCCAGAGGGACAAAAGTATGGGTGAATGAGACAGGAGCGACTGTAGTATCATCATTTTTATGTTGGTTTTTCCATGCTTGCATGGGTTGGACAGATCCTTTCCATTTGTGTTGTCATCTCTTTTATGAAGTTCAACATCCTTAGATCAGCTTTTACCACATCTGCTCATGTCTTCCTCTTCCACTTGGTTATCCTAGCACTTCTTTATTCATCCGTTATCCTCCATATGTATCACATGTTCATACTAATGCAGTATTGATACTTGCACATTGCAACTGATTCTTATATCTACTTTATCTCTCACTCTCATCTGTACCACATGTTCGTGAAATTGAGTATATCTGAGTGTATATTGTGGTTAGTGTGTGTGTGTGTGTTTGTATGTACCATTGGCTAGACATCACATGATGGTTGTAAATGAGCATCATTGTCATACAGGCAAGGTTGTTCATTTCCAGTCTTCTGCGAAAGAAATGAGGAAAATATCATCTTGCTTGGAAACAGGTGAGGAGGTTCAGTGACAGGAAGGGCATCCAACAGTTGAAAATCTGCCTCAACAAATTCCATCTAACCCATGCAAGCATGAAAAAGAGGAGGTTAAATGATGATGATGATGATGATGATAGACAAAGGTCACTATTGCCTAAGCAGTGTCAATGTGAAAGCATGTAGAAGCACACACACACACACACAAATATATATAATGGATATTGAACAGTTTCTATTAATTAAATTTCACCCTGAAACCATTAGTAAATGTAGTAGAAGATACTTGCTCAAGGTTTCTTGCAGTGATTGAACCTGAAACAACATGGCTGCAGATTACAGCCACACTTGCACCTATAGGACCATGCCTGATTGGATAAGCAAAATAATGAACCCAAAAAAAGGGAGCCCCTACATGGTTGCTTGACTGCAAGTAATAACAGCCAAATATCCTTCAAATTACATTCTACCATTGTAAAATGTAGTCCTAAATGAACTATGTCTAAAAATATAACAAAATCTAGTGAAGATGCCACATAAAAAGCACCTGGTACACACTGTAAAGTGGCTGGCATTAGGAAGGGCATCCAGCCATAGAAATCATGCCAAAGCAAACATTGGAGCTTGGCACAGTCCTTTGGTTTGTCAGCTTCTGTCAAATCATCCAACCTATGCCAGTATAGAAAAAAAGCACATGAAGTAAAGGTGATGATCCTAGCGAGAGTGTACCTTTAATCATGTCTTACTAAGGCTGACTTGGGGTTAAACAACAACAACGGATAGTTCTATCACAGTTTCAGGTATCATCAATGATACTAAACCATAAATGCGCTGGATTCAACAAATTGATAGCAAATATTTTAATGTTGAGCCATTTAATTCCCTTCATAATTTTTTCAATACATTCCTTTTGATTAGGTTTTTTAGGAAAGTATAAAACAATCAGAAAGTGTGTCTTCCACTGTAAATAAATATCTCCAAGGACTGATGATTAGCCCTCAATTCCTGGGGCGGTGGGTGGAGTCGATGAGATGAGTGATAAACCATTCCCACAAAGAATGGCAATCCATTGCTGATTTCATCATCATCATCATCATTTAGAGTCCATTTTCCATGCTGGCATGGGTTAGACAGTTTGACTGGAGCCTGGCAAGCTGCACCAGACTCCAGTCCATTTTGGCATGGTTTCTACGGCTGGATGCCCTTCCTAATACCAACCACTCCAGAGAGTGTACTGGGTGCCTTTAACATGTCACCGGCATGAGTGATTTTAACATGTCACCGGCATGAGTGTTTTTAACATGTCACCGATTTCCTGAAAATCTTTTACCTATTCAAAACGGTTCCACCACAAGGTTCAGTCCTTGGGGTATGACGGTTTGTGTGCCTCGATGACTTTGAGTGCTATGCAAGCTCCTGGTAGGGTCTTCCATGTCAAATGATAAAGGCCAGACTAATAGGGACCACATCTTTCTAGAGATAAAAATGGCTTTGTGTAGAGCCAATAGCCCCACCCTAGAAAAAAAGTTATAGGAGCATCAATGACAATTCAAAACGAACAAGACCTAGGAGAGGAAGGCCTTCTCTTGAGGGCAGGATACTGAGGTAAAGCTGAAAAAGCAGGGATCCAGCTGGAGAGAAGCAGAAACATTGATGACCTATACCTACATTGGGTGTAAAGAGATTAAGTAAGTAGGTAAGTATTCACAAAACTTACATTGGACAATGGGAAGGAAAGGAAGAAGCTTCCAACAGAGCAGACTTCACTAAAGGCATGCAAAGGCCTGATGGTGATGTTAAACCAGTTAATGGATTAAGTTTGCCACCTAAGAACAAGAATGGTTCCCTCTGACAGGTTTCCTCACAGTTTAGTCTGGTAAACTTTACTCACAAAGCATTGGTCAACCAGGGGCTATAGCAGAAGACACTTGCCCAAGTTACCATACAATGTGATTAAACCATAAACCACATGCCTACAAAGCAAACTTCTTAACTACATGACCAGGGACCTTGTTTGCCTTTAAAATGGGGGGGGGGACCAATATTTGTTGATTCTTAAAGGAGCATGTTAGTATTGCTTATGGTGCCTTTCTCAGATCCTATCACATAAGCAAAATTTTATGCTATTTACATCTTATATATTCAAATGAAGTTCAGATTGCTGTCAATAAATAATGTAGCAACTTCTTCACAACTAATCTTTTTCAAAATATCTCTATAAACGTGACATATTAGAATATGTCAAGTTTTGACATATTCAGCCAAGTTTTTAGTCTCCGCAGAGCACTAAAAAATCTTTCAGCTTCACAAGAACTGGTTGGAAACACTAAAAGTAGCCTGAGAAATCACTCAACATTTGGAAACATGCGACGGACATCCAGTTGCATTTCACTGAATATTTTACGATGATCCTCGAGATGACCCACTATGATGATTTCTATAAAAAAGTATTTCGTTCCTTAATGAAAATTCATCAAGCTCTAGATACTGCATGATCACTTCAGTACAAAAATTTCAAATGAGTAAAATATTGCTCAGTTTTTCATAATCTGCTAAATCCTGTGAAAAACAAAAATCTTTCCAATTTGCTATCCATTACCTGCAAATACTGCACTCTGTAATGGTCCAAAACAGTACAGTGTTGATATTTTAACACATTTCCTTCCTGGTATCTTTTAGGAACTTTTTGTTGCCTGGGTAGCTACAAAGGAGAAATATCAAGTTGATAAACCATTTCTTCTGCTGTATTGAACAGCTCCTGAAACGTCTCTTCAATGCGTAGATTTTTTAGCTCCTCCTGCACCAGTTTGACACTATACAACATGCCACCTAGATTGTTGGTGGTACTTTGAAAAGATTTGTTCAATCCTTCAAGGAGTTGAAGTATTAGAACTACAACATGTAATCCAAGAACACATTGGCCCGTAGAGAGACACGTAAGAATACCATTAGCTCTGGATGCAATGTTGGTGCCAAACTTATTTGTTGCCTCTTGTGAAGAAATGAGGACATCTGAATAATTTACAAGAAGGGCTTTGACTGCAGAAAGTCGTATTAACCACAAGTTTTAAGGAGTGTGGTAATGATACTTCATTTTCTTCATCATGTTGTGATAAATACACGTGGTTAAATTTCCCTGATGTACTATATAGTTTCCCCAATTCATTCACGTAATCGAGAGCATTTTTTATAAATGAAGATGCTGTGTGCAAGAGAGAAGACTACACTGGCATGGTCATGTGATGCATATGGATGAGGACAGCTGCTTAAAGCAGTGCTGATCTCTTAATTGTGAAGGGAACCTGTGGAAGGGATAGACCCAAGAAGACATGGGACAAAGTGGTGAGAAAGGATTTTCAAATGCTGGGCCTCACTGAAGAGATGACAAGGGACCGGGACTTGTGTTGATTTGCTGTACTTGAGAAGACACGTCAAGCTATGTAAAATCGCAGCCATTTATACATACAGGCATGTCCTTTGAGGCCATGCTCCCACTTCCACTCCCAGCTGAGAGGTCTTTGTCTCACAGGTGCCACTGCCATGCAAAATGCACTCTTGCCAGTGTCACGTAAGATACACTTGTGCCGGTGTCACGTAAAACACACGCATGCTGGTGCTATGTAAATGCACCCATGCTGGTAGTACATAAAAAGCACCCAGCACACTCTGTAAAGTGGTTGGCATTAGGAAGGGCATCAAGCCATAGAAACCATGCCAAAACAGACAATTGGAGTCTGGACAGCTCTCCAGCTGGCCAGCTCCTGTCAAACCGTCCAGCCCATGCCAGCATGGAAAACGAATGTTAAACAATGATGGCAATGATTTATTGATTTACAATATCAAACCAAGAAGCACCTACAAGTTGTAGGCATCAGGGGCCATTTTCTCCAATTCCTTATTTTACACTCAGTGTGTATTTGCAAAAGTCATGTCATTATAAGAATCTGCAATAATGGTAAGATGACATTTGATTGAGGAGATCTAATTACACTAAAACATATCATGATCTGTTACCATGTTGCTAATGTGCAGACTGACTCCCCCGTTGCAGTTTATATTTAATTGATTTAAATTATTTAACATTTCAGGGTTATCTCCCACTGGCATTTTCCTCAGAATTAGTTATGGTTGTAATTTTAATTAGTTTAACTTTCTTATATACTAGCATCCACATTACTATTAAGTTTCCACAAAGCAGGCATCTACTGGTATTCTTTAGCTAGATATTCTTTTAAGAAAATATTAAGTTAACAAGTTATATTCTTCATCATCATCATTTAGCATCCGTTTTCCATACTGGCATAAGTTAGACGGTTTGAATGAAACTGTTAAGCTGGAGAGCTGCACCAGGTTCCAGTCTGTTTTGGCTTGGTTTCTACAGCTGGATGCTCTTCCTAACACTAACTACTCCACAGAGTGTACCTGGTGCCTTTTACATGTCACTGGCATGGATGCTTTTTATGTGTCACCGGCACAGGTGCCTGCTATGTGTCACTGGCACTGGCCATGACTACAATTTCACTTAGCTTGACATGTCATCTCAAGCACAGCAAATTGCCAAAAGTCTCGGTCACTTGTCATCACCTCCGTGAGACTTGCACATAAATTTACAGAAAAATTGAACTTGATTTCTTCAACTTTTAACTAATTGTCAATTCCTTTATGTTCCTATTGCTAACTGATCAATATAATTTTTAATGATTAGTAAGTAAAATGTAGCATGCCAGTGTAAATCCTTCATAGTATCTAATTTTTGTTTTGGTCATTACTATTTTTTTATATATCTGGAATCAATAATATAAGTATCAATAACTCCTTGAGATTTAGTTAGTTAATTATACTCTTTCCTCTACAAAATTTGTTTCCTGCTTGTTTAGAAGAAATCTATAAAGACAAAGTATCTAACCTTTATCCCTGGTGAAGATTTTGAAAATTGTCTATGTGGAAGCAAAGTTTCTCTTGAAGCTGAAGTACCAATAAACCTAGAAATATATATGTTAATGCATATATATATAAATTTATATATATATATATATATAGTTGAAAAGAGGTTAAATATCAATACAAATCAAAAGTTATAGTTAAAAAATAAAGGTGGAAAACAGCACATAAGTATGTTTAAATATTGTTTTATATATGTTACATTGAGTGACTTTTATAAAATACTAGCAGCTGTACCGAGATTAAATGCCAAAGTTGTGTACCTGTGTTAACGACACCAGTTTCAAATTTCCTTATTTGCCATTTTTTGCTATTCATGGGTATTCTGTCTTTGGTGTATATAGCAAAGGAGACGAATTGTCGAATTATTTATTGATGCTTGAATGGTGATAAGGGGCGCACACGTGAGTCATGCAGTGGTGCGAATTGTGGTATCACCTCGGTAGCCTGCCTTACTAGGAATATTCCCTAGTGATAATCAGGATGTGTGTGATTTCTCACATGAAAGATTTCATCGCACCTCAAACGATAGAAAATTTTATGTTAAAGACGTGCTGCAAAATACCTCTTCGTGTAATTTAGGCAAAATCAGTTGCTTACTTCAGATGTTATTTTTAAAAAAGTCAGTTTCAAAATAAGTTATTCATGGATTTTTGTTTAACGCAGGTTACTTATGAAAGTTTTAATAGTTTTACACTATCAATGCCACATAGGCAATGTTTGTGTGAATTGTGTGAAATTTGGAGAAAATTCGTTGGAAAACACCAAAGTTATAGAGAAAATATCGTTTACTCCAATGATTAAACCCTTTCAAGTTAGTGCCCCAGCATGGCTGCAGTCCAATGACTAAACCCTTTTAATTAGTGCCCTAAATTGATAGATACACTGAAGATAGCACACACACACACAAAAAGATGGTAACAAACAGAATAAGACACCGAGAGAGAAAGAGATGGACATATAAAAAGCAAGTGAGAGAAATTGAGTGTTTGCTCCCTCTGCTCTCTCTTCTTTGTATCACAGATAGACTAACCCATGCATGTGTGTCTTTGTACTATCTAATTCCCCTCCCTCCCTCCATATTCTGTATCTTTCTCTACTCTTACGCTCTGTACTATTGAATCCAACTTCGTATTTTTATGAATGGATACACTATCTATCTGTTTGTCTGTCTGTCTGTCTGTCTGTCTGTCTGTCTGTTTGTCTATCTATCTATCTATCTGTATCTATCTATCTATCTGTATCTATCTATCTATCTGTATCTATCTATCTATATCAATCTCTCGCTAACTTTAATCTCTCGCAAACTTTAATTCATTACCATAATTTAACTGAGATTTATAGAGAAAAAAATCGTTTTCAAACTTCGTTTTTTTCTCTATTAACGTGGTCGAATTTCGAGGAACTGTATGTGTGAAGTTTAGTCAAAATCGGTCTGGTGGTTTTCAAGTGATACACGTATACACAAATACAGACAGATACAAAGACAGATACACAGACAGACACACATTCTCTGTTTTATATATATAGATAACCGGTTTCAATGTGTTTGTCCAAATATAAAGAGTTCAATGTCAAAAAATAGGGAATAGGGAAAAATTGGAAATTAAAGACAGTTTGTTCTCATATGTTATACATAGTTAAGAGCAAATGTGAAATTTCATCTTACAGTCTCTTCTTATATATGTTGTCTATGTAGGGGGTCTGGAGTAGGAGTTCATGTTTCAGGAATTCTATTGAATTGAAAAGAATTCTTTTGAAATGAATAATAATTTTTGTGTCAAAACATTTTTTTTATTTATTTTTTCTCATTCAGAAATGGTCAGTTAAGTGGATTTCAGGGGGAGGGGGGCAATAAAATGGAGTGGGAGTTCATGCTTCAGGAATTCTATTGAATTGAATAGCATTCTTTTGAAATGAATAGCAATGTTCTATTCAGGATATGGTCAGCTGTGTGTGTGTGTTTGTTTTTTTTTTGGTGTGTGCGTGGTTTTGTCTATATTTTGTGATGTGTGTGTGTTTTGTTTTTAAGAATATATTGTATAGAATTATTTATGGGTATGTGTAAGCTGCAAATCCTTATTTATTGATTAATGGTGGATGTTTCCATATTTAATTGTGGTTTATATTTGTTAATGAATTGTTTTTCTCTGTTGTTGGGTGAAGGAGTCAGAGCACTTGTAGAGGGGTAAGATTTTAAAGTTGGGTAAGACCCAGTTAAGCGTGAACAAAGACTGGATGAACTGAAGAACATACTCATCCAAAGAGCATTCGCACTAGGTTTAATCTCCAATGGAATAGACAGGGCAAAGCATATTGATATTGAAGAACTAAGGAAAACAAAAATCAAAACTAGGAAAAATATTTTTCGAAACCGGTTATATTTTATAAAAGTCACTCAATGTAACATATATAAAACAATATTTAAACATACTTCCGTGCTGTTTTACACCTTTATTTTTTAACTATAACTTTTGATTTGTATTGATTCTTAACCCCTTTTCAACTATATATTATACACACGTAAATATCTACCTATTCAATCGTATGTGCCTTTCTAAAACCTTAGCTTAATGAGATAAGGTCTCCTTGTAGAAAACAGTGAGTCAAAAAGATATATAGGACTTACGGAAAATTTATTTATAAACGATTCTTATAATATGTGTGTATATTCAGATACTCATAAAGATACCTCACTGTCTTTATATATCTGGAGTTTATAGGACGGTTATTAAAAATTATAAAATCAACGGTTCCATTAAAGAAAAACACGTCCCCTGCATTAAAAGTTCTAGAGGGTGTCATCTCTGTATCTCAGAGTAGTATAATATTTCATTACAAGCTCTTGCAATTTTAAATTTTGAATTGATGGATTCTTGCAGAAATATCACCACAATCTATTCAATAATTTCCAACTACTAACTGGTTAAATGTTTCCTATATAAGGGATATAACATGCAATTAAAGATGATCATATATTGAAAAATATTCATTTTTCATCAACACTAAAATTTCTTTAACAATAGCCGCCATCCAAATCTACAAGTGAAAACACATGAAACCTACTTATGAAAACAATTCTTTTTGCATTGAATATATTAATATATCACGCATGACAGTTGAACAGATGAATCTTGGACGCATTTTTCGGTAACAAATCAAAATCCTATTTCAATATGTTTGTTAAGTTTTCCTTTTAAATTAATCCCACCACTCCCCTTACTTCAGTCGTTTCGATTATCGGAAACGTGAAACTCAAAATTATGATTCAAGACTCTTCACTGTCTGAATGAATATACACAGTCTGTCTTATGTACTGAGTAATATTTCTCCGTTTGGGAATACCAGCTTTTACCAAACTTCTTGAAGAGAGAGTCTACTGGTGAGTGGTATAAGAGAGTAAACTGCCAGTAGATCTGGTTGTGCAAAAGCCGTGCGGGTGATCCCTGAGAAGAGAGAGAGAGTTTCAAGGTGATGGATAACGTAGCTGTTAATGGCTGTCTCCATTACTTTGGAGATGTTAGAGATGAAAACAATGGTGCTTATACTTAACTGGGTCGGAGGGGGAGGTCACTTTTCTTTGGAAGTGTACTTCCAACTGTCAGGATATATCATCAACACGCACGCGCGTGCACAAATATATGCGCAATATATATTCTTTTCTTCTTTTTTTTTACTTGTTTCAGTCAGACTGCGGTCATGCTGGGGCACTGCTTTGAAGAGTGTTAGTCGAACAAATTGACCCCAATACTTATTTCTAAATGACTGGTACTTATTTTATCGGTCTCTTTTTGCCGAACCGCCCGCTAAGTTCCAGGGACAAAACCACACTAACACCGGTTTCCAAGCCGTGGTTGGCTCAAATACAAGCACAAAGACACACACACACAAACATTACGGTGGGCTTCTTTCAGTTTCCGTCTACCAAATCTACTCACAAGGTTTTGGTCGAACCGGGGCTATAGTAGAAGACACATGCCCAAGATGCCACGCAGTGGGATTGAACTCAGAACTCAGTGGTTGTGAAGCAAGCTTCTTACCACACAGCCACTATAGACACACATGTTTTTTACTTCGGTATATGAAAATGGCACAAAATTTCTGAGTTTTATCAGAGAGATGGAAGTAGAGAGATAGTTGCTGTTGCAGCCCTGATCATTCATTCCATCTTATATAATGAAGCATAGTATATCTAGGTCTTCATTATGCAATGTAACATGCTTCCTTTTGCCTAAAGCAATAGAGGGATATTTGGGTGCTATATCTAACATGCAGAATTTAGTTTGGTTGAAAGTTCGGAAAAAAAATTGGTTGTTTAGTTAAGAAGTTCGCTTCGCAACCATATGGTTTCAGGTTCGCTCCCACTGTGGAGCACCTTGGATAAGTGTCTTTTACAATAACATCAGACTGACCAACGCCATGAGAAGTAAATTGATTGGTGGAAACTGTGCGGAATCCAGTCAAATACGTATGTGTCTTATCTCCATGGGCTCTTACGGTTACACCACTTAAAAAACAACGGTCTTTGTCCATGTCACATAACACAGCTGTTCGACAAATAGATATCGATAAGTATCAGTTTTAAAATCAAATACTGGGGCCGGTGTGATCGACTACAAACATTTTCACATGGGTGCCCCAGCATGGCCAATCCTATGCTTGAAACAAGTAAAAGAATAATATGAGTACGATCACCGTAATTTTTTTTTTAAGACATGACATGAGAGAGAGACCTGAACATTATATATGTTTAATGTAAAATAAACTACACTAGACATAACAGTAGACAGTGTGAGGGATCCTCCGTCACTTTCGACGATTAATATCCAGTCGATCGAGCAATTGACTCATCCACTTTAGATTAGCGTGTAAGCGGCTGAGCAATGGCTCAGTGACAATTAGACCTATAAACTACAGGTACCATCTCTACTAAGAATGGGCAACCGTAGCCTATCATCAGGTGGGGCTGCACTACTAAGGAAAAAAATTCAAGATAATTTTTTCGTTAAGCAGGCCATTCAGAAAGTCCCACGGGTCGCAGTTTTCCCATGACTTATTTATACAATGGCCGTCCTCACAGTTTCCATTCATCTATAGCAGTGGTTCTCAACCATATTTTCCCTATTGACCCCTTTAATACCTATTTTATTTGGCTGGGCCCTCATAACCATTCAATGTTTAAAAATTCCTATCATATTTTTATAGTTAAAAATTATTAGGAATAGTATTTAAAAAACTGTTAAGATGTTTTGTGTAGGTATAAGCAATAAAAACTTGAACAACAAAATCTTTTATGGACCCCCCCCCCATCCGCCCAAGGGTCATGTGGACGCTGGTTGAGAACTACTGATCTATAGCTATAGTTTTCTGTGGGTTTTTTTTGTATTTTTTTACCCACTAGGCTGTGAATATCAAAAACACTTAGCCGAGATGACGCGCTGTGAGAACGAAACCCTGGATCTGCTGACTGACTTCGTTAACCACTCGCCTGTCTACATCCAGTGTAAGCCGATAGAAGTTATTTTAAAAAACTATTTAAAAAATATGGGGTAGCATGTGAGAAGATAAACATGACTATGAAGGGGCTGGTGGGGTCGGTATAGATAGACGTAAAAACTAAAGAGTTTGTCGAGCAGATGTTTAAGTCAGATACGATCTACTTAGAAGCCAGCACGAGAATGTCGTGCTTATGTAGATATTATATCTGTGAGTATATACATATATATATATATATACACACACACATTTTGTGTGTGTGTGTGTGTGTGTGTGTGTGTGTACGCACACATAGGCAACAACAGTAAAAGAGATAAAACCAAGCTATCTGAGAACGAAAGAGCAAAGGTTACTACTTTTCGGTCAGATGAAACCCATTAAATCTTATTTTACTTTCTCTCTCCCTCTCTCCTTCTCTCTCACCTTCATTCACACACACCTCCCTCTCTATTTATTTATTTATTTTCTTTCCTTCTTTCTTTTTACCTTTCTCGGTCAATTAGCAGGTCACGTCTGTCTGTATCGAAGATTTTACTTCCGGGTCAATGTATATTTTTTTTTTTTAAATATAAAAAAAAAACACAGACAGGAGAAAACAAAAACCTAAATCCTCTGCCGACCATAAATAAATTTATAAATACTACTTTTTTTTTCCTCATCCTTTTCTCATCACGCTTTGTTTTTGACCCGAGAAGGCGAGAAAGTTTAAGAGGGTGTGTTCCACCACCTGGTGGTTCTTGTCGTGGCAGTGGAGGGACTAACGTTAACACCATTGTTTTATTTACGGTTCAACTCATTTCATTTCATTTTTTTTTTTCACCTCACTTAATGCAGGGGTCCTTATGGCCCTGAGAATCCATATCAGATTTTTGAGGGTCTACGCAACAAAATAGTAAATTCGGAGATCCACAATAGTATTTTAAGAGCCCCAGAAAAAAATTTGCTTTAGATGTATGTATTGGTATTTATTGCAAGAAACAGCTAGGTTTCTGTCTCAAACATGTTACATAGTTCAACCTACACAAGTTTATGTGTGAAAAACAAAATAGGAATTTTGAAAGAAGTTTCTATAAAACTAGTTTTTAAACATCGAATGGCTATAAAATAGTAATGAAAATAGTAATGAAAGGGGTTCATAGATAAAAAATGGTTTGAGAACCATTAATGGTTAAGGCACTTTTGTTGATGTGTTTTGTATCGTGTTACGGCGAGACAGGTTTGTAACAAACCTCATCCTGATCGTGATGCTATATATATATATATATATATATATTGAAATTGTTATGATTTTTTGGACGTTAACTGATGAGGCTGTGGCAACGTGTAGTGTGTGTATTATTCGTTCGTTCTGATTGTTCTTTATATAAATTATTAATATATATATATATACTCGTTAATTCTTCAAATAGTTTCAGCTCGAAAGCTGCGGTCATGCTGGGGCACCACCGTTGGCTTTGCTACACCTTCATTATTTGAAACCGCCTCTGATATGGTTCATTTGGTGAATGAGGGAGTTTGATGCTGCTGCCCTCATCTGTGTTTCCTGCCGTGGGGTAGGCTCATCCGGAACCCTTCAGAGAAGGAGATCCATTTTCGTTTTGAAAACATCTACATCCACACCAAGCAGGTCTCTCAGGCATTTTGGAGCTGTGGGCCCTTGAAACCCAAGCTGTTGCAGTATCTGGTCCTGTATTTTGATGGCGATGTTGAGATCCTTGACACTATGCAGCGGCACCCCGTTCTGCTGTTTGTGTAACTTTCATTGCGAAAGTTTGGTACAAGTCCTTTCAGGATTTTCCAGATGTATATCACTGAATATCTTTCCCGCCTTCGTTCTAGGAAGTAAAGGTTTAACTTTTTCAATGCCTCCCTGTAGCTGACACGTTGCATTGAGACGATTTTCTTTGTGTAGCTTCGCTGAATTGCTTCGAGTTCCGCCGTTAATTTTATACTGAGGGGTGACCATAGTTGGGGGCAGTAGTCTAAGCGGTTGAGGACATATGTAATCCAGAGGACCATCATGGTTTCCTGTTCTCTCGTTCTGAAAGTTCGGAGAGTCCATCCGACTAGCCGTCTGCATGTTATTGCCAAATTAGTAATATGTACCTGGAAAGATGTATCATTACTCACGCATTTATTTTGATTCCGGGATTGAAATTCCACCTGGGCCAGTGTATCCCGTCTGCATTTCCTTCAACTTTGTGCTGGTAGCGTTGGGCTTGGAAGTTTTCAGCATTAAACAGCATGTTATTGTCCTCAGCCCACCAATATATTGCGTCCAACCCCCGTTGCAGATGCGCAATATTTCCAGGGTTCTGTATCTTCTGAGAGACTTTTGTGTTATCTGCATAGCTAGCAAGAGTGGCTATCTGAGCTGCTGAGAGCAAGTCTGAGAGGGTTACTATGAATAGCAGTGGCCCTAAGACAGTGCCTTGTGGAACACTACTTACTGCTTGTGTTTCCTTTGAGGTGGCTTTATTGGCTACCAATCTGACTTCTATCTTTTAGAAAGTCGTGTAGTCACTCTCCAAGTTTTCCGACTGTGCCAAGATCACGCAGTTTGTGATATATTACACCATGCTCGACTTTATCAAAGGCTTTTGCAAAGTCGAGATATATCACGTCTACATTTGAGTTGTTGAGCAGCTGCTTTAACACACAGTCGTAGTGCTGCAAGAGCTGTGTCAAGCAGCTTGTACCTGGTCGAAAACCATGCTGGTTGTCATTCTCTTTAAGGAACGCAATTAGTTTCCTTCGGTCTGTGACTTTGGTGATGTGTGAGGTCAGAGAGATAGGCCTATAATTTTAAGCATCTGCTCTGCTTCCTCCTTTGTGGATAGGGCATATTATTCCTTCCTTCAATTTTCCTGGGAGCTTGCCACTTGCAAGGAAGCTCTGAAAAAGAAGCTGCAGTGATTTTTGCATGATTTCAGGAGGGTTGCTTGGAACCCATCAGAGCCAGAAGCTGGGTTTGTATCTACCTCATCTATGGCCAGTATTACAGCTTCTTCTTTAATGTCGATGTAGTCAATTATTATCGCCTCTTTTATTACAGGTGAAGTGGAAAAGAAATGTGCTGGTTTGTTCACTTGCATGTGACTCAAAGGGATAGTGAGCACACTTTTGAACAGTTCGTTCAGTATTTCACTTATCCTCATTGGGTTTCCTGTGAGGGAACCATCCTTTTGGAAGAGGGGATATGTAAATAAATAAATATATATATGCATATAC
>JAOPUL010005855.1:61669494-61679678 GCA_027564515.1 Octopus rubescens | reverse complement strand
TACTCACTTTATCGACCCCGGAAGGATGAAAGGCAAAGTCGACCCCGGCGGCATTTTAACTCAGAACGTAAAGTCGGTAGAATTGCCGCTAAGTATTTCTCCCGGCGAGCATGATAATAAATATTCATGTTCAAACTGTACACATTTTAGTTACATTTATCATTATTACACTTTCTACAATACTCTTACACTCGCTACAACGTCTGTTTTACTGTAAAGTTTAAAGGTAAGGCATATGAGAGAAACTTCTCGTTCAATATGATATAATGTCGTCTCTACGGAAAGCTATTGTGTTAGGTGTAATCGTCTTAGCCACACCCATAAAACTGATGACGTTGTGCCAAAGTTGGAGACCAATATTACCAGGTATGTGAATTCGTGTACCGAAGTTACGTTTCTTAAAAGAACAGTAAACCAATACGCGTTACAGGTTCACTAGGCTCCGAAGTGATTCGTACACTCGACCTCCAGTTTACTAGACTGGCGCTCTAATCAACTGAGCTACGGAGCCACAGGAAGTTATTCATTTTTTTTTTTTTTTTTTGGTTTGTACATATTTTTATCTTCTTGGGTCGGGTAGCAGAATCAGTAGTAGTAGTATTGAGGAATTCGCTGTATCAGCGCGTCGTTGCATCCACTATTTGTTGGTGATTCCCTACTCCCAGTGGATGACGCGTTGAAACCACTCAGGTGATATCTCTTCAACCCATGAATCAGATTGTGTAGCCGTGACTGTTGAGGAATTTTGAGATCGGAGTGCAAATCCTAACTCAACCCGTTTCAGACGCCTTTTACGACACCCAGAGGAAAAACGTTGGGTCTATTCATTGGCATGCTGGTCCCCCGACAGCATGATCAGTGCTTGCAATTTATGTATTATTGTATTTAGCTAGGTTGCGTAATATTTCGGGGATCGACACTATAAGCACACACCCCACTATTCCCCTAAAAAAATTGTTCACCTTGGACTGTAATTTAAAACCAATATTGCCAGAAATTGTATGCGAATTCGCGTACCCAATTTACGTATCATAAACGAACAGAAAACTCATATGAGTTACAATGAACCAGAGAGGTTCGAACACTCGACCTCCAATATACGGGACTTACGCTCTAACCAACTGAGCTCCGGAGCCACTTGCAGTTAGTATCCTAAATTATTCTTGTGATGTTGCTGACTATAAAAGATTATTTTATAAATATATTATGAGCATCACATAATATATGCAACTAATTAATCTATATAATGTATGTAGGATTCGAATTTTAGCACAATGCCAGCAATTTCTTAGGAGAGGGCTAAGTCGATTACGTCGTCCCCAGTCCTCATCTGGTATTTATTTTATCGAAACCGAAAGGATGACAGGCAAAGTCGACCTCGGCAGCATTTGAATTGAGAACGTAAAGACGGACAAAATGCCGCTAAGAAACTCGCTCAGCATGCTAATGATTCTGCCCCCTCCACACTTTCATAAAAAAAATTTTATATATTATAACCCTGTTTATGATTATATAAGTTCACAATGCATTTAATATATCTTATACACATCTCCATACTCGATATATTTGTGATGATATTGAATGGAATACTTTTTATTGTAATTCATATGAATGGCGGTTGGCTTGGTCTCTAGCTACCCATGAACAGAACAAATGCAATTCAGACATAAGAGCAGTGAGTTTAAGGCTCAATGTGAAGAATTTGTATCACATCAAACAATAAGACCAGTAGTTTAAGGGCTGACAGAGAAGCACACGTCCGGTGAAGGGAATATTTACATCAAACAGTGAGAGGCGTTAGTTTAGTTTAGGGCTCACACAGACTTTTCAAATCAGAATGATCTGGACTAACTGGTTTATGAAGTTAGTAGAAGTGGTGGTTTTGGAGAATCGTTAAAAGATGATTAAAAGGCTTGCAGTCTTTATTTACGTCTGAGTTCATTTCCTGTCAAGGTTAACTTTGTCTTTCATGCTACCAGAATCAATACAATATGGACCAATCGATATTGGTTCTTTTCATAATCATAATGATGTTCATTGTTGCTATGGTGATATATTGTTAGATTTATTCCGGTATTTTTACTGAAATCAGTTTAACGATCACCCTCACGATAAACTGTGTTAAACGTCGTTCAGGCAGTGTACACTGTCTTTGTTTATTATAATAAATCAGGGAAAAGTTATTCAGTGTATCCTTCCTCGTGTAAGACTGTTTGATATGATTTAGCAGAAACTTGGCTGTTATGGTCCCACACTCAATAACATTTTTGGTTTGTACATATTTTCATCTTTTAGTATCTGGTGGTAGAATCAGTAGTAGTATTATAGAGGAATTCGCCGTATCAGCGCGTCGCTGCATCCACCATTTGTTGGTGATTCCCTATTCCTGGCAGATGACGTCTTTGCACCTCTAAGGTGACATTTCTTCAACCCATGGATCTGTTTGGGCAGCCGTTACTGTTAAGGATTTATGAGGTCGGAGTGCAAGTCCCGCCTCAACCTGTTTCAATCGCCTTTTGCGACACTTAGATGTTGGGTCTATTCATTGGTATGCTGGTCTACAGACAGCACGAGCAGTGCTTGCAATTAATGTATTTAGTTAGGTTTCGTAATCATTCGGGGGTTGATAATATAAGAACCAGTTGATCGCAAGGGATCGATCTAATCGACTTAGACCCTCACCCAGAACTGTTAGCTTTGTGCCAACATTTGAAACCGATATTACTAGAAATAGTATGTGACTTTGTGTACTAAAGTTACGTATCTTAAAAGAACAGTAAACAAATAATCGTTAGAGGGTCACTACGCTCCGGAGAGATTCGAACAGTCGACCCTCAGTTTACTAGACTGGTGCTCTAACCAACTTAGTTGCGGAGCCACTGGCAGTTATGCTCCTAGATTAGTCTTATGATTTTGCAAACTGCAATATAACATAATAATAAATATTGATGTTCAAACTGTACTAATTTTAGTGACGTTTATCGTTATTACACTTTCTCCAATTCTCTTACTCTCGCTACAACGTCTGTTACTGTAGAGATTAATGGTAAGGGATATAAGAGAAACTTGTGGTTCAATATGATATAATGTCATCTCTAAAGTAAGCTATTGTGTTAGATATTACAACAGTATCAGCACCAACACTAACAGTAACATCAAATCTAGCCACGAAATAATGATAGATTATGTACTTGTCACTAGTCTCGATATAAATAGCAGCCAAATCACGTTCTATTCACATCGTACTCTAAACATATTTATTTACTAAATTATCTAAATAATTCTATAGCAAAACAATCTATTGAAGTTGTTATTGATAAATCTTTAAATGATAATCATATTATTGTAAAAGATTATTTTATAAATATAACATGAACATCACATAATATATGCAACTAATTAATCTATATAACCGCAGCGCAAATTCTTATATTTTGTATTTAAATTTTGGCACAAGGCTAGCAATTTCGGGGGAGGGGCTAATTCGATTACATCGACCTCAGTTTTCAGCTGGTACTTATTTTGTCGAAAGAACGAAAGGCCATTTCGACGTCAGTGGCATTTGAACTCAGAACGTAAAGACAGACGAAATGCCGGACGAAATGCCGCTAAGAATTTTGTCCGGCATGCTAATGATTCTGCCACCTCCACACTTTCAAAGAAAAAAAATCCTTATATATTATAAGACTGTTTATAATTATATAAGTTCCCAATACACTTAATATATCTAATACACATCTCCATACTCGAAATAATTGTGATAATATTGAATGGAATACTTTTTACCGTAATTCATATGAATGAAGGTTGGCTTGGTCTCTAGCTAACCATGAACAAAACAAATGCATTAAGCCATAAGTGCAGTGAGTCTGGTTGTGAAGAATTTGTACCACATCAAACAATAAGACCAGTGGTTTTAGGGCTGACAGAGAAGCACTCGTCCGGTGAAGGGAATATTTACATCAATCAGTGAGAGACGTTAGTTTCATTTAGAGCTCGCACAAACTTTTCAAATTAGAATGATCTGAACTGACACAATTATGAAGTTAGTAGAAGTGGTGGTTTTGGAGAATCGTTAAAAGATTATTAAATGGCTTGAAGTATTTGTTTATGTTTGAGTTCATTTCCTGTCAAGGTTAAATTTTGTCTTTCAATCTACAAGAATCTATACCATATGTACCAGTCGATATTGGTTCTTTTCATAATCATAATGACTAGCTGTACCCGTGAAAAATTCACGGAAAATATAAAATATGTAAACATCTGTAAATGGTGTGCTGGTGCCATGATAAATGTTTCTGTATTGTGACATAAAGGCGGCATGCTGGCAGAATACTCAGCACGCCGGGCGACGTTCTGAGTTCATATTCTGCCGATGTCGACTTTGCCTTTCATCCTTTCTGGGTCGATAAATTAAGTACCATTTGCACACTGCCGTCGTTCTATTCGACTGGTCCCTTCCCCCAAAAAACTTCAGGACTTGTGCCTATAGTAAAAAAGTATATTGCGATAGTTACAGAATATTGAAAGAAGTGTAAAACCGACAACTATATAATCTAACCAAAATATCACAGTTACGTAAATGCAGAGAAAACCCTCTTGGTTTAGTGGTACGGAACGTTTTTCACGTATTCTTTTACTTGTTTCAGTCATTTGATGGTGGCCATGCTGGAACACCACCATTTAATCGAAGAAATTGACCCCTGGACTTATTCCCTGTAAGCCTAGTGTTTATTCTATCAGTCTCTTCTACTGAACAGCTAAGATACAGGGACGCAAACACACCAAGATCGTTTGCCAAGACCATATCTTCTAGGTTCATTGTTTTCATGATGTAAGTTGCTTGCGTGATGATGATAGACTTGTGCGGAAAATTGTTTTATTTATTTTCTTTAGTTTTCTTGACGTAGAAAGCGACGTTTCCTTTGAACTCAGAGTAGAAACTGAAAGCTGTATGTAGTTATCTATGTATATGTGTATGGAAGCGAGTGTGTGCACGTGTATGTGCGCACGCCTTGTACAGCTGTATGTAATTGTAGTCAGTCACACACGCACACAAATACACACGTACATCCATTATCTTTCATATATACGTACATACATAAATACATATGCATACGACGTAGAAAGCGACGTTTCCTTTGAACTCGGAGTAGAAACTGAAAGTTGTATGTAGTTATGTATGTAACGGACATTACCGAGCGTGACACACAAAAACAACAATAGCGTATTAATATTATTGATGATGATGATGATGATGATAATGATGATGATGATGATGAGGGCTCTCGTTAATTCCTGAACAAAAATTAATACGTGGTTATGTAACGCATACTATCGAGTGCATGCACGCACACATACACACGCACGCGCACACACACACACACACTCACACACACACACACACACACACTCACACACACACACACACACACATGCACATAAACAAGCTACTAACCATCACTCTTTCCATTAAGTTAGTCCTTATAATTTCACTCCGCACTCTCTCTCACTCTCTCTCTCTCTCTCTCTCTCTCTCTCTCTCTCACTCTCTCCCCAGCAAACCTATAACTGCCATCACTGACTCTATCCCATTACTCCTACCCGTATCACCCTCTCACTTCAGTCACCCACTCTCCCTGGTTAAGTGTTTCATTAATCTCCTTTATATTCCACTTTTTGGTCATCTTGCATTAAATAAACGGATACGCGGTAGAATAATAGGGACTCTTTTTACGGAGTATAAGGCTGGCGTCACGATAAAATGAAACCAATACATTCTGTGAAGTGGTTGGCGATCTTCTTAACCACTTATTTAAATTGAATCTTTTTTTTTTTTTTTTTTGCAAATCGAGTTTAACACAACATGATCATTTAGACACGGTTGTATTTGGCCACTTCATGTTGGGAAGTCAAAAATGATCCAAACTTTCGAAACCAAGGTTTGACCTTAATCGTTCCAGTTTTCCTTCTTGTATTACAGAGTAAACATGTCCGCTCCGCTGGCAGTGTGCACCAAGGAAGAACAGAGATCAATGATCCGATTTCTTTGGTCAGAAGGTGTGTCAGGGGCTGAAATTCACAGGCTTTCAGTACAATACGGGGACAGCTCTCTACCGCATAGAAGTGTGTATGAGGGATCGAGGAGTTTAAAAATGGCCAGAAAACCGTGAAGCACGAAGCGGGAGCAGGACGCCCATCAACATGACATGGAAATTCAACAAGCTCGAGAGATGGTTCTGACGAACAAACAAGTGATCATCGATGAGGTAGTATGTTCTCTGCAAATTAGCCATGGTTCTGCAACGCCGAGGTCTGTTGTCAAAAGAAGTGTTATAGTTGCACGACAATGCACGCCCACACACACACACACCGTTTAAATCATTGAAAATTTGGGTTTCGAGTTGCTGAAACACTCTACGTACAATCCAGAGTCCCTTCCGACTATTACCTCTATAGGCCGCTTAAACATCCTTTATGAGGTCGTCGATTTACTACGGACGAAGAAGCGCAGGAAGCAGTGCATTAATGGCTGCGCAACCAACCGAAAACCTTCTTCTCTGATGAAAAAGCAAGCTCGTGGGCTGCTGGAAGAAATGCATGGATAAGTAAGGAGACTATGTCGTAAAATGATGTAATTGTTCAATCCCTGCTTTTGTTTTAATAAATTACAGAAACAAGAGTGCGCATAATTTTTTACTTACCCATATGTGTGTGTTGCTTTCCAAGCACATGGTTCCAGGTTCAGTCCCACTGCGTGGCACCTTGGGCAAGTGTCTTCTACTATAGTCTCGGGCCGACCAAAGCCTTGTGAGTGGATTTGGTAGACGGAAACTCTAAGAAGCCCGTCGTATATATATATATATGCATATATCTATATGTGTGTCTTTGTGTCTGTATTTGTCCCCCACCACCGATTGACAACCGGTGTTGGTTAGTTTACGTCCCTGTCACTTAGCGGTTCGGCAAAAGAGATCGATAGAATAAGTACCAAGCTTGAAAAATAAGTACTAGGGTTGATTAATTCAACTATAAATTCAAGGCGGTGCCTCAGCATGGCCACAGTCTGATGACTAAAACAAGTAAAAGGTAAAAGGTATATATATATATATATATATATATACCATTGTGTATAATGGCCGTTCTTGACGCAGGGAAATTTCTTATTCGATGGTGAACGCTACTGCACGCAGCTAGTGGGTTGAAAATGTTGAGAAAACTCTGGTCCGAAATTTAGTACTAAAGTTTTACCCCTCGGATTCACTGGTGGAATTGAACTCAGCGTTGCGATTTACGATCTAGTTTTCAATTTTATAGTGGTTACATTGTGGTCGAGTTAACCCAGATAATCACGGACAAAAAAATGCAGATGACAGGGCACGAACCATAGCTCACTCGGCTGGCTTCTTATAACCTAGTCATTCTCCATTTCGTCTGCTTTCTTATACCATCGATTATTCCGGGGTTAATCAAGACAGATTCTACAGTTTTCTCTTTGCTTTTCATAACAGTTGCAAAATTCATTGAACGAATTTAGATTCTATTCTATTTCAAGATTTTTACAAACGTCATTATTTTTTCTTTTCCGCTGAAAGTCTTATCTCCATTTTAGTGGAGTATTTTTTTATTTTTGTTTTTATTTTATTTTTTATGTCATCTTTCTTCTATAATATTTTCTTCGTTCAGGAAGTTTGTTCTTTATTTTATCGCCTGATTAACAACTTTCAGCCTCTTGTTTTGTAATCATGTCCGCTCACAAAAAATATATCTGAACTTGGCTTACCTTTTTCTGTTTTTTTTTGTGTTTTTTTTAAAGTAAGAAGCAAAAACAAAAGTTATCGAATCAGAACTACGTGTTTCAGTGATTCTGTACAACAGTTTGTTAGATAACGAGTTTTAAGACTAAATAAGCAGATAGAAAGCAGATCGACTGATTAACACCCATTACATTTAGTTCCTTCCTTTTTTAAGTGACAAATTATTATTGAAAATTATATTTTCTTTCTACATATTTTCTACTTTTTCCTAACAACTTGCAATTATTTTATAAAATACAGAATCTAACCTATTTAAGCTCTTTTTCCCCCCAACATATTTCCATTTTCTTCTCTTTTACTGCACATTTTGTGCAATTTATCTCAATTCAATATTCTTATTTAACAACTCGCTTCAATTTCAATATATTTTTTAAGGTAATTATGATATTTAACGTGACATCATTTGCGTTTAATGTGTTACATACTTATAAGAAACTTTTAATTCAGGCCTGTCTTACTTATATATTAATGTATGCAAGTATGTTGCTTGTGTATCTATGTACATATGTGCGCGCGCATATGCTTGTTTCCTTTTTAGAAGATCTACGCTAAATCTTTTTGAAAATCTCATTGGATTTCAAAAATGAAAATTCAAATTTAATTTGTTAATATCTTACTTACAAAGCAATGCCACTATTTATAAAGAAACGTATTGAGTAGAGAAGAATGTTTTCTTCCAGTACTGGAGTATTTGCCCCGAGAAAAAGATCTCACAACTTTCAAACGGTTCCTGGACAATTTTCTCCAGGAAATACCGGATAAGCCACATACACCTGGATACGTCTCAGCTAACAACAATTCTCTACTTGAGTGGTCCATGGTGTCCCTATAAAATTAACTAAAAAAAACCTCTTCAGGTGGTGCTATTGAGTTAGTCATGGCCTGGGATGATAATGGCCGAATCCGATCTAAGTTATCTAAGTTATATATATATATATATATATATATAAAAATATGTATATTTAAAAATATAGACAGCCAAATAGGCTACAAGCCGTAATACTAAATTACTTAGTGATTATGGTGCTAGTCTCATGATTGTAAAGTTGTGCTTTCAATTCCTGGACTGGGCAATGTGTCGTATTCTTGAGGAAAACACTTCATTTCACGTTGCTTCAGTCCACTCAGCTGGCAAAAATGAGTTATCCTGCGACGAACTGGTGTCCTGTCCAGGAGGGCAATATATGTTCCACAGAAACCCGGCAGTCCATATAACTGGGGAAGGAGATATATGTAATAATTAAATTATATATTTTCGGCTCTTGATTGTGTGTTGTTATGTGCATGATCCCCTGGTCTGTGGGAAAATCGTCTTGCATGAAATCAGCCAATGGTGCAAAAATGGTCGGTGACCACTGCTCTTAATGACACTTTTGTTTCTAAAACCAATATCTGGTCAACCTAATAACTAGCCCAGACTTGTGCTGTAGAAAAATATATAATTGATTAAGAAGTTTATCATACAAACTGGCTAATAGAAACCATATAGCCATTCAGATATAGAGACAAATATACACGCACATATACATACAGATCTATATATATAACATATACAAAGATATATACCTAAAATATTCAATCAATCAAGGAATCAGTTATGTAGGTGAGTTCAGTTGCCATTCATGACTTTTGACTAGCATCATACACTATAATGAAGTTAGGTGTACATTTAGATTAGACTTCCAAAAGAAGTATTTGTGTACTTAAGAGTGCAACAGCAATGGATTGTTGTTCATTACATGGGTTTGATTGGTCAAAGACTGGGGAAGCTTACATACATCATCATAGTCATTTAACATCCATGTTCCAGGCTGGCATAATGCATATATATATATATAGCTAGATAGATAGACAGACAGGCAGACAGACAGATCGATCGATCGATCGATAGATTGATAGATAGATAGATAGACAGACAGGCAGACAGACAGATCGATCGATCGATAGATTGATAGATAGATAAATAGATAGATAGATATACCACCATCATCTCTTTCTAACTCTCTCTTTCTCTCCTTTCTTTTCCGACTGGGCTATCTTTGTATCTCTTCTACAGCAAGGCACCTATCTCTAATCCTCTATTATTCTTTTTCATCTCTTATCAACTGGCACAAAGCCACCTCCCACAATACTCCTCCTCCCAGTCAAGGGACCTTTGTCTTGCAAGTTACTTAATAACCCAACTGGTGCTGGTGCCACACATAAAGCACCCAGTACACTCTGTGATTGGTTGGCATAAGAAAAGGCGTATGTATATATATATATTCTTCTTCTTCCTCGTTTAATGTCCATTTCCATGCTAGCATGGGTTTGATGGGTTTTACCTAATGGCTCTACTCCAGGCCTCTCGATCTTGTGCAAGGCCTG
>JAOPUL010005855.1:61514498-61524905 GCA_027564515.1 Octopus rubescens | reverse complement strand
CACACACACACACACACACACACACACACACACACACACACACACACACACACACACGCACACACACACACATGTATATATGGACGGATTGTACGCTGCGATTGTCTAAGGGAGAAAGAGTGAAGTTGAGGAGGATTTCGGGTTGGCTCTCTCCCTTCATTGATCTCAATTTTTTTCCACACGTTTCCATTTTTTTCTCTCTTCTTTTTCCCCCTTTATCCCTTTTTTTCTTCCCTTTTTTTTCTTCCATTTATTTCTCCTTTGCTCAGATTTCTGCACGGCTCGGATCCTCGGCTTCCCCAATCTAGCGGCCATCACCTCATTAATATTGCAACCCCGTCTCCCATCCATTTTCGGGAAGCCAATCAATTTCTCCCCCCTCCACCAAGGGGTGCCGGCGCCCTCGTTGTCGAACGGTGCTCCAATTCCCGACTGTGCGCCCCACCTCCCATCCTGCAGCACAGGCGCCACCGCCAATGAGCGGAAGAGAGGGAAGAACTGTTCAGGATGTGGTTGTTTCCATCATCTCTCTTGCGTCGGCCTGACAATGCGGGCCTCGAATGCGCTCTCAATGTGGAGATGCAGCAGCTTCCCCCTCCACTAAGACGCGCGGCAGCGGCCATCCGCCACATCCTCAGATGAGACGGCATGTCTGTCTGACGCCCAACACTCACTGATTAACATCGCCCGGCTCGGAGGGCTTCGTAAGATCCCGAAAACGGCCCGGGTGCTGGTGGCTGATACCCTCACATCCGCAATCAAGAAAGCCCTAGAATCTGGTCGACCTAGCTATTGGAATTGACTGTTTCATTTTGCTCTGCTCGCTCTTAGTCTCCCCAAACACCGTTGCCGATCGAGGCGGCTTATCGGCAACGGCCCAAGTTAGGGCAAACATCTCGTCCTTCGAGCAGGCGCCCATACCTAGTGTGTCCGAACATGCTGCACTCCGTTCATTCTCACGCCCGCAAACCTCCACCCCTGATGCCGACTGAAAGCGTTTACGTGACCGGGTAAATGCCAAACTCATCGAGGGTGATGTCTCGGTGGCTGTCAGAGTAGTCGCTTCTGATGATACCGTCCCTACACTACCAAAGAGGTCCTGACTGCCCTCCGACTCAAACATCCTGATCCACATGCATACGTGGCCTCCGAGAAATACATCCTCTCTGCTCTGAGGTCTTTCCCTGTCCCCACTCATTGCCGAAGCCGGGCACCACCTACAGAGCGCAATTACAGCTCTCATCAACAAGTTCATTTACGGCGCCCTAGACCCTTATCCCCGGGGCCTCTTCTTTTCAGCCCGCCTAATCAATCTCAGGAAGAAGGATGGGGACATACGCCCCATCGCTGTGGGCAATGTCTTCCGGAGATTCGCGGCAAAAGTTATCTGCAGTTCTGTCGCATCCGAACTAGGCGAGGAACTCAGCCCTGTACAGATGGGGGTCGGCGTAGCCAGCGGGTGTGATGGAGCCGCCCATGCCGCTTGACAGTTTTTCAGTTACTGTCCTCCTGAGCCGACATCGAGCGACTCCAAGCACCTCATTGTCAAGCTTGACATGAAAAACGCTTTCAACTATCTGCGCCGTGACCACTTGCTCCAGGCATGCCTCAGCCGCTCTCCGTCTGCCTACCCACTGGCTTACCTGTCGTACGGGGCTCCGAGCATGCTCCTCAGCGCAGATAAGGTCATACCATCTTCGACTGACGTTCAACAGGGTGATCCATTGGGCCCCCATCTATTCGCTCTCGAGGTGGACAGCATTGCTCGGAGCATCACGGTCCCTTTCAACGTCTAGTGCCTGGATTATATGAGGATAGGTGGACCGACAGAAAGTGTCTGCCACGATCTCCGATCAGTGATTCCCGCTCTAGCGAGGATCGGTCTCGAGATAAACTCCTCCAAGTCGGGGGTCATGAACGTCAACTACGATGCAGAGGGCTTTGCGGCCTCCGTCTCGGGCATGCGTTCACTACTTCACCAGGTACAGGCGACCTCGAAAGAGGACGTCTTTATCCTCGGTTCGTCGATCCTTCCGCTTGCCACTCGCTCCACCCTCAGGTATAAGCTTCTCCAGCTTGAAAGATTGACGGACAGACTGAAGACGCCCACCCAGCACTGTTCCTGTTAACGAACTGCTTCGCCATGCCGAAGCTATTGTATACCATCCGCAGTGCCCCTTGCTACAGCCACGTATCTCTCCTGAGGGATATCGACGCCTGTATCCAACGGGCCGCCGAAGAGATATACAACGTTCGGTTTGACGGCACTGGATGGCAACAGGCCGCCTTACCCGTCAAATATCGATCACCGGTCTCACTGGACCTGCCAGCTTTTCTCTCGTCGGTGACCTCTTGTTGTGTCCTCATTGGCAGGGTTCTTCACAACATAACTGAACCATCTGTGATTAGGGAACGCGAGGTGGCCTACGCGAATGGAACCAGCTCGGCCTGCACCCTGCTAACATCCTTTCCCCTCTGTGGCCGTCCGGTCCTCTCAAAAGAAATGGGACGCCATCCAGTGTAGCATGATCGCGGACGAGTTTCCGCTCATACCCCGAGCCTCACAGCGTAGGTTGGCTCAATGTAGTGCCCTCCCTCGCAACTGGCACTCGGCTTGATAGTGATTGTCTGCGCATCGGCGTTTCCCTGAGACTTGGCCTCCAGATCTGTGAGCCTCATGAATGTCGCTGCGGATCCACTAAGGATTTTTTCGGCCTCCACCCACTGTCATGCCGTCATAGTGCTGGCCGCCTTCCACGCCACGCCGCCCTTAAACAAGATGATAAAGCATGGCCTAGACACTACAGGCTTCCCTTCCCAGCCCGAGCCAGGTAAAAGGACGGTAAAAGGCCGGACGATATGATAATTTTGCCGTTCCGTAGAGGTACGCTCCTCATCAGGGATGCCACATGCTGTGATAGCTTCTTCAGCTGCAACTTGGTGTGGTCAGCTACAAGCCCAGACTCGGCTGCTCGCCAGGCTGAGAAAAGCAAACTGTCAAGGTATCGGTCACGCTCCGACACGTTTATGGTCGAGCCTGTGGCAGTGGTGACCTCCAACGTTCTTGGCCCCCGGGCCATATCCCTGCTCACCGCTATCGGGGGGAAGATGGTTGTCTGCAAGTGCGAGTCCCGTGATTCAGAGTAGCTGTTCCAGCGCATTTTCCTCACCATCCTCCGGAGCAACGCCTTTTCCATTTTATCTGCTGGGGCCATGATAAATGTTTCTTAATAAAGATATATTAATAAAAAGAAAAAGAAGGTTGTCAAACTCTAAGAAGTGTCAAGCAATCTAGTTGGTAAAGTAATTTCCCAATTGGGAAGAAGACAACTAAATAATAACATCGAATATAGATACACAGTCTCAGAAAGCTGCCTCGATTTCAATTTTTCACTAGCTTATAGAGAACAGCTATCAGACTTTGCCATATAGCATTGTGGTCCTTGACTATTGTGTTCAACTGCTGCAGGAAACATAAATAAATGTGTTTGTCAGATCTGGGCCACCGTGGTCAACTTCCATGGAGAGAAACTTGAGTCAATGATTCATACGAACATGTTCCTATTTTCAGACTATGATTATACTAATATGCAGTCTTTGAAGAATTCTCAGAAATATTTTTATCAATTGCAAAGTCGTTTGGCTGAAGCCATTTTCTCCGAATCAATAGAAAAACTATAAATGTCGAATATGCTTAGGCCTATAAAGCAACCTTTAATTTAGCACCAATTCCTGGCAACTTTCCCTAGTTCCAATCAAAATGACGAATAATATATTCATTATTCAGAATCTGTAAAAATTCACGTTGAGTTTTTAAAAAAAATATATGACTTGTGAAAATAGACCAAGTAAATAAGAAAGAACACAAAAAAGAAAGGAAGAAAGTGAGAGAGAACTAAAGGAACAATTCGTTCCTTATGTCAGCCAAATTATCATATATCACTAGATTATATTTAAATAGGTCTGATTAGCACGAATAGAGCAGTTCATTTTGTGCAGAGAAGAGATTATTGTTGGTAACAATCTCCAATGGTTCTATGGCTCAATCAGGCCGATCTTGATTTCCTCATCTTTCTTCTCAAAAAGTATTTACCTTGTATGAAAGAAATATAAAAATAGGAAGAAAAAGAAATTGAAAAAAAGCGAAGCAAAAAAAGTTAGGAAAATTGGAGAAATTTAAACCAGATAACTATCGCTGACTTCTCAAATTAATAATAGTTCTAGATGTCTTGACTTTGCTTTAAATAATTCGGTCGACCATATTCGTTGGGGGTAAAAGACAGACATTGGTATTCATGGTTAAGTTGTAGTGATTTTAGTCTCTGAAGAACTAGTGAAAGCACAAAAGCACAGAAAAAATGTTTTGTTTTGTTTTTTAAAGCGAAACCTTTTCAATCAGAATTTCACTATATTAACTTAGATGCATGGAAGTCACCTCATTGATCTTGGCTTGTGAGATAAACATAAATAAGGCCTGGTTGCTTCGATGTTAATATCAATGTGGAATATACCAATCAAACATGCGCGAAGACTTCATTGACATTCCCAATGTTATTGCTCTTAAAGCACCGTTTGAAAGATTTGGGGCTATAGGTGTAAACTATATTGTGTTTTGGAAAGTATTTTTTTCAATAACTAAAGAAAGAAAGAAAGAAAGAAAGAAAGAAATTCCAGTAGTAAAGTTAAATATACAGCGAAAATCCTTAGGTAAAGTTAACAAAAGAGAACCTAATCTGAAGTTGTAAATGGTCCTGAGGCATCTACCCCTAACAGCATATACCAAAAACCACGATAAAGGAGTCGTATCAGCACAGAGATACTTATTTCATAAAAATAATATAGGTGCAATATAAAATCAACAGCAGAAACAAATACTAAAAAGACTGCCTTTCTTAATAGAGTTACTGTGGCCGCTCAATCAAAATTTGCCACCATTTGGAGGAAGAAGGAATTGGAACCATAGGTCAGAGAAGCATGGAAAATTATGGGCAATAAGTAGATCCTAAGCTAAAACGCTTAAGATTAAGATCTCTATGAACACTGCAACTTTAAAGCCTTCAAAAGTCCAAGGCGTTGTTGAAAGATAAAGGTGCAGAGAATTGAAGTTTAAAAGAATAAAAGCAAATTGTCCCGTTTGTCCAGTACAACTTATAGTTTGGATATGATAACTGTTTTGCATAGATCTGTAGGATATTCGATATACGACGGGAGACATAATTGCCATTTTACAGAAGAGACTCAGAGTAGTCTCCCTTTACCTGTCAGTCGGAACTCGAGGCGTCAAGGGACACCAGATGATTTCCCTTTACCGTCTTAGTGCAGGCGCAGTAAGTTAAGTTTCAGAGCGCGGAACCAGATAGTTGCCGCTAGCCCCTCGTATGAGGCAGATGTAAGATTAGCCAACTCACCAACATGCATACGGCCTTGTTCTTTTTCTTCTCGGGAGAGCAAGTCAACAGTCCCCGTTAGTACAACACCGTAGTGTGCTTTTCTTCGTTCGAGACATTCGCTCTTATAAGAGTTTTATAGTCGATACAGGAGCTTCAATTAACATTTGGCCTCTCCAGTTCGTTTCTGCCAAGCCTACGCAGTCGGATATATCTCTGTGTGCCGTTAGCCATTCTGCCATCCACACTTATGGACAGATATCGCTGTCACTAGATTTGGCACTCCGGAAAGATTTCAAATGGATTTTTGTCATAGCTGACCTGCCTCACCCCATACTAGATGCCGACTTTCTGCACCATTTCTCTTTACTCGTGAATGTGAGGAGGCTGCACCTTTTGGATAGTACCACCTCCTTATCAACTCCTGCACGTGAGTCCTCGGTTTCCCTAGTCCGTCTTTCTTCGTGGCCACTTCTGGAAACCAGTACCATACTCTTCTTGCTTCGTTTCCGGCATTAACTGATTTGTGTTTCAAACCTACTGAACAGGACATTTCATTAATACAAAGGGACCTCCTGTATTTTCCCGTCCGCATCGTTTGGCGCCAGACAAACTCAAAGTTGCCCGGGCTGAGTTTGATCACATGCTCCAGCTTGGCCTCATCAGACCATCCACTAGTCCTTGGGATTCGCCTCTTCACATGGATCGAAAGGGTGATGCAGACTTCCGTCCCGTGGGAGATTATAGACGTCTTAACGCCGCTACAACCCCTGATCGATATCCACTGCCTCATTTGCAAGATTTTTCAGCTGCCTTGCATCGGATGCACTGTCTTTTCTAAAATTGACCTGGTACGTGCATACCACCAGATTCCTATGAACCCAGAAGACATTCCAAAAACTGCCGTCACTACTCCATTCGGTTGTTTTGAATTCTTATCAATGCCGTTTGGATTAAGAAATGCAGCGAGTTCATTTTAGAGTTTCGTAGACGAGGTTACACGTGAAATGGATTTTGTTTTTGCTATGTCGATGACCTCCTAATTGCTAGTCCCACTCTGGAGTCACACAAACTTTACTTGACACACCTCTTTCGGCGACTGACTGCTTATAATGTCAAAATCAACCCTGCCAAGTGTGTTTTCGGTGTGGACTCTTTGGAATTCTTGGGACATGTCATTGATAGCGAAGGAATACGTCCAGTTCCAGAGAAGGTGAAAGCGATCCAGGAACTGACCCCTCCAACCTCGCTTCGACAATTGCGTCATTTTGGGGGGTTAATTTTTATCGACATTTCATCCAAAATTGTGCGGATAAGTTGCTTCCCTTGACTCAACTTTTATGTGACAGAAAGAAGAAAGACTCGTCTATCTCTCTTACCACAGCTGAAGTGCAATCGTTCAAAGCCGTCAAAGCCGAACTGGCTCAAGTTTCTTTGCTGGCTCATCCTTTAGCCGACGCCAAGCTATCTTTAACCGTCGATGCGTCAAATCATGCCGTAGGAGCAGCTTTGCAACAATAGATGAATCACCAAACTCAACCCTTGGCATTTTTCTCGCGCAAGCTAAAACCAGCTGAACCTGATTTTAGCACCTTCAGTAGAGAATTATTAGCCGTTTATCTGGCTGTGAAGCATTTCTTTCACCTCCTTGAAGGTCGAGATTTCACGATTTCCATAGAAATCGGAACGTCAAAGGACACCAGATGATTTCCCTTTACGCACCGTCTCAGCGCAGGCGCTGTAAGTTAAGTTTCAGCGCGGGAAATTACCAGTTAAGTTTCAGAGCGCGAAACCAGTTAGTTGCGGCCAGAGACTCGTGAAAGACACACACGAGTATATAGATCTCCAACATGCGACCACCATGTGGTGAACTTACAGGCTAATCCACTTTCACTAGAGAACGACAAAGGCATAATGGTTTCACTGAGAAATTTATACCTTTCATGTTTTGAAGGACCTGAAATAAATATGTTATATTAACAAGAACAAGATTTGACTTATTTAATCACGCAGCCTACAAACAATTCAATCTACATTCAGTTATCTTCCATCTGTTAAAAACACCCATGTGGTCGAATATAAGAACAAACTTGTTAGCAATAAACATGTCAGTGAGTAGACATAGTAATAATCCTTTCTATACTGGGCACAAAGGCCTGAAATTGTCAGGGATGTGGATAGTCAATTCAATTGACCCCAGTACACAACTGGTACTTATTTTATCGACACCAAAAGGATGAAAGGCAAAGTCGACCCGGGCGGCATTTGAACTCAGAACAAATTTGGAAGAAATGCTGCTAAGCATTTTACTGTTAGGCTCCAAAACAATGTGAATAGTTTTTGCTGCCAAGATAATGCATGCCCCTAATTAACACGTCTGGTTTACTTCTTAAATTGATGCAACTGTTTTGGAAAACAAATTGCGCTCAAAAACTAACCAATCAGAGAACAACACTTTTCATGGGGTGTTTTCAGCTACGTTTGGACAATTATTATATATAAAAGTAAGAGAAAGAAACCAGTTTTCAGCTGAATAGCTTATATTTGTGTGTGTATGTAAGTATATGTATGTATGTGTCTGCGAGTGTTTATGTTTCTATATTACAGATGTGATTAAAATTTCGAGGTTAACTGAATATTTATTAGTTGTTTGACTGCTCTTTCGTGGGAAATTGAGGGGAAAAAAACACACCTATCCAAAAACTCGAGGGAAATAAATTAAATATATAAAAACTAATGTGGTCGTGACTGAAGTAAAAGAAGAAAAAAATGACCGTAAAATTGTTGCAGATGGCGATAATGGTGAATGTGAAAAAGTACTAAATAAACCACTTTTAAAAACCTAAAATATATATAAAGTTCCCCAGGACTTATTTAATTAGAGACCGGCGTTGAATGTAGAGTTAGTTCCCCCTGTCAGCTTTGTTAAATTATCCCAATTCTTTTATTTTTTGCTTTGGTTTCATGCGCATCTATATTACTTGATCAGTTCCACTTTACAACTGATATTTAAGAGAAGCCCCAATTAAATATACATGATTTGTAATATATTATGTGAAGAATTACTAAAAGCATTCTTTATTATGTCGACCTAAAAAATATAAATCAACGTATGTTGCGTGATCGTCCAATCTAACTTAAGTTCTGAGTACATCAACGTATTGCCACATCTTCCACGTTGACTCTCTCTCTCTCTCTCTCCTCTCAATATGTAAGTATTACATTTATATAAACATTTATATTCTATACATGTCATATTACGTACATCTGTTTGTTTTGATGCTTACAGTAATTTGAAAAGTGAAATAAACGTTACTTAAGATAAGAATGTTGTTTTATTATTTTTACCGTTTCGTTTTCGTTTCGAATTTCCATTCCATTTTCGATATTCCATATATCTTTTCATCAACGGTAAGAGAAAATTTATATTCCATAACGTTAGGTTAATCCTTGGTTTAGACACCATTTATTTACCTTTATATTTTATATGATAGAAATACTCTTAGTATTTTATTATGTTGACTCGAAAAATATAAATCAACGTTTGTTGTAAAAATCTAGAAATTCTCTTGAATCTGTCATCGTCCAATCTGACTTAAGTTCTGACTACTTCAATATATTGTCACATCTTCCTCTTTGACTATCTTTCTCTATATATACATATTAATATGTAAGTATTATATTCATATAAACATTTCTATTCTATACGTATCATATCACGTACATGTGTTTGTTTCGATGTGTTCAATAAGTTCAAAGAAAGAATCTGACTAAACAAAGACGAAATTATATGAAAGTAAGGCTGTTATCTTAATACATTTGTTTTCTTTTAGACATTTCCATTCCAGTTTTAGTTATTTACTATATTTATTAACGTCAGTTTAACACCTTGTTTAGACAACATTTCTTTTTATTTCTGACATGTAAATTTGACAATTTAGTTAAATGTGGGAAAATTACGATGTAATTTTTAAGAAATGGGGAATGTATAAAAATACGATTGTTTACTTGAAATACTGAAACGAATAGGAAATACTGTTTATTGAAGAAATGGAACTGCATTTATTTGAAACATAGGAAGTCTTTATTTCTGCTGTTTCTTCTGCATCATTACGATTTGCAATTAATATCTTCTTTAATGATGTTTTTAATTAAATACTTAGGCGTGGCTGTGTGGTAAGAAAGTTGCTTCCCAACCACATATTTCCGGGTTCAGTCTCACTGCGTTGCACCTCGGGTAAGTATCTTCTACTATAGCCCCGGGCGACCAAAATCTTGTAAGTGGATTTCGTAGACAAAAACTGAAAAGAAGCCAGTCATATATATATATATATATGTGTGTGTGTGTGTATGTGTTTGTCCCCCACTACCGGTGATGGCTTGTTACGTTCCCGTACTCTAGCAGTTCGGCAATAGAGAACGATAGAATAAGTACCAGGCTTTAGAAAAATAAATAGGGGTCGATTTGTTCAACTAAAAGGCTGCGCCCCAGAATGGCCGCAGTCTAATAACTGAAACAAAAGAATAACTATACATGCTATCTAACCCTCTCCTCTCTGTCTTAATACACGTGCCTTTAATATTTTCATCTGCCTGGCGTCCATATATGTGCACCCAACTGACATTATTCACGATTTTCAGAAAAGGATATTTTATTAATGAAACTTTCTGCTAATACTCGTCAAATGATGTAGATTCTAATTACATCGGAATTTAATATGTAAAAAAACAACAACAAAGAAAAAAAACGGTGGCTGCGCTTACATACATAATGACACACATTTCAAAATTTTTTCAAGGTTCATTTTGTAGATATGTGATGTGTGTCAGTGTACGAGGGGAAAATAGCCACATTTAGGTAAATCTAGACCACCCGTGACCCGTTGGGACATGTTCAGTTACACACTCACACACACACACACAAATATATCATCATCATCATCATCATCATTTAACGTCTCTTTTTCCATGCAGGCATGGGTTAGATGGTTTGACTGGAAACTGGCAAGCTGGGAAGCTG
>JAOPUL010005855.1:61424081-61434700 GCA_027564515.1 Octopus rubescens | reverse complement strand
TGATTTGGCTTGGTTTCTATGGCTGGATGCCCTTCCTAACGCCAACCACATTACAGTGTATGCTGGGTGCTTTTAACGTGATACCAGCACCGAACTCTCAACGCTAGTGCTTTTACATGGCAATACGAAAATATAGGGGTAAGATCCAGGGATCCAAGTGTAAGAAGTTAGTAAGCTTCAAGCAGTCCATGGCAAGTAGAGAAAACAAAAGTGAATATTGTATGGTCAGGAACAATAACAATTTATTTCAAAATAACTCAGGGTTAGCAACCAGAGTCGCTATAAATGCGAAAAAAGATTCAAATTGCAGGAATGGAACAAGTAAAATACAGGCTACATATGTTTCTTAGCTAGCTGATCCTCTGGTGTAATAATTACCCAAGGAGGGGTACACAGCTAAGCCATTCATCAGGCCAAAAATACCTTAAGTATATGAAAGTTGCATCTTCATTTGGGAATCCCAATTTAACTCATTGCAGATCTGAGTTGAAATGAATGGTGAAGCTGGAAGAACAAAATTAACAAAAAAAAAGGTCTGAAGAAATAAAATGGTCAAGAAGAAGCGCATGGGCATGTGCACATGCTCGCACACTCTCACATCATCATTTGTACCTCAAGAATGTTTTACAAAATTTATGTCTACAGTTAAGAATAAGGTCCATCCTTTCATTAACACAGCCGCTGCATTGTATAATAGATGACCTCTACAATGCAGAGGTCGCATTTATTGTTATACTTGCTATACGGCTTGGCATGGGCAACAATGGACCATCCCATACTGTATACTACCGAGTCATTCCTTAGGTTGTGAATGAGTCTAGATAGAGAAGTGCTGTTACTATTTGCTTGAGAGTTAAAGCTAGACACGGGTGCTCACCAGGTACGCATGGGCCTCTCGACACGGGTGCTCACCAAGCACGCATGGGCCTCTCGACACGGGTGCTCACAAGACACGCATGGGCCTCTCGACACAGGTGCTCACCAGGTACGCATGGGCCTCTCGACACGGGTGCTCACAAGGCACGCATGGGCCTCTCGACACAGGTGCTCACCACGCATGGGCCTCTCGACGTGGGTGCTCACTAGGCATGCATGGGTTGACTCGGGTGCTCACCAGGCACGCACTGACCTCTCAACTCGGGTGCTCACCAGGCTGTTTAACAGACACAGGACTCAATGTGAGTGGGTTTTCTTGAATACAGCAAGGCACCAAGTATCTCGGTCCTTTGTCATTTCATCTGAAAGGTTCAGCGTTCTGGCGTGGTCCTTCAGTACTTCGTCCCATGTCTTCCTGGGTTTCCCTCTTCCACAGGTTCCATCCACTGTGAGTGAACAGCATTTCTTTATGGAGCTATCGGCTTCCATCCTCATCACATGACCAAACCAACACAGTCTTCTCTCTTGCACACTGCCTTTAATTCCTCTTATGTCTAATTTCTCTCTCTCAGTTCACTGTCACACAAGTACACTTACATTACACATCCATCGGAGCATACTAGCCTCGTTTCTCTCTAGCCTTCACATGTCCTCTGTATTCAGGGCCCACGTTTCATTTCCATGTAATATTGCAGTTCTAATACATGCGTCATACAGTCTTGCTTTTACGCAGACAGAGAGACCTTTGGTTGCCAACAGAGGTAAGAACTCTCTGAATTTATATATATATATATATATATATATACCTATATGTATGTGTGTGTGTATATATATATATATATATAAAATATACATACACATGCGCACGCATGCACACACATAAACACACAAACATTATGTGGACAATAATACTTTCAACCGAGACAGTACAACCATATATGATTCGTTAAGTGCTTCAATTCTGTTTATGTACATAATTTACTAGATTGCTGATATTTATCAATGGTTTCTCCCATTGTGTTGATGTGCCATTTTCCATCATTGATAAAACTGTCAGCATTTTTGACGACATGGGTATGCTAGTATTATTATAAACTTCATACAAGCATAGTCATGAAATTGTGTTGCTGTTTAAGTTATATTTTAAAGTAATACTTTTCTTGAGATGGTGTAAATGTCTACATAAATAGTACTGAAGGTGCGATCTCAAGAAATAACATCTCTGAAAGCTAAATTCTTACATCTTGAGCTTCACAATGATTATTACATGCAATATTCAGGTCACCAATGTTGTAATATTCAACTTCCAGTTCTCTCAATGTTCTCATTTTTTATTCTCTATTCTATCTTGAACTCTCATCCGTTGTAAATACTCACTGCATTCTCTTTCATTCATACTTTCTCTTCTAAACTGCTGCTCTTGTACTTGTTATGGTAATTCAACCCTCTGCTTCTGTCTAGGCCATACCTTAATCCTTCTCATTCTTTCTCTTGTTAGCTTAAGTCATCTATCATCTATATTTTATAAACAAATACAAGTTTAGATGGAGCAGGCAATAATTAATTGCATTAAAGCACATGCATTAAATGATGGGCAATCATTTTTTTTTAAATACACTTTTTACTGTCCAACCACCACCACCACTATACTTATCTGTAATAATCAAGATTTTCATTTCTTTACATTTTGGTTCGACTATTTATCTATCCAAATACCTAGTGACATATCTATTGATCTGTATATCTATCGATATATCTGTAGACTTACTGACTTACCTATTTATCTATCTATCTATTATATCTATTTTCCTTTGGTGTCCATCTTCTCTGACAATATGGATAAGAATTTAAACCAAATAACGAAAGAAAAAAAGAACAAACAAACTGAATAATGGCAGTGCCCTACCTAGCATGTCCACAGCCTTGGGGTTGGAACACACAAAAGAGTAAAAGAGTAACATCAACAGCTATTTGCTAACTAAGGTCATTTCACTTTATCTAGCCATTCATCTTTCTATCTACAATCTATCAACATATTTATGAGGACCGATAGATGATACATCAACAGATGAAAGATATAGAAATGTTTGCACATTAAAACTACATTTAAATCATGTAATTGCCTTCCTTGCAGCCACCTGCAAGTGCTTCAGTTTCTATGGACCTTCTCCATAGAAACGTTTGGTCTGCCATGCTTCTGTCTTCCTTGGGGTGTCTATCAGAGGACTTGCTTTGATTGAGATAGATGGGTACCTTATGCTCCACATGGAGTCAAAGGAATTAAGAAGGACTACTTTCCACTCCCATGTTCCCTTCAGTAAACACACATTCACTCTGTCTCCCTCTCCTTTCAACTATACCACACCCCTTGTCCAAAACATTCTATCTCTTTCTCTCTACCACTTCCTTTAACTACATAAGATAATAGCAATCCCTTTCACCTAGCTCTCACCACTAGCACTCTTCTCTCTCTTTTTGCCTTTCACTTCAATTAACCATGTGGCAGCATCACATATTTGGCCTTAGCATATCCTTAGTGTATTAATATATAAATCCTGAGTTCAAATCTCACTTAGGTCAACTTGGTTATTCATTTTTCCAAACTTGACAATAAGTGTCAGTATCATGGATATAATAAACTATATCTTCACCTATTAATTTGTCGACTTGTACCTATGTTAAAAAGAATGATGAGTATTATTACTAGGTAAACTGATAGGCAAAATCGGTAGATCACTGGGAAAAAATACTTTAGAGGAAGGCATATGTTGATCAAGGTTAACCATGGATTGACATGCACAGGCCTAGGCAAGGTTTATTTGTGGAGGACAAGCAGTTGTCCACACATACAAGTCTACCCTCACCATAACACTAGTGCTGTCTAAGAAAAAGGTAAGATAAGGCAAGAGCTGATACAGCTTGGCACTAGAATATAAAGAGCCAAAACAAATGCACTTTAATAGTTCTGCTCGATGGTATGTCTTTTTTTTTTAACTGACCCTGAATAAATGTAAAGCAAAATTGACTTCAATGGGATTTGAACACACAGCACAGAGAGTCAGAACAAATACTGCAACGCATATTATCCGATGTTTGATCAACTGCCAATTCCCTGCCTCCATCTTCAGTATTTAGTTACATATCTACATTCTGAGTTCAAATCCTGCCAGGGTCAATAAAATACTGTATCAGTTAAATACTGAAGTCAATTTAATTTACTATGCTTCTCCTTTATTATTTGTAACCTTCAGCTAATGTTATAACTCATTAATAGTATGGTTAAGGAATTCATTTCCCAACCATGAGGTTCTAGGTTCAATTGCACTGTGTGGAACCTTGGACAAGTGTCTTCTACAACATCCTTGGTTATACAATGCTTCGAGAGTGGAATTTGGTTGACAAACTGTGCAGGAGCCCATTGTGTGTGTGTTGGATCCTTTTATGTCCCTTAACTTAGTTTGATAAATAGAAATCAGTAAAATAAGTACCAGACTGAAATTGGTATTGGGGTGAAGCAGGTTCCTGCCAATAATGTCTGTTCATTCCCCACAAAACCTAAATTGTTGAATATGAAAAAAGCAGGTGATTAAACTACTTCAACCAAAGACAAGGAAACATCTACATGGTTTCTCAAGCAGCCAAATGTCCCTCATATCACATACTAGAGATTTAAAAAAGTAAAGCACACACTGAACAATGTAGTCCTAGATCCCACCGAACAAAAAAAATACAAGATGGTCATGGCTGGAAAGCCTGTGATCACATAATTCACTTGATCAGGGCTGACCAGGAGCTAAACAACATCTACAACCAAATAAGTATCAAAACAGAGACAACAACAACAAATGTGTTAAGGCCATTTTCCTTGCTAAAATGGGGTTAACCTTGCAGGTTTAACAGTCTTTTCCAAAATCATACTCATCATAGTTCCCTTTACAGAGATAGTGTTTTATGGTCAGATACCCTTCAGGACATCACTCTTGATCACTGTTGTATTGAATACAACACATTTTCTCACTGAATTTTAGCATGTATTTTACATGAATTTTTGTCACATGTATGACACATTTTTTCAGTCTTATAAATGTAGTTTTGACCTTATTCTTTGAGTAACTTTTTCTACACAGCCACCTTCCTAATTTATTATTTATCAAAGAATTTTTATTTTTTTTAACTTGTTCAAAATTTTATATTCAGTTCCTTTTGTTCTATCTTCATCATTTAGGCCTTTCTTGTCACTATGCTCTTTTACAACATAAACAATTTCTTGTAATTTCTCATTGCTGTCTGCCAATAATGTTATCATTGGCATTTATAAGAATGAAAAAAAAAATGTTTCACCTCCAAAGACATAATAAATACTACACTTAAAATAGAGGCTAGTAAACTGTTATATTATGATAATCATCCACTACAAAGCAGAAACATGAACAATGTACAGAGAAATGAAAAAGAAGATAGATGCCATTATTAAGTGGATCTTTCATAGAATAAGCTGGAAATACAGGGTAAACACTGCAGTACTAGAAAAGTTGAAAGTCCAAAGGCACCTATTGTCAAGAATCAAGTCCAACATTATGAATGTTGCAGTTCAGTTCTTTCTTGACTAGATGGGACCATAGACATCAAGACAGAATTATTGCCTTTGGAAAGAATTATAGATTTCAGAAAACATGTTATCCCAACTGACGACATAGGTGTTACTATAAAAAAAAATTTTGTTATACTGTTACAATAAAATTATTATCAGAAGTGGCAGTATCTCCCAGAGTGTGATTTGAACTTGAATTTCTATTATCTTTTATTTGTTTCAGTCATTAGACTGAGGCCATACTGGGGCATCACCTTGAAGAATTTTTAGTCGAACGAATCAACCCCAGTACTTATTTTTAAGCCTGGTACTTATTCTATCAGCCTCTGTTGCCGAACCACTAAGTTACAAGGACATAAACAAACCATCACCAGTTGTCACACGGTGGTGGGGGACAAACACAGATACAAGGACACACACCCATAGATATATAATATGTATATATATATATATATATATATATATACACACACACGACAGGCTTCTTTCAGTTTCCGTCTACCAGATCCACTCACAAGGCTTTGGTCAGCCCATGGCTATAGTAGAAGATACTTACCCAAGGTGACATGCAGTGGGACTGAACCCGGTACCATGTAGTTGGGAAGCAAACTGTTTAGCTGGAGACTGTGTATAAGGGCACATATTTGGTACTGAAGAGAAAACCGTTATTATTTCTCCTCTGTTGCAATAAAGTTGTTTGTTTTGAACGCTCCATTTTGCAAAGAAGGCTGTTATTGTTTCTTTTCTTTGGATGTAGTGAAATATGCATTTCTTTAGTCGAAAGGTCACTAACTTTTAGTTTGGTGACGGTTGAACGGGTGTGCGGGGGAACCAATTTTTAGTAGCCGGTAGAATGTACATTATTGTTGTAAGAAAGAAAATCAGGAATGGAATTTAGGAAACGACTTGTTAGAATATACATGTCAGTGAGGAGACATAAACAAGAATAGCACAGCAAATTGTACAGAAAGAACTGGTCAGACATACATTAAGAGTGTTCTACAAAAAGAACATAATATTTTTGCATTTGGCGTTGTACTTTCATGTTGTGTTATGATGTTGTCGTTGTCGACGTATATCGGCGGTGATGAATTTTATGGTGTAGTCACGTGAAACAAGCAAGCAATAGCATCCTGGAGTCTAACACAAAGTAGACTTATTTTGGAAGGAAAAACAAGCTCTTTTATAGAAATTGGTGGGCTCACCACAATGTGAATAGTTTTTCCACCAAGAGAACATGTGATCCAATTGAGTGCATCTGATTGGTTTACCAGGTAATTTGGTGCAACTGTTTGGGGGACAATTTACACCCAAAATCTAACCAATCAGAGCAATGCTTAAAACATGATTTTTATAGTGGTGTTCTCTGCTACGACCAAACAACAATTCTTAATAAAAGTGAGAGAGAAAAATAGCTTTTCATTTTGCTTATGTCTATCCATACTGTAACAAGGCCATCAAATGAAACAACAAATTCACAACAAAAAGAAAAAATGTAAAAACAACAAAGAATGGAAAATCAGAATTTGTTATAACATTCGCCTCTTACAACACACATGTAACAATTCTTCAACTAGGCTACACATGGTAATATCAAATATGCATAATTCAAAACAGAGACACGTAAAAGCAATTCACAAATACACTACACTGACTGACTGAGATTCAAGAAAATGAAATGAACTTATTAGGTGAATGCTGATTACGTAAGCTTCACACATAACTAGATGATATAACAATACATTCCAGAAAGTAACAATAATACTTCTTTGACACAATGATATACAATTAAATATTTGTGTAATGTATTTCAGACAGTAATAATACTCTATGATACAATGACATGCAGTATATGTTTATGTAACGATATTTTCTAGAGAGTGGCAATGACCTAGATGACACAATGACTTACATAGCTATAGTACACATAGAAAAGCAAAAAGCTATAGTACACATAGAAAAGCAAAAAGCTATAGTACACATAGAAAAGCACTCTAAAATACAGTGAACAACTACCTACACAATATACTTTTGAGTTAATAAAAGAGTGTGTGCTTGCGGAAAAACCTCATGCCTCTGGCCCTCATGCTGTAAAACATTGGCAAACCTCTTACTTTCTACTTCTCTCCTTGCTAAATGATCTTGTCACGTAGCTTCTCTTCTAGCTACATGGTATAAGTCTCTGCTGCTCCCATTTATGGCCCTGTCTACTTCATTGTTCCATAACCACATCACCCTCAGTCTTGCTGGAACCTTGCACTAACCATAGATTTAGTCTGCAACCCTCAGTAAGTTGTCCTGTGAGAACTTCCAGTTGTCTTCTACGTTATGTTTATATTTCTTCCTTCTTTTTGTCAGCTGCTTCAATTAGAACTTCTCTAAAAAATTTTGACTGTTCAATAGATCTTTAAGCTACTATATCTTCCTTTTCCAGACTGGATTGTGTCTCTAAGTCCTTCTAGTTCTAAGTCTGAAGTCACAAACCACTAGCTTATGTTGTGTTATACATTCTTCACCAGCGAAGAACTTTGCATTCACAGCTGTCTATCTCATTTTCTGGAAAGGACATAGTCAATCTAGCAAGTGCTGGTTTCTTCAAGTTAGAGTTGCAGATCATCAAGTCATTTGCATCAGAGAACTCCAACAGTCTGCTCAAAATTTTGTCTCAGGCTGATTCATACACACACACCCACACGCAGTGATGGGTGGATGGACTTACCTATCAATATTGACATATGAACATCTTGTTCAAAGTAGCTAAGTATTCCACAGACACATGTACCCTTAACATAATTCTCAAGTAAGATCAACATGACAGTCAGACAAGGCTGGACCTCTGAACTACAGGTACAATCCATCCAATGGGCTTGTACACAATTCCTTTTAACTAAAATTCACTCACAAGGCTTAGGTCAATTAGGTTATGGTAAAGACATTTAGCCAACATGCTACACAGTGATATTGAACTCTGGACCTCATGATTGTAAAGTGAGTTTCTCAACCACTGATGTCATGACTGAGTCCATATATATTTATATATTCACACGCTCACATAAACCACATGCATGCATATTTCACTGACTACATCACTCGGTATTCCAGCTATGACCAACCCATCTTTTAATATATGAAGGATTATTTTAACCAGTACAGTCATCAAAGATATAAGAATCTGAAGGAGATTTAGCTCCCAGTTATAGCAGGCCATGGCCCATCCCCCCTCCTAATGTACACATCCTAGTTTTCTTGTCACATGGATTCAGTCCAATCCAGTTGATAAACACACTTCTCACAAACCTAACACAAAGGATACAAGATGACTTCAAAAACAAAACCACCTAATATTATATTAATCTTGAATATTTCAGAAAAGATAGAATGGTCATATCTTGGCAAGTGAAAGTTGATAGGGAGAAACAGTGTGGAATCCTACAAGAGGAACCACTCCTATTCTTCAATTGTAGATTTGATCCATCATTTGGTTAAAGACTACAACCCAGTCCTTAGGTGCCTTTAGTCACTCTCTGGTAATAACTTAGGCCAGGTCTCCAATATAATATAACTGCACTTCCTTCCACCAGTTTTAAAGACCTTAAAAATCTGAAATATGGTCATAGAGGACCACACTTTCATCTAACTAAATGGGAGGGGGGCACCAACAATAAAACAGCTGCTGAAAGTTGTTAGAGCATCAAAGTAGCATAATGGTAACAGAAAGATATAGGTCAGATCAGAAATGCTCAAAGCAGAATGTGATGGCCACAGCAAAAATATGGTAGTTCCAAGAAAAATCAAGTGGAATTGATCAGGAAATGAAAATATTAACAAATGACAATTTTAGTTTAAGGAAATTTGTGAAATAGAAAACTAGAAAGATAAGCCATCATCAAACATATCTGTAATATAGTGAGTTGGACTTTAACCATTTAGCATTCGGATTATTCTGTCAAACGTAATGCTTTTTCATTCACAGGTGTGGCTGTGTGATAAGAAGCTTGCTTCCCAACCACATGGTTCCGGGTTCAGTCCCACTGCGTAGCACCTTGGACAAGTGTCTTCTACTATAACCTCAGGTCAACCAAAGCCTTGTGAGTGGATTTGGTAGATGGAAGCTGAAAGAAGCCTGTCGTATGTATATATATATATATATGTATATATCTATGTGTGTGTGTCCTTGTGTCTGTGTTTGTCTCTCACCACCACTTGACAACTGGTGTTGGTTAGTTTATGTCCCCGTAACATAGCAGTTTGGAAAAAGAGATCGATAGAATAAGTAAGTATCAGGCTTGAAACAATAAGTACTGGGGTCGATTCATTCGACTAAAATTTCAAGGCGGTGCCTCAGCATGGCCTCAGTCTGATGACTGAAACAAATAAAAGATAAAAAAAAAGATAAAGTGGCTGAGTACTCCACAGACAAGTGTACCCAGTGTCAGATTTACCATTGTGCTTAGGTGTGCTTAAGCGCAGGGCCCCAAAATCTTTTACGATGAATTTTTGCCTGACTGTCCAAGTAAGGGGCCTCATATCTTAATTAGCACAGGGCCTCATTTGCCCTAAATCCGGCACTGCGTGTACCCTTAACGAGTTCTCAGGGAAATTCAGTGTGACACAGAATATAAGGCTGGCCCTTTGAAATACAGGTACAACTCATTTTTGCCAGCTGAGTGGACTGGAGCAGACACAACGCGCTGCCGGGAATTGAACTCATGACCTTAGGATCGTAAGCCGAACACCCTAACCACTAGGCTACGTGCCTTCACTTTGACTATAGCCCTGGATTGACCAATATTTCGTGAGTTAAACTTAGTAGGTGGAAACTGTACAGAAGCCTATTGTGTGCACGCGTGTGTGTGTATTTGTGTATGTGTTTGTCTTCACATTGACACAAATTGGGTTGTAGTCGTATTGTTTACAATCCACATGAACAAAAAGTCAGCTTGGTGGTTTAATGTAAATAGATGTAGAATAAAAAACACTTTATTTTTGTTTTAAAAAATACATTACAAAATGAAAATCAATAAACATATGAAGAATGAAAAATTTAGAAGTCATGTAGAAAACCATAACTGAGTCAGGCGTGGCTGTGTGGTAAGAAGCTTGCTTCCCAACCACATGGTTCTGGGTTCAGTCCCACTGTGTGGCACCTTGG
>JAOPUL010005855.1:61244109-61254430 GCA_027564515.1 Octopus rubescens | reverse complement strand
TCCAGGAGACTCTCTTCATTCCATTCATTCTCCACATTCAATAGCTTTGCATAGTAACTCTTCCACGCCTCTTTCTTGTCCACATGATGGAGTGCAAGCCTACCATTATCCATCCACACACATTTTTCTTCTACGATATCTCTATTCTCTCTGATCTTGTGATCCTGAAGACCTCAAGTCTCTGATCTTCCCACTGCATTACCTTGGCAAACCTCCTCCGTTCTGCTTCTGCTCTGGTTATATACACCTGTCTCCTAGCTTCCCTTTTAGCTTTGAGATATGCTTCTCTGCTCCCCACTTTTTTCCACTCTTTACAGCTTCATCTCTTCTCCTTTATGGCCCTCATCTACGTCGCTGTTCCACCACCATGTCACTCTTGGTCTGGCGGACGAGTTGCTCCATCCACAAACTCTCTGTACTTGGCTTTTGTTGACATGGAGAAAGCTTTTGACAGGGTCCTCCGTTCCTTTATCTTGTGGTCAATGCAGAAGCTAGGGATAGATGAATGGTTGGCGACAGCACTACGAGCCATGTACAGGAATGCTGTCAGTAAGGTGAAAAGTCAGCAATGAATTTAGTGTACAAGTAGGAGTTCATCAAGGATTGGTTCTCAGCCCCGTCATTTATCATAGTTTTTCCCGGCCATAACAGAGGAATTTAAGACTGGCTGCTTTTGGAAGCTCCTCTATGCTGATGACCTTGTTCTTATAACTGAATCACAACCAGAACTAGAGAAGAAATTTCAGATGTGGAAGCAAAGGGCCTTAGAGATAATTTAGCAAAGACCAAAGTCCTAGTGTAAGTAGGGAAACAGACAAATCCCATCTCAATATGTAGAAATGGTGTTGGTAGAAATTGCATACAGTTACCCAGTGCAAACTGTGAACATATTAGAGGTGCAGTAGTATCACAGGAAGGTTAACAAAGGAAGTAATCTTTGTGTTTGGAAGGTGTGCAGCACAATAATTATTAAGAATGTACAGAAAATAAACTCAAATGTGAAGGAGAGATCCTTAGAAGTAGTAGAGAGCTTCCATTACCTAGGCAACCAAGTTAGTAGTGGAGGAGGAAGCTCTGAAAGCATAGTTGCTAGAATAAGAACAAGTGGGACAAAGTTCAGAGAGCTCCTACCTTGTTAACAAAGAGCCTCTCCTTCAGTGAAAGGTAGATTGTATGATGCCTGTATATGAACAGCTATGCTACATGGCAGTGAAATATGGGCTGTGACTACAGAGGACATGCAAAGGCTTGAAAGAAATGAAGCCAGCATGGGTAAGAATGAGAAATTAAAGGCTTATAAAAATTTAAAAAAAAACGTTTTTCAGATTTAAACTGACATTTATATTTAACAAAAGATAGAAAAATACATTAAAAAATCGCCAATTTGAAACAAAACTAATGTTTATATATCATATATATATTATATTTATATATATATATACATGTTTATCAGCATCCTCATCCTTTAACATCCGTTTTCCACACATCATCATCATCCTTTAACATCCGTTTTCCATGCATCATCATTTAAATAGGTACTTTATATATATATATCAATAAAGAAATTATTATATGTATATCATCATCATCATCCTTTAAAATCCGTTTTCCATGCTGGCATATATATATATCAATAAAGAAATCATTATATGTATATCATCATCATCCTTTAACATCCGTTTTCCATGCTGGCATATATATATGGAATGATAGATCAAATAATCATAGGTCTATGATTGATAGTGCATGCTACCACAGTCTCTGCCACCTTGATCACACATTCACATAAAGAAAAAAGTCCAAGTAAACAGCCTTACTTAGGAATCACACCCATTGCTTTTCAGATGCTGCTACAGTGTCTTTAATCATTCGCTTTAGTTCATTATATCTTACATTTGGTGCATACTGCTTGGAAGCTTCATAATCCTTTTTCAACCTTTCAATTATATGCTTTATGTTCCTGAAAGCTTTCTGGTAGTTTGACAAAATGTTCTTTGTGTCTTCTATTCCATTCTTCAGCATTGTCTTGTCTAATTTTTTCACCTCTGCAAAAAGCAAGAAAATTATTCAAAAATTAAAATGTTTCAAATTTATCATTTTGTACAAAAAAACTAATTAATATTATTAATTTTATTATATGTGTAGGCATGGTTGTGTAGTTAAGAAGCTCGTTTTGCAACCTCATAATTTCAGGTTCAATCCCATTGCGTGGCACCTAGGGCAAGTGTATTCTACTATAGCCCCAGGCCAACCAATGCCTTGTGAGTGAATTTAGTGGATGGAAACTGTGTGGAAGCAGATTATATATATGTATATGTTATTGTGGTTGTGTTAGTTTGTTTATGTCCCTGTAACTTAGCAGTTCAGCAAAAGAGCTTGGTATATGTACTAGACTTAAAAAGAAAACTAAGTATTGAGATCAATTTGTCCTTGAAGGTGGTGCCCCAGCATGGCTGCAGTCAAATGACTGAAACAAAATGAAAGATAAAAGATTTACATGCAACAAATCAAATGTGTTAAAAAATGTTTTACATAAGGGTAAGCTTGCTGCTTACCCTCAGTTCAGCTATCAAGCAGATCCATAGTCAAAGGCTTCCAATCATGATCATCCCATCTTTGTGTATATCTAGGACTACACTGTCCAATGTGTCCTTGCTTTGTTTTAAGACAGTGTCTTTCTCTCCCCTTTCTAAATGTGCTTGTTTATATGCGATCTTTATCTTAAACATATCTATCATCAATATTGCCCAAAATATAAATAAAATAGGTACCACTTGAGTCATCAATTTAATCAAACCCATTCCCCACATCTGAGGTTATGCCTATGTTATATACTACAGCAGTTTCCTAAATTTGATCCCTTGTGCCTATGTCATCAGTTATATCTATCCTCCATATTTAAGGATTTGTTTCTATATTATCAGCTAAATTCATCCCCAACATTTAAGACTTTGTACTTAAATAATCAGCTCTACTTATCCCTTATATTTGATGCCATCCCCTACATTTGAACCCTTGTGCCTACATTAATAATCAAGAGTACCTAAAATAAGAGAGCAGAATTGGTAGAGCGTTGGATAAAATACTTCATGGTATTTAGTTAAATCCTGTGTTCAAATCCCACCAATAACAACTTCACCTTTCTTCCTTCCAGGTTCAATAAAATAAAGTACTAATCAAGTTTTGGGGGTTGATATATTCGACAATACCCTTCTCCAGGAAGTGAGACTTATATTATCCCATATTCAATTGACAATGGATGGTGAAATCAGTGAGGGACAGACAAAATACTCTGATTATATTCCCAGTTGGAATCCCACTGAAATCAACTATATCTTTCATTCATCCAGGGATTAAAAATAATAAGTTCCAGTCATGAATTGGGGGATGATTTACTTGACTACTCAACAACAAGATCCCTTAATTGATGCAACCAGTCATTGGGTTGCCACTCTAGATGCTTTCGTAGTCAGCCGTCGTCACTGGTCCCTGTTCTCTGCCATGCGTAGCAGGTTTGCTGTGCTGTGTCCTGTCCAGTCGTTGTTGTCAAACCAGGATTTTCTCTTTCACCCTCCCTCAACTGCCCTGAAGAATGGGTTTGGGCAGCGAGTTGTGGCAGGATACATGATCCTACCAGGCAAGCTTCCATCTTTTTACCTGCACAAGGAGTGGTTCCTGTCTGCCAGCGTATTTATTGACTACCTGCCTGACAAAGCTGTTCGTTTTGTGCTCAAAAGCCTGGATTCTTCGCTCCATGTCAGCTGTAAGAGTCCATCTCTCACACCCATACAAAAGACTCAGGGTGAATTGACTACTACTATCTCTAAAATATCTAGTTTTGTGTGTCAAGTTATTAAGCCTACACATGTCAAACTTTCCAAAATAAAAATCACACCTTGCACTCATATCTTAATATTAACATCCTTCTTGATTTAACAAATAAATATTTGTTTTACACTCCTACGAAATAATTTCACAAAACCAGTCAAGAATCTAACATAACACGTCACTTAAATAATTACTCTACTTTTTACATAGCCAATCAATCTGGAGTTTACATTCCTTATCCTGTTCTATTTAAAAAAATATTTTTCACAATAGGCACAGGTGTGGCTGTATGGTAAAAAGCTTGCTTCCCAATCACATGGTTCTGGGTTCAGTCCCACTGCGTGGCACCTTGGGCAAGTGGATTTGGTAGACGGAAACTGAGAGAAGCCTGTCGTATATATAGGTGTGTTTGCCCCACCCCTCCCCCCATCACCACTTGACAACCGGTGATGGCTTGTTACATCCCCGTAACTTAACGGTTCGGCAAAGAGACCGATAGAATAAGTACCAAACTTTAAAAAAATAAGTAGTGGGGTCGATTCATTCGACTAAATGTTCTTCAAGGAGGTGCCCCAGCATGGCTGCAGTCTAATGACTGAAACAGATAAAAGAATACTAGTTTAAGACTTCGCAATTTCCATCAACCAATTTTTTTTTAATCACTAAGTTGGGAGAGAAAGACAGTGCTTATGACCTGTTATTGGGACTGCAAGGCAAGTGGGCAGAAGAGAAGGAGGAAGGTATCCTTGAACCAGGGACCTGATCCAAATGTTTGCAACAGAGGGAACATCTTTGAGAAAGATACCCAAAGACCAGATGGTGGGGTTAAACTCATGTGGTATGTTACATTTCCCAACTAAGTAGGTTAGTGAGAATTGCACTCAGAATGCAAAGATTCATTACAAATACCACAAGATATCCGTTCCGATGCTCTGGAATGATGGAAAGCAAAACTGACCTTGGCTAGATTTAAACTCAGAACAGAAAAAAGCTAAATAAATACTGCAAAACATTTCATCTAATGCTCTAAAGATTCTGCAAAATCTTACTACATAACTTACCTAGTGATTGATTAACAACAGGAGTTGTTTTATTTACTCAAACCAACTGGAGCAAGCAAAGTTAGCTGTCTCCTTCATTATAGTCACAGCTTTTCTATAAGTATTTCCATTGTCATTACTCTGATCATCTTTCTGGTCTGGTATACTCTGTCAAGACCTTTAAACATGTCATCCTACTTCTCATTGTTTCCGTGTTGAGCTTCCTATTAGTCATAAGTCTTTTTATTTTAATAGCTTTTTTTTCTCAAACTGCTGCTCTCTGGCACTCACTAGCATCATTTTGTTTTCCTCTGGCTTATGATATTCAGTCCTTTAAACTTTCTGTCAATTGACAGCTTTTGAATATGTAGGCTCCTTCTTTGTACTCCCTTATGCTACAGTAGCCTCGAGCCTTGTTTTAGATAAAATCATTAAAAATAACTAATACAAGACATTCATTAATGTTGATCAATAGTCAGTAGTATAGATTTTTTTTCCCTCATAGCCATTGTGCCCTCTATGAAAGAACTAAGTAATTATCAAGCCAATTAGGCAGCCCATTATGTGGTTTTTCAACTGGTTAGAAATAGTAGTTAAATTTCCTTCAAATCACTCTTACTTGAACAAAAAATGGGATGATCACAACTGGAACATCTCTGATCCTTAGAGTACTTGATCAGGGTTGACTTGGGGTTAAAATAACAACTACAAAATTATAAATTAATTCTGTTTCAAAAATCAACACCAAGAGTGACAGAGGGAGCCAATATGCAGTCTCTCAATCTAGAGATAACAAGTAAATTATCGCCCCCAAATCATATTCTACTGTCTTAAAAACGAGAACAAAGGATAACATAATTCTAGATACACTACTTGAAATTTGAAATAAAAGTGGGATGGTCACAACTGGAATGCCTTTGATTATAGGTCTGGCTAAGCAACAATAATAACTCCTGTTCAATTTGATTCATTTAATGTAGACACTTTTGTATTCAAAAGTTATTTCACAAAAGAAAAACCAATTGATTTGTTGTTTCAGACAGTAAAATGAGGATGAAATTTTATAATAATACTTAATGCAGATAGCTAGACAAGTTGTATATTATATAGACAAAATGCAAGTAAAACTAGTTAAATAGTAAACAATTCTGTAGCTTAGAAAGTATTCACAGCTGGATCTCACCATATCAAATTGCCTAAAGTATGAGGATATTTTTGTAACCCTAATATTGATAGGTTTACAAGGCAGTTATAATAAGATCTGGAACAAGAGAACATAAAACCTGGGTTGAAAGCAACTTTTCTCTATATAATAACATTCTTTCCTGAAATAGCTTTTCATAAATAAAATTCTTGGGATTGGTAGTAGGGAAAGATTTGAGGTTTTGGTGTATTTCTGATGAGAGTAATTAAGATAGAAGTTTTGTTGCTGATTTAGGCACAAGGCCAGTAATTTTTTAAGGGAGAGTGTTAGTTGATTCCTTTGGCCCTGGTATTTCACTTATACATTATTTTATCAACCCCAAAAGGATGAAAGGCAAACGTGACCCTCAGCAGTATTTGAACTTAGACTGTAAAGTGGTGGAACATATTTTTTACCAATGCTCTAACAATACTACCAGCTCATTGCCGTGTTCACACTATGGGGTTTCTGCCCCACCCACCTCAAATTCGACATAATCAACCATAAATTTGTCATCGCCAGCCTCAAATTCGTTATTGTCAGTTGTCATCATCAACTTAAATGTCATGAATAAGATAAGATGGAGTAAATTTGTTTTATGCATTGACATCAGTGATTACTTGTTGCAGAATTGTAAAAAAATACCATCATCATCATTTAATATCTGTTTTCCATGCTGGCATGGGTTGGACGGTTTGACAGGAAGCAGCAAGTCAGAAGATTGCACCAACCTCTACTGTCTGCTTTGGCATGGCCTCTACAGCTGGATGCTCTTCCTAATGCCAACTATTTTACAGAGTGTACTGGGTGCTTTTTACATGGCACCAGCAGCTATAAGGTCACCAATTAATTTGCAGGACAAGACTCCTCAACGGAGGGGGGGGACAGAGAGGTGTCTTGCATTAGAAGAGAAACAAGACTATCTCAGATGGAGAGAAAGAGACATAAACATGAAGTTTTGTACCTTACATTAATTAACATACATTCATTTCATACATCAGATATAAAATTACATATAGCTTATATTACTTATTACTTATATTACTTATATTACTTATTACTTATACTATATAGCACTCCGTCAGTTACAATGACAAGTGTGCCAGTTGATCTGATCAACAGAACAGCCTGCTCGTGAAATTAATGTTCAAGTGACTGAGCACTCTACAAACTACTCTTAATGTAGTTCTCGGAGATTCAACATGACACAAAGTGTGACACAATACGCCACCAGAAATCATACTCAGGACCTTACAACTGTAAACCAAATACCCTGACCACTAAGCCACGTGCCTTCACATATACAATACAAAGACCATCTTCAGTCATGAATGACCATGGGATGCACCTAGAAAGTTCCCCTCCTAGGCACAAGTCTGAGCAAGGTTGTTTGTGGAAGACCAGCAGTCGCCCATGCATACCAGTCTCCCTTCTCCACACCACCGATGTTGTCCAAGGGAAAGGCAAAGGCCGATACAGTTGAGTGAACTGGAGCAACGTGAAATAAAGTGTTTTGCTCAAGAACAACACAGCCCAGTCCAAGAATCAACCTCACAACCTCATGATTTTAAGCCCAATGCTCTAGCCACTGAGCCATGCACCTTCACATATACTAGACAACAAAGACAAAAATAGCAACTTTTTATTTATTATTCCTTTTTCTTAGCTTTCTTAACAGATTCCTGAAAAATCCAGTACAATCAATAAAAGTTAAACTGATGGTCTTTATTTTTGCATTTGTTGTTAAAAGCACATGTGCTGAGAGTCTTGTGCTAGTGCCATGTAAAACACCAGTGTCGAGAGTCTTGTGCCAGTGCCATGTAAAAAACACTAGTATTAAGAGTCCTGTGCTGGTGGCACGATAAACCACCCAGCACTGTAAAGTGGTTGGCATTATGAAGGGCATCCAGCCATAGAAACCAGGCCAAATCAGATTAGAACCTGGTACAGCCCTCCGCCCAATCCGTCCAACCCATGCCAACATGGAAAATGGACGTTAAAGGATGATGGTGTAGTCTTGCATCTAATGTACTAAATGTATATGTATTTATGTTAATATAAGGTGTGACGAATTTTATGATAGAAAACTGATTATCCTTTAAAAAAACGTTTTAATATATATGTATATATATATATCCATGCGTCCGAACAGCTATTCTACATGGAAGTGAGACATGGACCCTGAATACAGAGGATATGCGAAGGCTGGAGAGAAATGAAGCTAGTATGCTATGCTGGATGTGTAATGTAAGTAAACATGTGACAGTGTCTGCGAACTGAAGGATAAGCTAGCAATAAGAGGGATTAAGTGCAGTGTGCCAGAGAGAAGACTGCGTTGGTTTGGCCATGTGATGCGGATGGAGGCTGAGAGCTCCATAAAGAAATGCCATTCATTTGTAGTCAATGGAACTCGTGGTAGAGGCAGACCAAAGAAGTCATGCGATGAGGTACTCAGGAACGACCCCTTTGCACTGAAGCTTTCAGTAGAGACGACAAAGGACCGGGATGCTTGGCGCATTGCAGTAATCGAAAAGACGCGCCCACATCGAAAGTCTTGTACTGGTTAGGCACCCATATAAGAAACATCCACGTCGAGAGGCCCTGTTGCTTTGAAGTGGGCGCACCGAGGACCTCCTGTTGTTGTCGAGATCAGTGTCAGCATTGAAAAGATCAAGGGCCGCACTGAGTCCTGTTGCAAAGATGCAGCCGATTCCAATATCGACAATGTCTCGCTGCTTGAGTCAGCAGCATCAGCAAAGTCTCTTGCTTGAGACGGCCGCATCGAGAGCTTTCAGGTTGAAAAGTTTGAGGGCCCCACTGAATCCTGTGACAAGGATGCGGCCAAGTCCAGCATCGACAAAGTCTTGTTGCTTGAGGCGGCAGCATCGACAATGTCTTGTTGCTGAGGCGGCAGCACGACAATGTCTTGTTGAGTGGGGCAGCAGCAATGGCAATGTCTTGCTGCTTGAGGCGGCAGTATAGGCAATGTCTTGCTGCTTGAGGCGGCATGTAGCATCAAGAGTTCAGTTGCTAAAAGGCATTCCAGGCCAACAGCAAGGACTCTTTGGCAACCCAAAGTGCCAGATAGAGGCAAAGTACGCTTCTCAATTGTCTCTTCATGTTTGTTCGAGAAGCAAGTGGTACGAGACAAAATACGATTCTCAATTGTCTCTTATGTTTGTACGGGAAGCGAGTTGTACAAGGCAAAATATGATTCTCAATTATCTCTGGTCTGTTTTCAGGAAGCGAGTTGTACAGAGCGAAATACGACTGTCACACTCAAATGTCATATGGAAGTGGTTGTACGGGAGGCGACGCCCCACTGCTATACAGCAGCTATATGGGAAGCGAGCATCCAGCACACACTGTAAATATGGTTGGCGGTAGGAAGGGCATCCAGTTGTAGAAACCAAGCCAAACCAGATAGGAACATGGTCTTAGCCCCCGGCTTGCCAGCTCCAGTCAAACCGTCCAACCCATGCTTGCATGAAAAGACAGACGTTAAAGGATGACGATGATGATATACATACATACATACATACATACATACATACAATAGATACATTTCCCGTGCCAGTGACACGTTAAAAACACCCATGCCAGTGGCACGTTAAAGGTGCCTGGTACACTTTCTGGAGTGGTTGTTGTTAGGAAGGGTATCCAGCCATAGAAACTAAGCCAAAACGGATGGAATCTGGTGCAGCTCCCCAGCTTGCCAGTCTCTAGTCAAACCATCTAACCCATGCCAGCATGGAAAACAGACGCTAAATGATGCATGCATACATGCATGCATGCACACACACACACACACACACACATACATACATACATACATATATAAATATGTACAACAGGGTTCCACAGTTTCTGTCTCCAAAATTTCAATCACAAAGCATTGGTTAATCCAGGGACACTTGCCAAAGTGTTGCGCAGTGGGACTGAACCCAAAACCATGTGGACTTAAAACAAGCTTCTTAACCACACAGCCATGACTGTGCTTGATTATAAAAAAGAAAGAAAAAACAGAATTTGGTGTGATGTATTTATGCACTAATAAATTCAGAAGGTTAGAATGCAATTAAAGCAAAGTAAGCTAAGCTATTTCTACTTGACGATCTTCAAAAGCTTATATTATGGAGAAAACATTAAACAGGAGGACATTGAATGAGATTAAGAGAAAAGTTTATGTTATAAAGATCCATAATATTCTGTTCTTTTGAATAATAAAAACAGGTGGGAAAACTACTGAAGTTCATAACTACAAACTGTC
>JAOPUL010005855.1:61043521-61054562 GCA_027564515.1 Octopus rubescens | reverse complement strand
AGGCTCTGCAGGGCAAGGGAGCCAGGCTCACTGATGGGAAAGGAGCCCTCCTTGAGATAGGAAAACTACCCGCATATCCATATATATATATATATATATATATATATATGAGAAAAAAACATACAATCAAATATCAGTAAAGCGTTTAGCTTAAACGAATTTGATCAATACTATCAAACAATCATAATCCAATAAATGCAGGTAGATCAGACATTCAAGGTAATTCCTCATGTTTGACAAGAAGATCCAAATATCATTTTCTTAGTTCTCTTTTAACTTAGTGCATTTTGCTGCGGTGAAAACGTCTCCCTAACATGGATTTTCAGATATATTTATCTGAATAATATTATCTGAATAATATTTCCTGTATGAAAACATACAAATGCGATTCGGCCAAATATATCGATAGAATAAGTAACGGACATGAAACAATAAGTACTGGGTCGATTCATTCGACTAAAAATTCAAGGCTGTGCCCCAGCATGGCCTCAATCTAATGACTGAAACAAGTAAAATATAATATATATATATGTTATATGTGGTAATACTTCGACAAGTAGGAAAGCACTCGATCAGTAAAGAGAGTAAAGATAATCTTAAAAAACCAGAAGTCAATATTTCAACTACCCAAGGGTTCCTGGTCGTATATATATATTTTATTTTATTCGCCATTTATCAAGTTGATGGCCACACTATGGAATCCTTTAGAAAGTAACTAATTTCTACCCTCAAATCCTTAGGAGTAAAAATTGCTATCGATACCAACCTGATTAGAACCAACTTTTTAGATGCCTCCTTAGACCTCGAAACTAATTCATATAGACCCTTCCACAAGGTTAATGAGAACCTTAAATACATTAATAAACACTCTTGTCACCCACCTATTGTGTTAAAAAAACTTAATTCTTAATATTAGCCGCAGAATCACATGTCTTTCTTCTTCTAAGGAAATATTCGATAAGGCCGTTCCATATTATAACAAAGCCCTGCAAGATAGCGGCTTTACTAGTAAAATCTTCTACAACCTCCACCTCCTCCATCACCTAGTCGTAAAAACAGGTCTAGAAAAGGTGTATGGTTCGCCCCCCACCCTTTCAGCCTTAATGTTAAGATAAATGTGGGTAGAAGATTCTTGCACTTAGTAAATTTACACTTTCCTAGAACCCATAGATACAACAACATATTCAATAGACACCAATAAAAAATACTTTTTCTTGTCCCCCGAATATTAAGTCATACATCAATAAACAGCATACAGGACAAACCAGCCCTGAATGCACACGCAGAGACAAATCTAAATGCCCTCTAGAGCAAAAGTGTGATATACCTTCTCTTGTTTATGAGGATCAGGTTTCGATAAATAATGAAAATGGTCGTACAAAACTCAAACGTTATATCGGTTCTGTTGAAGGTAAATTAAACTATAGATAAAGCAACCATCTTTCGAATGTTAGGTACCGTGATAGGAGACACACAACAATCCTTTCGGCCTTAATATGGAAACTTAAAGACGAAGGGGCTGATTTCGAAATTAAATGGAAAATCCTCTCCAAAGCCAGAACCTATATTAACGGGTCCACAAATGCTCAGTATGTTCTCTTGAAAACTTGTACCTATTAAAGAACTTAAGAACCTACAAAGAACTTATAAATTCAAGAACTGAATTTTTTTCGATTTCTCCGCATTTCAGACCAGCAGACGATAATTTGACTCTAGATCACAATTAATTGTAACGTTAATTGTCTCTCTTGTTTTAACTCTTATGAGCGTCTCATCAACGTTTGAAAATCTATAATAAAACAAACCGTCTGTTTTGTTTTCAACTTGATAAATGGCAAATTAACTAATTATTCGACCAAGAAACCCTTGCGTAGTTAAAACATTGACTTGTGCTTTTTTAAGATTATATATATATATATATATATATATATTTACATGCACGTATATGTATGTATATGTGTGTGAGTGTATATTAAATGTATGTATATGTATATGTAATTACTTCAAACAAACGGTTAAAAGTCTTAGATTGATAGTGGGTCAACATGTATTGTAGTCTCAAACGTCTTATGCAGCTGAAGAAGAGCAAATTAGTTTATTCACGATTAAGCGAGAGGTAACAAACAAAGAACGATGGAACGTAGCTTTACCAATATCATTGGCTAATATTTCAATATTAAGGCAACATGTATCTACATGCAGTTTCTTAGATATGAATTTGGCTGTCACTCGTAATCGAGTAAGACTTGTTTGCATTAGAAAAAGTTTTCTTTTTATATGTGGCAGAAATTCCTTAAATCATGTTTTACTGTGGGATTGTGAAGCAAAGATACTGGTGCAAACCTGGCAGCTGGTATTGCGGAATACTCTTAGCAGAACTCATGTTGTGGATCCTCACTTACTTTTTCTCTCTTTCCATTTCTCTCACTCACTCTCGTTCCTGCTGCCTCATCCGATTTGACGTTGTAACATTTAACCATGTCTCTATAATCATCTGCCATTGTTTGCAATCAGTAATTGTCCTATCCTACCCAATCGCAACAAGGTCACGTGCTTCATTGAGCTATTGTTTGATAACAGACACATAACAGAGTTTCGGAAGGGCTCTTACACGGCTTCCATATTTCAGATCACTGTAGAGCATAGTTTTATTATTCCTTACAGCTAACGTGTCCCACCTGGAGCAACTTCGACTCATATAGAATAGACTCAACATTAGAGGCATATTTGCCCCCGGTTGGTGATCTTGCTAAGAAATGCTCATTGTAGATCGAGGTTGGTACCACATTTTAATGTGTTGGTAATAAAGTATGTCGGTCCCAGTAGAATGAGCTAATTCATATTTATTCAGTAGAAGAATGTAAATGCGGGTTTCACTCACATTTACGGTACAAACTATATGTCATTACTACATATCCAATTACTGATGTATATCTATTATGCCCATTAATGTTATTTACTCTCAATTATTAGCGACGGGGGCAGTATTCAAACCAAAATGTAATATTTATATCCAACTTGACGTGGATGTATTGTTAGAACACCGACTTCTGCGCTATTAGTCTTGATATACACTCTCATATAGGCGCTTAGTGAATAAAAGCACACAAAGAGATCGTATCAGATGAGAATCGTCTCTCATGGGCACCAGAATTCCAATATCCCGTGACATCATTTTCTGGAAATCATCAGAGGGAAGCGCCCTGTCTCCGCATGCCAGTCAAATCTCGCTGCTACGATATATAGAACATCTGCATCTTTTTAGAGATTGATGTCGCAAATAGCCAGCACGCTTACTATACGACAGGCGCCTACATCAGAGGATCTCTCAAGGTTAATAACCCAGTATTCAGTGTTGTAACAAGACATCCATGTTAAGATGGATATAAAGATTACCTGTTGGTATTAATACTGCTTCTGTCGCTGATAATTAATTGGTAATAAGTCTGCTGGCTACTTGCGACATCAGCGTCTAAAAAGATGCATATATTTCATACATCGTAGCAGTGAGCCATTCAATGGCTAGCGGTGAGCAGACGCTTCCATCGGATGATTTCCAATACAATGAAATCACGGGATATTGGAATTGCGGCGACCATGGCGGACGATTCTCGTCTGCTACGATCTATGTGTGTACTTTTATCCACTAAGCGCCTACATGAGAGGATCTCTCAAGGCTAATAACGAGTATTCGGTGTTCTAACAAGACATCCATGTTAAGTTAGATATAACGATTATTTACTTTATATTGTGGCGTTGTTTTCAATTCACGAATGAGATATGTCACTTATTGAGTAGTCATCTCCAAAATAATGGGTTCTTCATATCGTATTAAGTGTATGGATACTTGATGGAGCCACCCTATCTGTCACTTTATTTACTAATGCAAGTAATCTCAGAGACATAGAGTATGTGAAGTGAAACATGTTACCAGGGAATTGATTCTGACTTGCATAATGGGTGTACCTAGATTTATACTTGCACGGACGTACGTGTATCTTTGAGACTTAGAGCCAAATAAGATTCTCTCGCAATTTTCCCTTTATCAAGGTAAAATATATAAATAAAGATGTAACGGACAAATGTAATAAAATAGCTTACCCTGCTCCCCGGCAACTCATCTCTGTTCACTTACAACCTTCTGAGGAAAAGATTAAAAAACTGCTTCTCTAAAATTATATACGGATTTACAGTAGTTAGGAATTTAGTATGTTTGGAAGTTCTTTAATTCAGAGAGGACATTAACCTTTTTTCTAAATGAATTAACAATTATAAACGTTATATAATTCATCTGGCACGACAGTTTACCTTCTTATTATTTTGGTCATAATATCCCATCCTTGTCGGAACATCACCTTCATGATCTCTCTGGTCGATTGTTTCGACTGCTTTGTTTATTTTATCGATATATATATTTAGTATTATCACTAACGAACATCTTAACATATATGACGGGTTTCTTACAGTTTTTGGCTACAGAAATTCACTTAGAAAAGTATTGGTTTACTTGACATTTCTGTACATGACACTTACCCGAAGTCAGATGTAGTCAGAAAGCCAAGTTCACAATCGCACTACCATGCGCGTGCGTATTGACACAAATCTATAAATTTGTAGACACAAGTCTATAAATATGTAGGTGTCATCATTGATTGTATTTCTACTAACACAATTCTGAGATGTAAATCCATGATTTAAAAATAAACATACTCAAAGGTAGTGACTAAACTTCAAAGTGATTTATTTGTGATATATATTTCTCAAACTGAATCAATTTGAAGAAACACTATTTCAGATAATCCTAATATATGTTGTGCAGAACTACAAGAATCACATCATGAACACAGAATTGCCGAATGTGAGCCAATTAATGGGTTGTATGTGTCATGCAGAAATCCAATATTATATGAAATGAAGTATTGGGATATAGCCGCGTGAAGTATTGGTCAAAAATATAGAATAAAGCGAATTGAGGAATTAGGTACGTTTTATCAGTAGAGTGATTATGAAACATTATGATTATGAAACATTATGATTATGAAACATTATGATTATGAAACAAAAGAATCGAATTCTCTTGAAATTCATCCTCTTATACGATTCGATGTGACTACATAGATATTATATTCCAATTTCATGCAAGTAAGAAAGTTGAAACAATTAACACTTCTTTCTAGATATTGTACACCCACTTAATATTTCTAGGTCGCTTACGTATTGCAGAATCATATATTGATTCATGAATAATCTGAATACTTATCGCCTTCTGATAGAGGCGATAAGATTCTAAAAAATAACAGATATTATAGGCGCATTTTGCTTACAGGCAATAAACAGTCAAGATGCAGAAAGTAAGTAATATTAAGTTGTAATTTCTGCACATTGAGTACCAACTAAAATGTAGAATTAGTTCGTTTTGTACGCATGTAATGTGAACTGAAATCATGTTCTTAGTATGACAAGAATATATGCGAGGACGTGGATCAACGGGGAGCAGTAAATTCATGTAAACACACGAAGATTAATCTGTTTATACATGCAATTTGTCAGTTGTTGTAGGTCTTAAAGCGTTTGCTGGATGAATAATGATGAGAGTTACGTTGAAGACATAAATAATGTTGATGATGGTATGATGAATTGTCTAAGAACTCGTTAAATGAATTCATAGAACGAAAAGATAAGGCAAAAGTGTTGGAATACGGCATCGCATTGACATTAAAGGCACAAATGGGAAATATAAACTGCCGATGATAGAATAAATATGATGGAAAACAGCACAAAATCAGTTTTTGGTTACGGCAGGAATTTCCAATTATTTTTCATAAGTGCCTGAAATGATTTAATTGTTTATAACGACAGTCATTGATTATCTATTCAGCATATAATTTGTAACTAACTTAATTTATCACTTATTTAATGACACAGAACTACTTACTCAGCAATTACTGCTAGTAATAATTAAATGTATTCGATAATCAGTTAAAGGAGCGGCATCAATTATTGGCGGAAATATAAAATTCCTAAAGGTTACAATTAGCGTTCACTAGTTTAAATGGCATATACAAATATGAAGAGAAAATTTCGGACTTAATTCGGATTTCAAATTTTCAGATGGTATTGAAGCATAAAGTTTATAATATTAATTCCATTCTCAAGCAAATGTCTACGAGACAGATTCAAATTCTGAAAACTTATTTAAAAGTCAGAAAGTAATTGACATATTTATCAGTCGAATAGTCTGTGATCTTCGGGCGATAACTGATGAATTGAAACACAAATGCACACGTATGCAATCACATACAGCACAATCTTGCGTACACATAGACCGATAGTTGTGTGTAAATATGTCTGTCTGACTATCTTTCTGTCTGTCTGTTTGCATATATGTATGAATGTATGTAAGTATATATATATATAGGATATTATTCTCCAAGCCAAAACATGATTAGCCAAAAATACTGCTATTTTAACCCCAGGAAAGCGCCCTTTCCAGCTGGTTTTTGGTGCGTCCCACGCACCCGTGTATTGCAAGGTGAGTGAATTCCTATATATATCATATAATGACATATAATATATACATTATATGTGTGCGAGTGTGTATTACATATCACACACACTCACACACACACACACACTGCAATAGGCTAATACAGAATAAAGATGAGACGAGTGAACCCCTGTGTAGTAGCTCGATCTGCTACGAATAGCAGCCAAATTTCCTTTAAATCTCATCCTGCCGTTTTAAAATAAAGAAAGAATACACTGGATAATATATTCGTTGTTACCCCTTCCCCACAAAAAAAAACCCCCCAAAACAATGTGGGTGGTTACTGATTGAATGTCTTTGATCATAGGTCTGTACGATCAGGGCCTGGTTCGTGGAGACGAGGGTTAGGCACAACAACTACATCAGAGCACACACAAACACATGAATAAATGGCTAATGATAAAACAAACACCATCATCATAACAACGACAATAACAAACAACTATAATAATGCCATAATTAAGTTATTCAGTTAAGATAATAGATAGTGCGAGCACATAATGGGAAGACATAAGAGACAGTAAAAAGCGGCTAAATTTCTTGATTCTCTATGCATTCAGTACAGGGTACAAAACGGCTATGGGTTTGACAAATGGAGAAACAACGTTGAGGAAGGTTCCTATAAACTTGTACGCCCAAACATACGGGTAGAACTCAAGAGATAACTAAACATTCAGCTATACATTAACTTTAGCTCGAAGCATAGACAGACACGCACAAATAATAATAAATAATAACGACTCATATTTTCATGTATGTATATCTATAATGCGTGTGTATATGTTTGCGTGTGTGTATACATGTCTTGTCTACGATGTATGTATGTATGAACGTATGTGTGTATGTACGTGCGTACGTATGCATTTATGAGTGTGTGTTTTCACCACCCACACATACGCGCGCGATCGATAATAATGTTAAGAAAAGAGGTGGTTAAGTTCATTTTTGTTAACATTTATTAAGAAATGTTCTTAAGGGAAAATAAACGATATAAGAAATAAATTATTCGTTACTGTTTGCTTTTTTTTCCATTCATTCTTATTTCCTAAGATTAAAAAGAAAAATAAAGAAGTATCTTCATTAAGATTCTGAAGCAAAAGAAAAAAATTTAGAGGGGTTTTTTTATTATTTTTTACTTTATATTACCACTATTGGAACTTTAGGTTAAATATAAGGGATTCCTAGGAAGTGTCAAATAAAATAAAGATTTGAAAACATTGTCAATGGAAGAAATCGTGTATTGGGTATTAATAGAGGTTACGTTTAAATTAGCTTACCTTTCGGAACAGAACCTTCGATCTGTTTACCATTTGCTAATCCATGCGATTTGCTATTCAAAAGGTTAATTTCCTCGGGTTTCTCGGTAAGAGAAACGTCGATTTCGTGGCTCTTCGCTTTGTCATCGAATTTATTGTATCGGAAATCAAACGGTGAAGAGATACGTTTCCGATCGTAACCCTTGTCTGAAGCCCATAGTCTAGAATCTATAGCACCTGTTGACCGTGTCATAACATCATCACTCACTTGTGATCGCCTGTCAGTCTTGACTAAAGTCGAACTGTTGTGCAAAGGTGTGTCAATGAAGTCTCCATCTAATTTCCGATAGCTGACAATGTGGATCTCTTTGTGCTTCTTAGAACCCAACATGTTGCTGCTGTTGATATTACTGGTTTCTGTGACTATTTTATTTTCTTCGTGACCATTCTGGTGGTCGTTCTGGTTGCTGCCAATTTCAGCCTCGCTTTTATCACATTCAACTTCGATCTCAAGATCACCAGACTCTCCTCCCGCTACACCAACGACTGGGTTGTTCTCAGGCGACTCGGCTTTTACTTCGTTCGCTACTACACTCAATGAAGACGTCTGCTCAGTATCAGCAACACATGCTTGTTTACACTGACTTTCATGTGTCTGAGGTTTTTCGAAATGATCGTCGCTTTTCAGTTCGTTCAAAGAAAATCTGGATTTCTTTTTGTCTTTATCAGCGAAAGGCTTCAACAAGTCTTTAGTTGGATCGGATCCGCTGAGTGAAACACGAGATGAATGGGATCGATATTCCGCTGCTATGATCTCTTCCCCGTTGCTAGTGAAACTACTACTACCTTGACAGCTACAGTTGCGAGCTGTGTTTGCTTGGCTTGATTGTAAACTCGTTTTTGTATTTAGTCCCGCTGATAAAGGCTGTTGTTGACCTACTGAATTGACCTGATTGTTTGTCGTTAATCTTTTACTCAGTGTATCACTGTCACCGTCAACTGGTGATGTTGATGAATCAACACTGTTTATAGCAGCATTCGACTGACCAGTGGCATTATCAATGTTTTCCTCTATAGAACAAGCATTACTCTGATTAGTGCTGCTGGTGTTGCTGTTGCAGCTGCTGCTACTGCAATTAGGGGTGCTACTGTTGCAGCTATTGTTACTCTTAGGCGCAACACTTAAACTAGGGTGGCCCAGAAATATAGTAGATCTTTTAGGTTTGGGGGGTAGATTAGGTGGTTTAGGTTTTTTGATAGGTTTAAAAGATGATGAGAATTTATTCACGTTTGTGAGAGAGCTTGTGTGACTATTAAAACTGTCAGCGTTTTCTTCTTCGATCCCAGGCGACTTGCTCGCTACACGGAGGCGATCCCTGGACAATTTAACTGGCGGCTTCCGTGCTATATTCTTCCTGGGAATAAATGTAGAAAAACTGTGGGTAAGTGGTGATGTTACCGACTTTTTATCAGGCACATTTTCTTGATTTGGACTCGCATCTTCTTCTTTGTTTTCACTTTCAGTTACGAGCAGGGTTCGTTTGATAAGGTGATAATCAACACTATTGGAACGTTGTATGGTTACATCCGGATTATATTTGCTGTCAGACAAAGCAGCTGAAGGTTTGGTTTCCGGATAAGAATCGTCTACATAAATATGTTTTGAAATAGAAACAGTTTCATTGACCAGTTTCTTGATCTCATTTTCAATAGACTTAGAATTATCATCAAATTTATTTGCATTTTGCTTAGATGTGACTTGAATTTTTTCCACAAATGCTTTTAAGAACTCCTTTAATAATTTCAATTGATTAATCCTTTTTTCCAAATCTTTCATTTCTTCCTCAGACTTATTGATGACATCCAGCAACACAGATGTACAGATCTTTTGATCTTTAGGAAGAATATCAGGCAGAACATCATCAGGGAACTTTTCCTTCCATTCAGTCTGAAGTTTGTCAAAAAGTTCCATTGTTATATCTAAATGATCTGCTCTTATTTCCTAGGCCATCATTTTTCATTTGAGTTGGAATCTGGTCTAGAAATTCTGAAAAAGATTAAAAGAATAGGAATAACAATAGAATCAACAACAACCGCAACAATAATGATTATTCTTCAATAGACTAAAGATCAATTTTTGTAAAAAAAAAATGGAGAAAATCAACCGTATTAATATTGGTATATTAGTAGTGTATAGTTTATAGATGTTAGAATGTTTTTGATCGCAAGTGCTTTTGATCAGGGTTGGCCTAGACTAAACGATACAATATCACAAACTATCCTTTTCCACATCAACACAGGCCAATCTTCACAATAAAACAAAAATGCTGAAAATGAAAAACCACTTTGACAAGCAAGAGATAAAGTTTTTCTGGAAGCTGCGGTCACACAGTCACTTCCATTGTATGCTCAATCACTCTCAAATACCTAGGTACATCTATATTTACTACAACACCATTCTAAGTAGACTATACCTTCCCCTCAGTCTGGACAAACACAAAAAGTACATGCTTAATAAAGTAGAACTAATAACTTCATTAACCCCAAACTCTGTGCAGAGATGCACACCAGCACAGATATGTACTCTGATGAAATCCACTGTGGCTACCACCATATAACATGGGCATAAAAAAACAGATTGGACAGTAGAGATAATAAAGCATGATCAGTTTACCACACACCATCCCATATGTGAAACTACAGCATATTGCAGTGTGTAATGTGGTCCTCATCTTAGTGGAAGGATGGCTTCTGAAACCCTGGTTACATGAATGATTGGTGGCTGTGAGTACAGTTACACAACAGCATTGGGTATCTGGGTATCTGGGTGGCTATAGTAACAATAACAACAATCCTTTCTACTATTGGCACAAGACGTGAAATTTGGGGAGGAGGGGAATAGTTGATTACATTGACCCCTGTGCTTGACCGGTACTTATCTTATCAACCCTGAAAGGATAAACGGCAAAGCTGACCTGATGGACTTTCACACAGGTATCCATACCTTTTATCTTTTATTTATTTAAGTCATTGGACTGCAAGCCATGGGGCATAGCTTTGAAGTAGTTGTTTTTTTTTCTTTTTTTGTTGAACAAAAATTGACCCCAGTACTTTTTTTTTCCTGGCATGCTAACGATTCTGCTAGCTTGCTGTCATAATAACAATAATAATCCTTTCTATACTAGGCACAAAGGCCTGAAATTTTGGGGGAGGGGAGTAGTCGATTTTATCGACCCCA
>JAOPUL010005855.1:60804532-60815398 GCA_027564515.1 Octopus rubescens | reverse complement strand
ACCCCTCCCCCGAAATGGCTGGCCTTGTGCCTAAATCAGAAACCATTATTATTATTATTGTTGTTGTTGTTGTTGTTGTTGTTGTTGTTGTTGTTGTGGTGGTGGTGGTGGTGGTGGTTCACGCGTCATGTTGGTGTTAGTGGTCTTGTTTTTGCTGTTGTTGTTGTAGTTGTTGTTGTTGTTGTGGTGGTGGTGGTGGTTCATGCGTCATGTTGGTGTTAGTGGTCTTGTTTTCGCTGTTGTTGTTGTAGTTGTTGTTGGTGTTGTTGGTAGTGTTATTGTTTGTAGGTATTTTGTTAATGTTGAAGTTGTTTTTCAACTTATATATATATAAAATATAAATATAAAACATGAAATGTTTTATGTATATTGGTGCAGTGCTAGTGAACACTTCAAAGAGTGAATATCGGCAACACTTCAAAGTAGAATATAAATATACGTGCAGGTTTACGAGTACAATGAGTTGGATAATTATATTCGTTGGCGCATACACAGAGGCATGCACATATATCAAGTGTATATATATAGCAGCAACTATACAATATGTACACGTTGCAAAAATATCATCACGAACTGTTACTCAGAGCTTCACGTTCCCGTTCGTCGGACATTTATGATTCATGTTGAATCAAAGTTATGATGACACATGAGGTGTAATACGTTTCAGAGAATAAACATTTTAAACATTTAAATTTGATTGAGTGCCTGATTTTCAAAGCATAACGGTCTAAATACTTATTACTGCTTTTGTTGGGGTTGGAGTTCAAAAATTGAGAGTAAAAAGTTGAGAGTAAAAGATATACGATACGATCGAAAAGGCCTTGTGTAAAATAGTGTAAACATACTGGGGGAGGGGGGAACGTATGCCCAGAAAACAATATATATGTATAAAAAGGTATATATGTATAAAGGAATATATATAAAAAGTGAAAAAAATATAAAGTTGGGTGTTTAAAACGTGAAATTATAATAAAGTGTGAATTAAGATTAAAATTAAAACCGTAGACGGGAATTTTCTGGATGAAAATTCGTAAGTAATATGGGTAAACTTTCATAAAGGCACACACGCATCCACATTTGTACGATGTCTTTGCGCGTACGCAATTTTTCACTCCCCCCCCTCACACATACACACACAGCACATCTGGTACTAACTGTAAAATATATTGATACATTGTTACGAGTAAAAAAAAGGAAAGGAAGAAGGAAGAGAGGAGAGAAAAGATGTTATCGCTGTTTGGCAGCGAAAGACACGGTTGGGATGGGGAGGGGAGCAAAGCGAGAGAAAAAGAGAAGATGAGGAACAGGAAGGAGGGAATCATTTAAATGTACACACACACACACACACACACACACACACACACACACACACAGACATACACATACATACATACATACATACATACATACATACATACGTACATAATACATACATACATACATACACAAACACACACACATACACATATACACGCATATTCACGCGGTCCCACTATGCGAATTCTCTCACAGACTAACTTGTACATATATACACACGTGCTTGTATATATGCTCATATACACAACATCTTTATATACACTCATGTAGAAGACAAGAGAAAAAAGAGTGGTTTGTGATAAGGTACATAGCCAAGTCGGCAAAGTAAAATAAAACGAAAGGATTGTTAAATCCGAGAGCAGATTAAATTAAAATATGAATACATTATTTTAGGTGATGTCTATACAATGGGTCAGCTACACATATTTTATAAACAGGGTAAAGTAATCAATATTATAAGAAAAACATTAAATACAAAATAAATAGAACTTGCAGGGTTTTTAGGAATACACGGGTGATAAATTTCTCTCTGGATACACGTTTAAATTATAAATTTTAAAAAGTAAAATAAATAAAATTTAAAGAAATTAAAATGTTGGAAAATTAAAATTAAGGTTAAAAAATTAAAAAATCGGTGGGCAAAATATTGAGCATAATACGGTGGGGAAGAGAGGGAGCTGTTTGGAACTATCTAAGGGTAAAATACTTTGCGAAAGAGTCGAAGACTTTTTGAGTGTTTGTATATTTTAAGTAGGAATGAAATGAAATAAATTAGGTGGGGGAATATACGGTAAACGGTAAAAGTAAATGTTAGATTCGTTATCCATATGGGATTGTTTGGCAACTCATTAGGTAGCGAGAATTGTGGCGACAGTAGTTCAAGAGTTCTTATTTTTGATTCAACGCGTGTTTGTCTTGGAAAAGGATGAAAAACTTTTCACTTAAACATAAATTGCATCTCATTGCGCTCTTGTACGACCCATGCCTGTGCGGAGCAGCCTTTTCCAAGTCAGACCAGTGAATTTTAGGAGAAGACCCTGCCTCTTTTAATTGCCATATTTGTCGTGCCAGGCTCGTTGCTGTTCTTTTTTCTGGGTGCTTAAAGGAATTTTTGTGGGAGTATAGCCTGGTTTTAAAAGTATTTCGTAGAACCTGTGTAAATCTTATATTCGTCTGTGTTGTCCATCTGAACTTTGGCCCTATAGACTATACTTTTGATTAGACAGTTTCCTTCCACAGGGAAGCTAGTTTGGTTTTTATAGTTGCATTTTGGTTCCTCATTTACCGTGGCACCGTTATCTTGTTGAGGATCTTTGCATTGTGTTGGCTTATTAAAGAAGCGAAGTTTCTACAACAAGAATAGCTAACCTTAAGTGTTCTTCTATTGAAGATTTTATGGTATTTGAGGTTGGTTGGAAAGTGCCTAGAAACTAGATTTAAGAATTCCTTTCCAATATTGGTTCTAACAGCTGTATTGAATCTTGAGTTGAACCATAAAACCTTTCTAGTTCTAGTTCTATGGGGTTTGCTATGGTTGTACTCATTACGACTATATTGGATCCTCTCTGAGAATTCAGCTACTTTGTAATGCATCGATGTAATATGGGGCGGCATTCCGGAAGGCAGTTTTGTTCGAAGATATTGACGAAATGAATTTTCCTATGTTACTGACCATATTCCTAAGGATGACAGGTAGGTGATTGGACCATTTGTCAATATAGTTCTGTTTTTCGTTGGGTTTACGAAAGGGCTTAAATCTATTCGATTCAAAGGTTTGTGTCTATTGTGATTTTTAAGCTCATTCTTTGGAAGAACGCGATAAGATTCTTCCTTAGGCCATCGAGTTCGTGTCCGTTCATGTTGCGCGTGGTTATAAGGCCGTCATCCCTATATAATCCTACGTCTAAGTAAGGACATTCTAAATGCAGGTCATGTAGGATATAAACATCAACATGCATAATTCTGCTTCGTCATACGCATCCATCGGGACATCGAATAAGGAATCTCCACTCTTTTTGACCCAGGTGAAATCGTCTAAAAAGAGTAGAGATTTCCTAGCATGTAAAATGATGTCTCGATGTCAGAACTACTGATGGTTACATATTTCTTAGCAAAATCTGTTGCTCTAAGAAGTAGAGGCCTGGATATAGACGTGTAGAAGTCCACCATATCAAACTGTGTGAATTTAGTTATTCTTATCGCTAATGGACTTAAACCAGTCTATAACAGACTTACTGTTGCCCCAAAGGTGTAAGTCTAATCTTCTACTTATCTTATCTCGTATGGTATCTAAAATGCTTTTGCTGATTAATCGTATCTCTGGTTTGGCCGGGTTAATTAGTCTGGATTTGGGATTTCTATTGAAATTGGCTTTATGGCCCTTAAGGGTAATAAAGTTCTTAAAAATAAATGGGTGTATTAAAAACAAATTCCATTGCGGTACTCCAACTTATAAAAATCCCTTTGTTAATTTCTACATCAGAAAGGAAGTGATCCCTGTCGTTAGTGTACATAAATTGTCATGTAAAGTAAAATAAGTACTAAAAGGTAAGAAAAGGTTAAGTACAGCAAAGTACAAAAGTAATTCTTTCGAATGTTTTGAGACGTTGAAAGAAATTTTGAGAGAATCAAACTAAAAGTAAATTGAAACAAACCTCTATGCTTAAATACAAGGTGATTGAAAAGTAAATCCCTATTTTAAAATTCTTATAATTTATTTCTTAACTATAATTTTTACAATGAATGAATATGAGAAGAAAGCGTATGGAGTTTTATTTAAAATTCAATATGGACATCAGCATTCGCCGCCAGCTTCTTAAGACGCCCGGGAACCGCATGAACTGATGGGATTTTTCACATCAACTTGATGGGAACCGCATCAACTTGTGAGATTTCACCAGGAACTCTTGTAGGATGGAAGATATAACTTCTCGTATTCGACCTTCAAGTTCTTCCAAAGTTGTTGGTTTGGGAGAATAGACTTGCTCCTTTAACCAACCTCAAAGAAAAAAAGTCGCAAGGTGTTAAGTCAGGGCTTCTGGCTGGCCACTCATGCGGACCACGATGACCCATCCATTTCCCAGGGAAGTGGGCATTGAGACATTCACGAACAACAATAGCAAAATGTGGAGGAGCACCATCTTGCATGAAGATCAAATCTTCAATATTCTCCTAAGTACTGATAACTGGCCAGATTTCATTTTGCAGCATGGCGAGGTACAGGGAGTTACTTTTCAATCACCCTGTATATTCTAAACATCTTTGATAAGCAAAGTTAGGGGGGAAAACAAAAGAGATTTGACAGGAGAAAATTACTGGAAAGACTCAGAATGAAAGGGGTCTAAAATAATTTGTATTTTGAGAATTATTACTGAGGATCTTAATCGAAGAAACAGAAAAACGTCACCTATTAAAAGTTTAAACATGATTAAATAGGGGTGTAGGGTAATCTGAATAGTGGCAGTAATTTTGGTGTCTTGCAACGGCACGCTGCCAGGGAGGATGAGGGGATGATGTTAATACTGCACCAGTAAGTGAAAGACTCCGGTTAAGGCTTCCCAAGGAGTCAGCGGCTAGGGTAGAGGAACCGGTAGTGTTCGGAGCCAAGGCGTGTCTCGGTAGAGGCATACGGTTGTGGCTAACAGCTTGGAGAGGAATGGGCGCCGCGAAGTTAACTTGCTCATGATATATTCATGATGATGACAGCCAGGACAGAACTCATACCGGATCGGTTGTCGCCCGGGTTAACGTGAAATATTTAGACACATCTAAATTTCGCCGACTCAGAGGGCAGCAAAAGATCGAGAGAAGTGGCGAAATCTGATTGTGACGTCATCAACGAATGCCACAATAACCACAAACGGTCAAGAGATAGGAAGGAAGGAAGGAAGGAAGGAAGGAAGGAAGGAAGGAAGGACGGAAGGAAGGAAGGAAGGAAGGAAGGAAGGACGGAAGGAAGGAAGGAAGGAAGGAAGGAAGGAAGGAAATATGACTGTGGTTAAGAAATTGGTTTCGCAACTACTTGGTTTCAGTTCAGTCTCATTGTGCAGCACTTTGGGGGAAATATCTTCTGCTATAAATCCGGGCCGCCCAATGTCTTATCAAGGAATTTAGGTGGACAGAAACTGGGCAGAAGCGCGCCGAGCATATATATATATATCAGTGTATGTATGTGTGTCTGCATGTTTGTGCTTGTTTCTGTCAACCGATGTTGGCTTGTTTACGTCCCCGCAAGTAACCGTTCAGCAAAAAGAGAACAATAGAATAAGTACCAAACTTAAAAAATAAGTATTGTGTGTGTGTCTGGGGGGGGGATTGGTCCTCTAAAGACCACAGTGAATGACTGAAGCAAGTGAAAGCGTAACCTACGTAATCTCTATAACAAAGCGTTGGTGTTAAACCGGAGACGATATTAATTCTTGGATCTCGGCGGGTATGCAAAAACTCTATTGAACAGCTTTACCTTCAATAAATAACAATGAAATAAAGTAAAAAATTATATATATAGATATATGTAAAACAAATGAGTTAGCAAAGCAGTGGGTGAGTATAAGTTTAAGATGTTTAATTCTCTACCGATTATTCCAGGTGACTGAATTAAATAAATGACGTTAGCAACGGCAGTGCTATGAAAGTTACTAGTGTTTTGTTTAACTTTGCTTGTGGGGAGGCAATCATTACCCAGCTTGTGTAGCCATCAAGGGCGTTAACATCTAGCCTTTGAAAGATTTTCCGCCAATCATCTCCGAGGTACTGCTGTGAAGTCGACGCATGCAACCCATTTTCAGCTAAGCGGTTTTGAGCCACGTGAAATGAAGTGCCCTGTCCAAGGATATAGTGTGGCATCCACTCCGGGAATCGAACTTACGATTTTTCGTTCGTGAGACTGATAATGACAGTGTGGAATCTCAATGGTCTCATATAAATGCAGAAATGTTCCAGTGTCAGTAGACAATGATCTTTGACAATCACACGTGATGGTGGAAGTTGTTTTGTTATTTCTCTAATCTCTAAACGTTTCTGACAGCCATAATTAGCAAGATTGATTCACCAATTCTAAGAATACATGTGAACTCTGATGTGAAGGAGGGAGAAATAGAATGGAATGCATTGGTGCAAGCATCAGTGCGTGCATACATGAGTGTTTCTAAGGTGACTTGTAAAATTGTAATGGAATTTGTCCTGGGAAAGACATTAAACTGTACCCTGTGGGGAGGTTAGGGCTTGGAAGTTCAGGAGTGTTAGGGAATACGGAGTGATCCCTTAGTTACCACCACTCCCACGTTTGCTCAGGGCCGGGGTAGTAGTACCAGTCAAAGGCTCCAGTAATGGATCAAATAGCAGAAAGACTGTTCTGTGGTTAAAAAATATAGGACTCGGAGGTGGATTGGTCCCTGGACATATGCCACAGAGACCCACCAGTATGTGTGTGTGTGTGTGTGTGTGTGTGTGAGTGTATGTATGTGTGGACAGGCCTTGATGTCACGTGAGCCAGTCTGCGCACCGAAGGGTTAGATAGGCCCTGTGCTCAGTGCCGGATTTAGGACAAATGAGGGACTGTGCTAGTTAAGTTACGAGACCCCCTTACTTGGACATTCAGGTAAAAATTCATTGTCGTAAAAGATTGGGGGGGGAGAGGAAGATGCACCAGGGTCAGATGCAAGAGGAAGATGCAAGAGGAAGATGCAACGGGGGGTCAACGAGGCCCTGTGCTTAAGCACACTTAAGCACAGCGGTAAAGCCGGCACTGCCTGTGCCCCAAGAGTAAGCTCGGAAGAGGAGGAGAGCAGCATAGTAAGTTATAAATAAACGGACAGGAAGTAATGGGAAACCATTGCCACATTTATTTTCGTCCTTCCCCCATTTATGAATTTTCAGAATTCGGTATGGACGTCCATGATCGCTGATGTCTATGAAACAAACATGGCAGCTGAAATCAGAGATAAATGGAATGCATCATCATTTTCTTGATGTTCGGAGTTCATTATACATGAGGAAATCGTTGTTGTTGATTAAACCCAAATCAAAACTTATAGAGCACACTTCTGACAAAGGTATGTCAGACACTACCATTAAGTCTCTTTTTCAAACAATATGTACCTTAGACTACATTTTTCAATGTGTCTTTCCTTTTTTTTAAGTCAGTAGGATATGGTTTCTTTTATCTTTTATCTTTTACTTGTTTTAGTCATCGGACTGCGGCCATGCTGGGGCACCGCCTTCAATTTTTAGCCGAATGAATCGACCCAAGTACTTATTTTTCAAGCCTGGTACTTATTCTATCGATCTATTTTGCCGAACCGCTAGGTTACGGGGACGAAAACTAACCAACACCGGTTGTTATATATATACTTAAATATATTAACACTTCAATAAAATCTATTATGTTTGTGCATATTTCATATATATATATATATATATTGGGAGTTATGATCACGCTGGACGTTTGTCATTGGCAAGCTTAAGGAGGAGCGAAATCACGTGATCTGGCACTTCCGGCGGCCGTAGTGGACGCTTATCGCCCCTCTACGATATAAACACGCGTGATGTCCATATGAGAGATAAACAATATTTTGTGTTCTAACATATCCACTGAAATGGGAGATAAATTATACTATTTGGTATTAATACCGCTTCGGTGGCTAATAATTATATATTATATATATATATATATATATGCGTGTGTGTGTATGTGTGTGCACGAGTGTGCGTGGGTGTATGTGTGTGCGCGGGTGTGCTTGTGTGCGTGTGTGTGTGTCTGTGTTTGTGCCCTCCGTCACTTTTACATATATTGTTTTCAAATTTTGGCACAATGCCAGATATTACGGAGATAGGGATAGGTGTTGATTATATCGACCCTAGTGTTCAACTGGTACTTATTTTATTGACCCCGAAAGAATGAAAGATAAAGTCAACCCCGGCGGCATTTGAACTCAGAACGAAAAATCGGAAGAAAATGCAGCGCCGTTTTTACATATATAAAAACAATACTATACATACATCAAAATTAGAAATACAATAATACACACTTTTATTAATATCGAGCATCACAAACAAACGTAACAATTGCACGGATTATTAGTTTATTTCTTCTCGTTTCAGTTTTAGACCTTAATATATCCGACCAGCGGCCTGGTGGCAAAATGATGAAGAAAAGGTAAATAAAATGTACAAAGAAAAACATATATACTTTGCCTTATTTTTCTGGCAATTCTTTCATCAACAGCTTAACCTCTCACACTAACCTTTTACATTATTCCAGGCACGAAGGCCTGGAATGTTGGGGGAGTGAAGTAGTCAGTTTTATTGATCCCAGTTCGTAACTGGTACTCACTTTATCGACCCCGGAAGGCTGAAAGGCAAAGTCGACCCCGGCGGCATTTGAACTCATGAGCTCTGCATAATATTGATTTCAAATTAAGTCTACCTCGGTGGAATTTGAACTCAGAACGTAAAGACAGATGAAATGTCGCTAAGCATTTTGTCCGGTGTGTTAACGATTCTGCCAGCTCGCCGCCTTATGAATTCTGCATAATACTGATAGCTGTGTTTGATTCTTGTCATTTAGTCCCAGCTCAACACTGAGCTTGCAGTTATCTGATCAAAAGCATTCCAATTGTATCTTAAGATGACATCAAACAATGCTGTGGTTATTTTTCTAAGACAGTAAGGTGTGATGTGAGAAATTTAGTGGCTATTTCTAGCAGGTCAAGAGACTACATATCAGTTCCTTTGTTGGCACTTCTTATTTGGTTGTTATTTCTATCAGGTCAAGCAACTACATAAAAGTTCCTTTATTAGCATGCAATTCTAATTATTTAGTTGAAATTACTGGTACCTCTGATTTACAATGTCTTCATATTACATTTGGAAGACAGTTTTTTTTTCTTCTTTTTACTCCAATGATGTCTACATACAGTTGAAAAAAGACCCAGAGGAATCAAACAGTTCACATTCCAGGAATATGGTATCTTTTATGCTTTAGTTTTAGACTGTGGTGATGCTGCACCACCTTGAAGAATTCAGTCAAACAGATTGACTCTAGTACTTATTCTATTGGTCTCTTTTGTCCAACTGCTAAGTGACAGGGGCATAAACAAACCAACACCAGTTGTCAAGCAGTGGTGGGGGAGAAACACAATACAAAAACAAAGACATACACACAGATATATGATGGGCTTCTTTTTAGTTTCCATCTACCAAATCCACTCACAAGGCTTTGGTCAGTCCAGGGCTATAATAGAAGACACTTGCCCAAGGTGCCACACAGTGGGACTGAACCTAAGTCTTCATGGTCGAGATGCAAGCTTCTTAACCATACAGTCAAAACTAATAAGGATTTTGTATATTGGCACTAAGTCACATATTTTAGGGGAGTGAGCATAATCACTCAATCAACTATGAATAGCTGAAAGACAGTCAGCTCCAGCAAGATTTGAACTCAAGACAGACAAATTAAATGCTGTAAAATATCTAATACAGAGTTCTATCATTCATGCCTTTATAAAAAAATAAAGTGTTTATGATCTTCTAACTGGTTGTCCATTCTACTAGAAACAACAATGAAATTATCTTCAACTCATGCTCTACTGTCATAATAAAAGATACATTGGATAATGTGGACCGAGGTGCAGTGTATTTAGAAAAAAATGACGAGATGGTCATGGGTGGAATATCATTGATTATCAGTTAGAGCTGACTTGGAGTGAAACAACAACTAAAATTTTTGCTAAACACAAATTTCTAACTACCTAATATAGGCACAAGAAAATAATATCTCAAGTGAGAACAACCCTAGAGATAATAAATCAGATTTTAATTCACTGAAAGTTGTGTTGACTTTCATTGACAGAACTGCCAGAGGTTACAGTTTACAGCAATAGAATCTTTTCTATTGTTATTATAATAGCATGATATCCTTCTCCACAATCCCCACCACATATTGGCAATATGAATGACCGACTGAGTAAATTATTAGAAGAGTATCTCAATATATTTTATTTTAAGTCCAACCATATCTTCTAATTGGTCTTCTAATGTGAATAGAACAGAGGCACAAAGTCTGTAAAAGGTTTAATTGGGTTGCTGTGTAGGGGCTTTATTAGGAATCAAGGCTATTTTCAGGAATCTCAATACATTTAGTTAGAGGACTCTTGTCACGCTCAAGCTTAACCTTGCTGAGGGAATCTCGTGTTGGGGGCTAAGTCCCTAATTGCCACAGTATCTACTCTTCCACTGGGAAAACAAATGTGAGCATAGTGAGGATTTGATTCCAATAGTTCAACTTTTTTGACAAAAGAGTTATCCTTATTATAGATGTCTCTCTTTAACAGAACCTTTCCAGACAAGGAAAGCCAAATGAACAGATGCTCATGGAGATGCTCATGGAGTTTGTGGATCACAGTGAGACATCAAGCGGAACAGATTCCTTTGCAGGGGTCAATAAATTTTTAGACTTTAGATTTAGCGTGGTGTGGCTGTGTGGTAAGAAGCTTGCTTCCCAACCACATGGTTCTGGGTTCAATCCTACTGCGTGGCATCTTGGGCAAG
>JAOPUL010005855.1:59662970-59676774 GCA_027564515.1 Octopus rubescens | reverse complement strand
GATCTACCTTGTGTGTTTGAAAACATGTACAGCGGCTACTGTTATGCTTAGAGCTTCGAGTAACTTAATGCAATAAAATGTTCCTAGATGATCCAATCAACCATAAGGGTAAAACCTACGTGGAAACTAATAATATAAACTCGTGTTTATCTTCATTTCTCGTGTGTTTGTGTGTGTGCGTGTATGTATGTATGTGTGTCTATGTGTGTCTTGTTCATATTTAGATCAAAGGTTAGAAGTACCGGGAAATACGAAAATAAGACACCCATTATGAAGTATTTCGAATATGAATGCCGCTATAAATCATAGCTCAGAATAGATTGTGTAACAAAAGAAAAAAAAACACACTTAGACGAAAAGATTATGATCTTGCAGCCAGGGAATCATGCCAAAACTTGGTACAGGAAGTTCAGTTTTGAGAGAGTTTTATACATTTTGGCGGGATTGCGTCCTCAGCAAATGCATCAACTTCAAACAACTACCTAGATAAAAATCCATGTTCGTCCGTTCATTAAATGAGTACTTATTGCTGATAGGTCAACCCGCTATTTTCGTAATTCAAAATAGTAAAATAGTTGGCCATGGAGTGCACATAGATAAGCGCGAATCCAAACAACAACGTATTTATTCAATCTTAATAGATTCTGGCGGATTCGAACGTGAATAACTCCGTTCAAATCCGCCAGAATCTATTAACAAACAGAAACTGTTTGTTTCACCATCGGAGAACACCTTCTATTTTTATATGATGGTGTGTGTAACATACGTGATTCACCGGGAACTTCAGGACACCGCAGTTTTTCGACTTCTTTGTGTGTGTCCTCAGTCGAAGCTACCCCAGAGCCGGACTAATGGGCACCAGCCTATGTTTATAAGAATCAACAAACAAATAACTTGCTGATGCATGTAGCTGTCTACCAAACAGATAATAATTTGAACGTGATTGGTAGATTCGAACGTGAATAACTGATCGCTACATCAACCTAAAGGGAAGAGGCGTTCTCCGGGGGGCAAAAAACAACAGCGATTTGACATACACGTTCGAATCTGCCAAAACGTATTAAGGTGGAATAGATACATTATTCCATTCTATACTGGGCACAAAGGCCTGGAATTTTGGGGAGTAGTCGATGTTATCGACCCAGTTCGCAACTGGTACTCATTTTATCGACCCCAGAAGGATGAAAGGCAAAGTCGACCCCGGCGGCATTTGAACTCAGAACGTAAAGTCGGAAAAATTGCCGCTAAGCATTTCTCCCGGCGCGGTAACGACTCTGCCAGCTCGCCGCCCTGGAATAGATACATTATTATTAAGTACTTGTCGTTTAGTGATAATCTCCTATCAGTGGAGGCCTTGACCCAGTTTCAACTTTTTCGAAATAGTTATTTCATAAGCGTCTTGTGGAAGTCATATCACACACTTTCATACTTTCCCTCTATGTTATCTGAATCCTTACGTAGAAAATCCCATAGCATGGCCTCAGTCAAATGACTGGAAACTGCAAAACAACTTATATAGATTCAATTCTTTATGTTAACTCTCATATTTCCAGACGAGAAAAAACAAGAAGTCGTGGTGAGGGTGATTTTGTCGTAAGGCGGTCATTTTTTAGAATCCGTTTCTTTTTTGGTAATCAACTCGGTATTACATTGATTGGAATTTATATTGTGACTGGATCAATCTTTACCTCTTATCTACTTGATTCCTCGGTAGTCAAAATAACCGACAGCAAGGTACTTGGATCGATTTCAACGAGTGTACAAAAATAGGTAAATAAAATTAGCCTCTTTTTAAGCAAAAATAAAATCAATAATGGTTGTTTTAACGCGATTCTTTTTTCCGGTGAAGGGATATGTGATGTTGTAATGTTCATACATTTCGAAAATATTTTAGCAAAAGTACATTTTGTAAAATTACCTGCTCCGACCTCATTATTATATCTATTTGTGCTAATAAATAATAAATTAGCAATTTTCTTATTTAGTATGTGCATTTGAAAGATGAGAAAATCAATTGTAAGAGAGGACATGGAATGACTTGTTGGACATTTTGAGGTTTGCGTTTAAAGAAACACATTTGATTAATATAACGGATTAGTTGTCAGAACCACTAATCTTGGTAAAAGACAAAAGTGGAAAATTCGCTGAAGGTCGTAGAAATACACTTAGTAATGAAGCAGAAAATGTTTTCTGCAGATAGAGAAAAATGTATTTTTATCGGTGTCGCGTATGCGCGCACACGCACACACATAAAAACGTACGCACACTTCCATCACACATACATACACACATACAAATACATGCATTCATGCAAGCAAGCTCTTTCTTTTCGCATTTAATCATACACTGACTGCATTATATTTATCTGTTTTATCTCGGAAGACCTAAAGAATCTGGTCTAAAAAAAACATTAAAGTACATCGCCTGTGATGCAGGTCACGTGGCTTCAACAGAATCAATTCCTAAGTATGGCGACAAAATTAGTTACTTTCCGCTCTCTACACACTTCCGAGTGAAATAAAACCTGGAAATTGGTATGAATGTTGAAAATATAGGAGACAAGCACACCAATAATATATTATGATTCATACCCTTTTTTGTCTTGTTTGTTCTTTTCCCTCCGTTTTATCACACACACTACTATCGTGTTTCCTTTCCTTTTGTTTCTTCCTACTTTTCTTTATGGAGGTTTCTCGTTCATTCCACCTAATGCGCGATCGATATATTCTCCTCACTTATTCTTTGCTATCCCACTGTTTCGGGCTAACCTTTCATTTATTTTCTTCGCTTTTCTCTTTCTCGTTTTTGTTCAATTTTCTTTACCTTTTTCTTTTCTTTTTTTTTGTTTGACTTTTTTTAATTCATGCCCTATTTATTGTTGATTCTGTTTTCATTTTTTTTTATTTTCTTTGTTTTTACATCCACCTACTTCCTACGTTATCGTTTATGATGTATCCAACTTCTTTATACCTTCTCTTGTTGCAAATACTAACCTGGTGCATTACAAATATCATATTTAGTTTAGGTTGTTCAAATTTCGTGTCACCAATTAAGTAACAAAAGCCCCTTTTGTTTTACATTATCAACTACTTTGTGGGGTTTTTCTTTCGTTACTCAAAATTACAGTTGTATCAACGTTTTGAAGTTGGAATAAATCATTAAGTAATTTGCTATGGAAATATTAGATGCAGGATGCCTATACATATATTCTCTTTTCCAACTCATGGTTAGTTATTATACGAAGAAGATAAAATGAGAATATTTAGGTTTTGCCTATATTAAATTTCTCTACTAAACACCAGAGTGATTGATTTGCAGAAGATACGATAATTATGACTTATTTTTGAGAGGAAGGAAGATAAAAAGTCGTGTCGTTCTTTGATTCACCACCCCCAACCAAATAAGAAGCATTAATAACATCAGTGAAGCGATGTAATGCAAGACAAACAACGGATGTTTAAACCAATTGACGTATCTCTAGATAGGTTTACTGGCGAGAAGAAATCTGAAAATCATAACCCAGTCTCTGCTGTCCTCCAATGCCTGCTGCTACAATTAAGATAGCAGCGACAGTAACTATTTGAAATTCTTACTTCTTCTATGGAAAGTGGTTTCATTCGTGTATAATGCGTCCTATTGCGAGACAGTATAAACATGCTTGTAGTCAATGAGAGAAGACCGGTAGTTTGTGTTTTAATTAAAGTATATAATAATCTTTCTGCATGTATTTTCCAAGCTTATTCGCGTTCAGAATTTACTCCCGACATAGTAGGCTATCAATCCTGTCTTTAGGCTATCAATCCTGTCTTTAGGCTATCAATTCTCTAGAATTACTCTGTTAACTGTAGTCTGATTTTCTCTCCTGCCAAGTATTAAGAAGGAATAAAAAGAGTTCAATTCCTTTCGCAGCAAGTGGAAGAGTGCTTCACCTACGGGATTCGAACTAGCAACATCAACAGCTGAAAATAGGCATTTTATCCATTGTGACTTCTCGACTACAAACATTTAAATTTTCAGTTAAACAAACAGTTCTGGTTTTAAACACTAAAATATTGAGATCTGTGGTGTACGTTTATTGTATTCAAAACTTCCGAGGTTGGAATTCTTGTAGTTGTTATCTTAACCTCCTACACAGTAAGGACTTACCAACATTTACACTGAACTTAATGATACCATAGGGATTTCTCTTTCTGCGATTCAAGATACAGAAATGACATTCCCATTGATCTCTGGTTGAATAACTCTCAACTGATATAATCAAACGATACATCAAACACTTGTTATAATGGGATTTTTCTTTCTTTGCCTCGAGAGAAAAACATCAGTCACAATTCTTTGATACATATTGTCTTCGCAGTTCTACAAGCCAGCCTTTCGGAGTTGAAACATTTTATACATTTTATTATTCATTTATTCATGAAACTGCGAAATTGGAATTACTGCTTGTAAGATTTGATTGTTTTCTAAATATATTTTAATATGTTTACGTTGTCATAACACATCTTATAAGGATTATATTGTGATATTTTATGATCTAGTGAAGCCCACAGTTTTAAATTGCATTTTTATTCTATTACAAGTTGAAGCAGTTAATATTAATATTAAGAGCTTTATTTTAGAGAACTTCATAAGTTCATATTCCAAAGCTTCTGTTTAATTAAATTATCAACATCATATTATCATTATTATTATTATTGCAACTTTATTTTATGGTCAGGAAATTTCGCTTCATTTGGGAAATACGTTTACATTGCAATTTGCTAGGTATGTTTTATGCCTATGTAGGAAACCATTTGTAGCAAGTATATATAATAAAGATAAAATCTAAAATTAATCTCGCGAAATGTTCTTTACAAATTGCAATTGGCTTTGAGGGGGTTTTGACTGATATTTCTAGCTGGTCAAGATATAGTAATGAATCAGGTACGGTTTACCTTTCATAGCATTTGTTAATTCGTTAACAAGTATGAAAGTACTGACTGTGGTGGTCTTATAGAATTGTGGGAAATCATAGCCTCTCTAGACATTAACAACGTCTAATGTCAAATATATAGTTCAGTCTTGTAATCTCATTTTACTCCAACCTTTTGAATCATTCATTTCGAAATCTCTGGCTTCTGATCTTTTTTTTAGGTGCTAGTTTAGCTTGCAGTATAGAAATACTCGTCGAGGCGACACTTCATTCGTGATTCTTCTTACATTAGTAAAGAAAAGATCAATAATAGAGGGAAATCAGGAATTGTTAATTTGTCAGAAAATTTAATAAAAAAAAATATCGGTAACAATAATCACTTTAAAATTTACCAATTTGATATTGATTTGTTTGAGATATTCAGAAAAAAAATGTGTTATTTGTTATTTAACTTAAGTGAATGGCAAAATATGTAGGGAAACGGTATAGATGGTTAAAGACCGTGATTTAGTTTTGAGTCATCTATATGAAAAAAGAACAACTCATTACTCCAAGAAAAAGGCCAGTAACGTTTGTCTATACGGACCATCTTAGATTTTGCTGCTCCCAACCTGTTTTCCATACATGTATAAATCTACATACATTGATGTATACAGAAAAAGCGTATGCACAGAGAGAGAGAGAGAGAGAGAGAGAGATTTAAAGCTCTTGGAAAAAGATTTAGTCGAAGAAGTTCGTACAAAGGTCACTAGGGGGGGGGGGAACATATAGCGTATGGCGAAAGAAGAACAAGAGAGAGTATTGGATAGCTTGGAACGGGTATGATGCACAGATTGCTACTACAGAAAAGTAGGATCTGTAGTCCTAAGAACAGAGAAAGGCAATAGGCTAAAACATGTCGGAGGGCTTAAGAGTTGTAGAGTATATCTAAGTGAAGGTTTAACTATCTAGAATGTGCATATTTATAGTAACTTGATCACCCCAAATATGTAAGCAATACGGATCGCACTTACGTTTCGTGGAGGGTTTACAATTCATAAATGTTGAAGTATTAGCTGCCTCTTAAGAAGGAGGATAGCCTTCAATGAGAAGTTTTGACTATGTTATGGGTGTTAGGTTCCATTAAATGTCATAAATGTTACGAAGCTAAGCATTTATAAAATTTGTGAAAGGTTTATATGTGTATTGTGAATAAATATGTCGAAGTGTACGTATGTTTCTTTGCTGTATTTAAGTAGTTACTGGTGTTGTTGAAGGAGATTAAGTTACCAAGTACTCATTAGGTTATGTTTTCTTGGCCTTTATTTATAAAAGCGATACATGTGAGAGTGTAGATGATGCTTTTGCAGAAAAAGCAATAGATGAGTGAAGAGTGATGGCGGCTCTATTGATTATATACTTAGAAGTAAGTTAATGTATACAAGAATTATGGGATGCGTAACCGATATTTACCCAACCCGAAATAATGTACGTCAGCGAGATCTTTACCGATTACATACTGTGAAAGATTCATCTGTCAAAACTTACTTTCACGAAGTTATAAAAGGGATAGACCGTGCCAGAATCCAGAGGGGTTAAACCTACGAGAATCCAGGCTCTTGTATCAGAGATGCTCCGAAAGTTTTCAGATATGAAGGAAAGCAAACACTACTTTTTTCCTAGGTTTGAAAAACCAGAGACCATAAGTGTGGAATGTAAATTACTATATTTGGTTCTATGGAAACGAAAGAACAATACAACAGTTTGAGATATTGGTTTCAAATTTTGGCAAAAGCGCAGCAATTTTGAGTGAAGGGATAAGTCAATTACATCGACCCCAGGGCTCAACTGGTACTTATTTTATCGACTCCGAAAGGATAAAAGGTAAAGTCGATCCCGGCGGAATTTGAACTCTGAATGTAAAGACGGACTAAATGCCGCTAAACATTTTGCCCGGCGTGCTAACGATTCTGCCAGCTCGCAGCCTTCCACTGTTGAGATATTGGCAGTGAGAATGTTATGATGATAGCTACAAAGGTCGAGGGAGGCTGGGAGTTGGGAAAAATGGAGAATCCTGTCGTGTATATCGAAATAAATTTTAGTAAAGCAAGAAAGATTGAAGAATTTGCAAATATAGGAGCTGGGTTTGGCTCCAACTGTTTGGGAGAGAAAGCGGAAATTCCACCGTGACTGGTCATCTGAAGAGACTGGGGACACTCTGAGATTCTGTGTATGGAATGTGCAGGCGGGGCAGACGGGTCGAAGAAATTTGGATAGGGTCTTGTTGTTAGTGTGTATGTTTCCGTGTATGTTCTCGGTAAGAGTGAAAGTATGATATCTATTCATTCCATTTACGCGAGAAATACTCTTGGGAAAGGCACGAATGTCATGTAATCACATTTCTCCTTTCATTAAAAATGCAATATCTTTGAGTCGAGTCAAAACAAAACCAATATTTAATTTAAGAGAATAATAATTATTAACATTTCCAATTATGTAAATTAAGTATAATAATTAAAGTGTTATCTTTATTTCCTTTTCGAAAGGAATGCTAAATTTATTGAATACTTCATTATCGCCATTCTCGTTATTGTGGTTATATAAGCGAACGGACTTCTACGTCAGAGTTTCGTGGGGAAATTATTTAACCGGATTATCCTATGGAAAAAACGTGGCTGTTTTTATTTCCTATTATACTAACAGCAGGCTTTCAGATTGTTTGAGGTCCCAACTCATTACCAGGAGTAGAAGAAAAGTTTGTCTTTAGAAATTTTTAAATGCATATAAATTATTGGTATAAAGCCTTTTGTGTTGTACCCCATGGTTTAAAATGGACTTTGAAGTAGCAGGAAGAGGTACTTATCACAATTTTGGTAACAATAGTCTAAATTAAGTAAATAAACATAATCGAAATTACTTCAGTTATCTAATGAAAGACACTAAAAATAATGTAGGAAACATTAATGATATAGAAAACGGTGCGAACAACAACCACATTTCCTTTTTTTTTTTTCAGACGCTGCAAGTCAAAAGAAGTGATTCAAAAAGCGATTTAACTTGAAACCAGGTCGCAAAACAAAAAGAAATGGACGAAGTATATCATAAAAGGTAGTGCCTCCGTTCCTGACGAATTTATACAAGAGAGAGAGAGAGTGAAGGAATGTGGCATAGCTCTGTTTTTCAAAACATAGGAGCACCTTCCATTTGTCCTCGAAATAACAGTTCGAACAAGCCTTGTCCTCTGTGTGGGAATACGTGTGCTTTCTTGACTGAGGCAGGTGTGATTGAGTTTTAAAGCAAAAAAAAAAACCCCTAAACAGGCAAGAAAACGGGTAGAACTGGTATTTCACTTGCTTACATGCAGGCTGGTGCCAAATTATAATGAGTCAAAATGAGGAATATGAAACTCGTGATCAGATATATTAACAGGGACGTTAGACTTTGATTTCGTCGTCATTTTTGTGGTACAGTATGGACATGTGATCTGCAACAGCATATGGCCTATGGGGTGTGCATGAATAACAAGATTCTGATGAACCTGGATAATCGTTATGTTTTCCCGGGGCTGTACCCCATTGTAGAACTGTAGAGAGGAAAATTAGACTAGTGGTGCAGAGCAAAAGGCCTAGTTGCAACACATGTCATAACAAAAGCCACTTATGTGCCTTCTCTTCTGAAGAAGAGACAACAAAAGAAAAAGGTAGAGGCAGAGGGCAGAAGAAAGTGACAGTAACAAGCCCAAAAGGTGAAGAAAATGGTTTCTGTTACCGCTGTTTCCAGAGCATCATCATACGCATATCTATGCATAATCAGAGCTGGAACAGATGAAACTCATTATCTCAGCCATCAACACAGGAACCATCCTATGTTCTTTCAGCGATAGGAAGGTGATGAAGACATGAGAACGGTGGGAAGCTGTCGAGAAATGGAAGTTCCTCACAAATAAATGCCCCCTTCCACAGCGTTCATGAGCTGAACTGTAATTTTGTAGGGCAACTTATAGCTTACATCGTTTGATGATGAACCTGAAAGAGGAGAAATAAAGTATTTTGTTGACTGAGGGAAGAGATGGGATACAAAATTCAGGTTAGATAGTTATTGAAGACCACATTGTCAGTTATCGGTAACTGAGAGAAACGGATCAGATGGTGTGAATCTCTTCATGGTTCAGCTAACAAAATGTTGATGGGCAATTTCAGAGTGTCCAGTTTACTGAAGGTGACGGGACTGGAAGTTTCTCAGAATCATGAAGAACCTAGGCAGGGCCTTCTCTCCACTCTCTGGGGGAATTGTCTTTATTTGCAATTATTTTGTGTACCACATGTTTTTAACCTGTCTTAATATATTGGTTTCAAATTTTGGCACCAGGCTAGCAATTTGGGGGAGTGGCTAGATCGATTACATCGACCTCGGGGCTCAACTGATACTTATTTTATCGACCCCGAAAGGATGAAAGACAAAGTCGACCCTGGCGGCATATGAAGTCAGAACGAAAAGTCAGAAGAAATTCCGCTAAGCATTTTGTCCGGCACTTTAACGATTTTGCCACCTCGCCGCCTTTAACCTGTCTTAATATATTGCATTACGTTAAAGGCGGCGAACTGGCAGAACCGGTAGCACGCCGGGCAAAATACTTAGTGGATTTTCGTCCGTGTTTAGGTTCTGAGTTCAAATTCTGCTGAGGTCGACTTTGCCTTTCATCCTTTCGAGGTCGACAAAATAATAGTTCAACACTGAGGTCGGTGTAACACAGATTGCAGGCCTTGTACCAAAATTTGAAACCAATATATTGTATTATGTTTTCGACTTCTTAAAACGAATATCAATGAACACAGGAAACATAAAAGTTCTAGAAAATGAAAAACATAAAATAACATTTCATTTAAAAAAAAGGTAATATTACAGAAAAGGATATTTGACAACGACACTAGCATACATACGCGGGCCTTTTCAAAAGAAATACGTACCGGGTTTCATCATTCGTAAGTATAGATTCCAATAAGAAAAACCTAGACATGACTTAATTTTACGAGGAGGACAAATGCGTGGAAACATTTTGTTTATAGGCCGGGCATCACTTCCTAGAATCTATTACCCAGGCACGTGAAAGGAAAAAAATAACATACCTATGCCCTTCCAATGCCACGGTGGCTGGGCTTTCGTTATATCAGCCAGGAGTAATCCAAAGGATAATTATAGGATCCCTCGCAGATACGAGGGGTAAAATAACTTTCTTTGAAAAATGGCGAAGGTATGTTACCATACAGTGTTGTCTTCAGAATTGAGGACAGGGTCATCCCCAGTAGTAATAGATACACCTGTCCATAAACTAATCCCACAATATAATATGTTAGGTACTCGTGTAATATGGGCCAGTCATCAGTTGTACGGAGTAGGGTGAGTGACTATGATCGTAAAAGTTTTCATTACCCCCCAAAAGACCATATAATAATCCCAGAATGCCAAAATGGAAAGTTTTGGTATGGAGCATTCAAGATAGCTGGTCTTGGAGCCTCAACATGAAGCATCGAAGCCCAATAACTGTTCAACAGTAAAAGCCATGTAAGGGCTTTCTTCCCAGAAACTTGAAAGGAGGAATGCAACAACAACAGGCATGTGCTGAAGCTAGAAACTACAAAGGCCCCTAGACGATTAGATGTGGTCATTTGTTTAAAGGTTTCTTTTTACTGCAGTTCGTCCCTTTGATGGACATGTAATCTTGGGCCAACGATCATCGAAATTGGGCATCTGTTAAATTTTCAGTTTTCTACCAGAAAAGCAAGGGCGTCATTGGTTCCTCAGAGTTTGTATGCTATAGTGCGTAAGTGTTGAGCAAACGTAATGAAATTCCCGGGACGATTAGATGTTGACGAAAGTCGATAAAACATCCTGCTCTAAAGGACTTTCAATTCGAAGAATATTAACAACTACCAGAAGTATTTGGTCTGGTATTGCCGTTTCAGTATAAACTCTACAAGCACAGCAGTGCTTGTTGAAATGCCTGCATACACTCGTTCAGTAAGCACTTGTCTTGCGAAATTATGTCAAACTGTTGTTGTCATGTGTAAGACGGATCCATCTATCAGCCCTGCCCATTATTAGGGTATCCGCGCCGTTTTCTGGCTGGTGGCTATGTCGAGAAAGGATATACACAATTGAAAGAGATGTACAAGATTGAAAGGATTGAAGACAGACACTGTTCTTTGGCCAAGCCCTCAACAGCTTTCTCAAGTTCCTGTTGTAAAGAAGAGTGAGGATAAAGAAGGATGTGTTGCCCCCCGATCACTTAGCTGAAAGTTGAGAATCAACAGAATGGTTAACATGAATGAACTTTCTCTCACCATCCACCTGAAAGCTGCAGAACACAGCTAGAAGGTGGTACTTTCCTTTGGTAGTCAGGGTAATAATCGTGGATCTATAGAATCAGGGATTGCTTTCTATCAGCCCATTTCTGGATGAGATTGGCCACCCTCGTCTCAGTCACTAGGTCCCAGTTCTTCTCCATCTGGAGATCTGGACCAAACCAGATTCCGAGCAATTTAACCGGTCCTTCCGTCCAGCGTCCCATGACGCTATTGAACGGCATGGGCCTGCCTCTCCAGATGCCGAGCTGCAGGCCGACTGACTTTTCCGGATTAATTTTTGCTCCTGTCACCGCCTCGTATTCCTTTAGAGCAGAGCCGCCTAGCTCTATATGCTCGCTGTTCGACACTATCACGGTGACGTCGTCTGCGAATGCCGACGCAGTCCTCCCACGTCCTAGTTCGCGCGGGATATCTCTCAACGTCTCCAGTTTCGGCAGTAGTGGCTCTAAAGCCAGTACATAGAGAGGAGACGAGAGTGGGCACCCTTGACAGACCGAACGCATAATGATGAATGGTTCTGAAAGGTAACCGAACTACCGAGTAAATGTCACTGTACATAGTAGCGATCCAGCCACGGAAAACGGGACCGAAATCGGGTCTGAAATCGGTCACTGTGAGGACGGATGCCAATATTGGTGGTCGACCCTATCTAAATTGATCAGAGCCCTATCCATGCCAGCTTCCTTACCTACCATGTCTATTATGTATCGCATGGGGTGGGGGTTGTCGTGGATGGATCTGCTTGGGATTGTGTATGTTTGCGCATCACCAATCGGTTTCTCGGTGACAAGCAACAACCTCTTTGCTAATACTTTGGCTAGAATTTTGAAATCTGCGTTCAGCAGCGTTATATGTTTAAAATTATATATTTCGTCCCCCTTCTTTGCGTCCTTACTCAGAAAGCTACCGCTCTTCGGTTCACAGAATTAGGAGTTCTCTCGGTCTGCGGCCAGTTGCTTTAGATATCTGCTAAGTCTGGCTTATAATAGTAAGGCTCGTATGGCAAACCATCCAAACCAGGCGATTTGCCTGCCGTGCACATCATCACTTCCTGTATTTCGGCGACTGTTATCGGCATTTCGCAACACTCTGCGGCCCTTGCCGATAGTCGCGGCATGCCGTCGAGGTAGGCACTGAAGTTCATCCTGCGTTGCGGACGGTTACTCGTCCCAAACAGTTGGGCAAAGTCCTGCTAAAATACCACACACATCTGCTCAACTACGGTGCGCCCGTTTCGGTCCACGCCGGGAAAGACGCGTTCAGCTTCCAGTAACCGGGACCCTGCCTTCTAAACCTATATAGATCAACCGTACACATCACAAATTTGTGGTTTGTATAGCCGACAAGATTGAGAAGTGGACAGCTTACGCTAACCTTATCTACTGATCTACAGAATACCCTGTCTAGATATGACCTGGATGAACTGATGCGATTCATCCATGTCCACATTGGCACATCCGAGAAATCCAGTCGGTACCTGTCAGACAGTTCGAAATGTCTGAGCAGGTTTGCGAGGCTTTTACAGTCCCCTCTTCTATCCGCTAGCCCCACACAGTCCAAACCTGGATCTAAGACGGCGTTCCAATCACCCACTAACAGTAAAGGTTGCGACGTTCTCAGGTAAATGCTCAGACGTCTGAAAAAGTCCGTCTCACTTTCTCCTGTCGGATCATAAACAGCCACCAGTCTAAGAGTGCGCCCCCGTCACTACTGTTCACGTCCAGGACCACCAACTTACCTTCTGGGTCCATGAAGATAGTCCTTATGTTGAAGTCCAGACGTCCCCGGAATTACACCGCAGTTCCACCTCCCATTCCCGGGTGACATGGAGATAGATAGATCTTGTATCCACCGAAGTCTGTTTTGTTGTCGTTGATTTATTTTCTTCTTGCGACGGTTTGTGAGCATACAAGCTCAGGGTAGTTGCTTTCATAGACTTCACGTGCGCTATTCTTCTTCTTCTTCTTCTTCTTCTTCTTCTTCTTCTTGCTGCTGCTGTTGCTGCTAAAACTGTCATTGTCTTTTATTACTTGGCCATCTTTTTATTTTTTTTAATGAGAGGCGTCTTAGCCCAAACAAACATAAAAATAGCCCCTAAGGGCTACAGATGGAGAAGAACTAACCAGTTCCCCCCAAGGTCCTGGTTAGTTTATCCATGCAACCATAACAAATATACAAAATATAACAATTGGTAACAAAGTGAATAGCAATACGATGTGCAACATGTGTGTGTGGACGAACAACAACAACAATAATGGTTTCTGATTTATGCACAAGGCCAGCCATTTTTGGGGGAGAGGTTTAGTCGATTACGTCGACCCCAGTGTTAAAATGCTACTTATTTTATCGACCCCGGAAGGATGAAAGGCAAAATAGACCCTTGTGGAATTTGAATTCAGAACGTAGAGATGGACTAAATGCCGTTAAGCATTCTGCCCAGCGTGCTAACGATTCTGCCAGCTCGCCGCTTTTATAATAATAATAATAATAATCCTTTCTATACTGGGCACGAAGGCCTGAAATTTTGGGGGGAGGGGAGTAGTCGATT
>JAOPUL010005855.1:59493327-59504160 GCA_027564515.1 Octopus rubescens | reverse complement strand
GTGTGTGTGTGTGTGTGTGTGTGTGTGTGTGTGTGTGTGTGTGTGTGTGTGTGTGTGTGTGTGTGTGTGTATGGTTTCAAATTTTGGTACAAGGCCAGCAAGTCCAGGGGAGGTGGCTAAGTGAATTACATTGACCCCTAGTACTCAACTGGTACTTATTTTATCAACCCCGAAAAGATGAGAAGGCAAATTCAGCAACTTAGGTGGAATTTGAACTCAGAACATATAGACAAACTAAGTGCCACTAAGCATTTTGCCCGGCATGTTAACAATTCTGCCAGTTCGAGGGTGCATAACCTAAGTGGTTATGGTGTTGCACTCACGATTGCGAGATCGTGGTTTCAGTTCCTGGACCAGGTAGTGCATTGTGTTCTTGAACAGAACACTTCATGTCACATTGCTCTGCAATCACTTCAACACACCTGACTTGTGGTACACAGTGCATATGTTCAGGCAACATCGATTTGATGAAGCTAATGTACAGTGCAAACTTTTCATCACTATAAACAAATCATTTGTGCAGGTTGTTCAGTAAGAAATTGCAGATCCATCTTTCTCAGACTACAAGTGATTTCCATACATACATGCACACACACACACACACACACACACACACACACACACACACACACACACACACACACACATATTAAATATTATATATATATATATATATATATATATGAATTGACGGCTCACGGAGAGAGCCTGTACAACTAAAAATAGGAGCTAAAGCGCCAGCTTGTTAAGTTATAGTCTGATGTTGTATCGGCAGGGGACGTAATGGTCCCCATCGGGCAAGAAGCTAACACGTGATGCACTGTACCTAGGTTTCGAAGAGATTCAACTTCACATCACCAGTGCCCAGTGATTGTTGCCTGACCTGATAGAGCGATCAATTCCCTGCCAAGGTATATAGACGTACATTAATGAAACATCTAATGATGTTATTAATTGTTAATATGTATATTTAAAAATATAGAGAGCCAAATAGGCTACAAGCCATAATACTAAATTACCAGGTAGGTAAGAATTATCAAATTTATGAATTGAGGGCTCTCGGAGAGAGACTGTATTACTAGAAATAGGAGCTAAAGCTCCAGCTTGCTAAATTATAGTTTGATATTGTATTGGCAGGGGATGTAATCATCCCCATCGGGCAAGCTAACGCATGATGAACTGTACCTAGGTTTCGAAGATACCTCACTTCACATCAGCAATGCTTAGTCAGTGTTGCCAGACCCGATGGAGCGATTAATTCCTGCCAAGGTATATAGACGTACATTAATAAAACATCTAATGATGTTATTAATTATTAATATGTATATTTAAAAATATAGAGAGCTAAATGGGTTACAAGCCGTAATACTAAATTACCAGGTAGGTAAGAATTACATATTAACAATTAATAACATCATGTGAGTGTATTGTGTGTGTGTGTGTGTTTACATTTGTATGCATGTTTTATACATATAACTATATATATGTGTAAATACAGTACATATTAAAAAAGGACAACACATGAAGAACACATTTTGACAAATAAGGTAATAGTTTGGAAAGAGAAAGTGTCATAACCATTTGGACATTAGTCCTTCATCAGAACAATGAAAAAGAGAAGCATAGGGGGAGTGGGAAAAAAAGAAATAGTTAGTGAAGGATTAGAGACTGGATGTGGATGCTGTTCTATATAGGGGTAGTTAAGAAAGATGGCGGGGACAGATCTGCAGATGCAAGTATAAGAGTGTATTTTTGTCTGGAAACAGGTGCAAATAGGGATTTGTGTATGTGTGTTCGTGTGGTGTATGTATGTGTATAAAGGTGTGCATGTGCGGGGGTATACTGGGTGTCTTAGTGGAGATGTGGGCATTGGTGTATATGTGTTATTGTTAGATGGTTGGGGGTGAAAGCACATATTTTAGGTGAGAGTGTGTGTGTATGTGTGAAGAATAGGTGTGTGCCTGTATATTGATGAATGTGTGTATGTGTGTGTGTATATGCATTTATAAGTGAATAGTGGAGGGTGTATGTATGAGAATACCAGTGGGTGTACATGACTAGGATCACAACGACCTGTTGAATCCATACTAACACAGAACGTGCATGCAACATGGTGGTGTGACACTGAGGACAAGTGTCTTCTGTTATATGTCCAGGTTGATCAAAAACCTTGTAAGTGGAGTTGGTAGATGAAAACTGAAAGAAGCCTGTCATATGTTTCTGTAAATATAAATGTGTGCATGTGTGGGTGCGGTTGTGTCTCCTTGCCTTGATATTGTGCAATAGTTGTAAATGAATGTTACCAACAAGCAAACAATGTCCTTCATTTCCTTCATTTTCAATAGTTTGTGAAAACAATGTCTGGCCATGGAGAAATATCACCTTGGTTGGAAACAAGTAAGTGTTGACAACAGAAAGGGGAGCCAGTTGTAGAAAATTTGCTTTAACAAATTCCATCTGATCCATACAAGCACAGAAAAGTGAGTATTGAAACAATGATGATGATGATGATGATGATGATGATATATACATGCACACGCATGTAGAAGCATGGAGAAATATGCAAATAAGTGTTTATCAATGATGTGTCTCGAAATTAATTCAGCTATAAATAAATAGTTTATAATAAACATTGGATTAAAAATCTCTTGGACAGAAAAAAAAAATGCAAGTAGAAAACAGTCTGTCCCCCCCCACCTCCATTTTATGCGATTTTTAACCCAATGCTTTTATAAGCAGTTATTTATAGCTGAATTCACTTCAAGGCACATCATAGCTTGGACCTATAACAGAAGATACTTAACCTAGGAGTCACACCACCACCACTACCGCCACCACTGCCACCGTGTTACACCCACTTTCTATGCTGGCATTGGTTCAACAGTTTGTCATGCTCCTAGTTAGTTCTTTAGGATTACTTGGTCTCCTAGCTGGGTCAGTGGGTCATGTCTTGTTTGTATTGTTTTATTTTTAGCTTTTTATCTATGATTAAATGCCCTTCCTATCATCAACCACTTTACACAATATACTGGTTGCATTTTATCATGGTACCAGCAATGGAGAGGTTGTAATGTCCTTTGCAAGACTAGATTCCTCTCAAACTTATGATGCCAACCACTTTACAGGGCATACTGAGTGCATTTTATCATGGTGCAAGCACTAGTGAGGTTGTCTTGAATTCCATAAGAATCCTCACTGTACAGGCAGAGAGGGAGAGAGGGAGACAGAGAGATAGTTATGAAGGTTTGAGGGTGGAGAATGGAAGGAATGCAGAATGAGAGAAATGAGTCAGAAAGTCATAGAAAATGGTAAACAGAGGGTGATGGAATTTAAAGGCTAGATGTAGGAGAAAGGAAAGAGAAGAACTAAGGGTAGGTGTAAGAGAGGGGAAGAGAGGGAAATGAAACTAAAGGTTAGATATAGGAGAGGGGAAGAGCAAGAGGTGGAGACTAAAGGGGAAATATAGAAGAGGGGAAGAGGCAAAAGGAAGTACGAGAAGATTTGGGACAGTAGGAAAATATTTGATAAAGAGAGAGAGAGAGAGAGAGAGAGAGAGAGATAGAGAGAAGAAAAAGAAGAAGGAGTGGAGAAGAAGACGGGAAGGGGTGGAGGTGGGGGGGTAATTATTAGCTCAGGGCACATTCAAGTTGTCACTTTCTCACATATTAAACTGTTATATAGCAACAGCTATATGAACACTGTTATATGACTGTGGTTATATAAACCATCATTATATAACTTTTGACACACAACACCAATTATATAACAATAACAAACAGCATAACAATGATTATAAAACAGTGTTTATGTAATAACAGTGTTATAGCAATGATATATAACAGTGTTATAAAACAATGGTAATAGAACACCAGTTATTTATGCAGTTATATATAACAATGGATACATAAATAATTGTTGCATAAAAATGCTATATAACAACAAGCTATATAAGAATGGATCAGAGGATGTGCTAGGCTTGTGAACTATCACTTGTTGTGTGATTATTAGTATATTTCATTTCCCTTTCTCCATGTTTGGTTTCGGTGAATGAGGGGTGTTTATTATCTCAGATAAAAATTTGTTGAAATGAAAATTTATCTAATTATTATTATTTAACAATGTTATATGAACAATAGTAATAAACCAATAGATGATATATTAGAATTTCACATAAACAATATATTAGTATAATTATATACTGATGGATATTTATATATATATATATATATATAATAGTTTTATGCAATGGATATATAACAATGGTTAATAGGCATAACTTTTCAGGTATCATCATCATCCTCATCTTCGTCATCATTGTTGTAGTCATCATCACCATTCTTTTAATCCCCGCTGTTCCATGCTTGCATAGATTGGACAGAGTTTTATTGAAGCAGATGGATGGATGCCCTTCCTGTTGCCAACCCTCACTTGTTTCCAAGCAAGGTAATGTTTCCCCCATGGCCAGTCATGTTCTTGAAGAATATTGGAAATGAATGACACTGCTTGTATGACAGTGACAATCATTTTAGTACTGTCATACGATGTCAAGACTAGGAGACACAAACATACACACACTCACACCCACATACACCATCATCATCATCATCATCATCATTGTTTAATGTCCAGTTTCCAAGCTGGCCTGAGTTGAACGGTTTGCACCAGGTTCCATAGTCTGTTTTGACATGGTTTCTACAGCTGGATGCCCTTCCTAATGCCAACCACTTTACAGGGTGTACTGGATGCTTTTCACGTGGCATCAGTACAGATGCCTTTTATGTGGCACCAACATGGGTACTTTTCACATGGCAATAGCACAGGTGCTTTTTATACGGCACCAGCACCATACACATACATAAATATAAACAGGACAAAATTCATTTCAGTGTGATGTATATGGCAGGATCTGCCGCTCAAAAATCTGGTCTAAACTTCTCATTTACAGTCACACGAGAACAACATTAACCCCCAATATCATCATCATTTTATGCAAGAAAATGCTTTTCGGTGTCATTTTTGTTAAAAAGGTATGTAAATCTTCTGGAGATTTAAAGAGACATCTAAACATGCACAAAAAAAAAAAAACAGATTCCGAACTGAGACACATTTGCAATATTTGTGGAAAGTCTTTTAAGAGAGACTCCGGGTTCAAAAGCCATATCTGTTCTCACTTGAGGAACTAACGCTATATTTGTGTTTGAAGTGGTCAAGCTTTGTTTCAGAGCAGACTGCCTTCATATAAACATAAAGAACTTTTTAGTTTCTGTCTATCAAATCCACTCACAAGACTTTGGTTGGCCTGGGGCTATAATAGAAGACACCTAAAAATGCCATGTAGTGGAACTGAACTTGAAACCATGTGGTTGGAAAGCAAACTTCTTACTCATACTGCCACACCTGCACCAAATAGACATGTTTCACCATACTAAACTAGGATGCAAAACTCTCCAAAATATAACATCTACTATGGCCTGTTGTTCAGCATGAGAGCAGTGGTCACAGCAAAGCCTATCCTGCACTCAGCAATAATAGTAAGACATAGGTGGACAAGCTTGGAGAGCCTGTAACAAGCTTCAAAATAACTGGAAATCAAGTATCTCAAACTCCAAGGGTTAACTTCTTCAGGGTGAGTGTAGAAAGAGCATTCTTCTCTAAAGCTTGGACCTTGAGGAAAGAATTTCAAGATTGCTTTGATGGTACATACACATGACTTCTGATGAGAGCTCAGAGCACCTATCTTATGGCATAAGTACAAGACCAAAGGAGATTTATGAACAGTTATACAATAATGGTTATAAATCAATTGTGTTCCTTCTGTGGATTAATAAACAGAGTAACTTGATTAATTCATAGAATTTTCAATCCTTGTAATTAGTTTAAGGTATGTTAATCAGGTCAGTTTTTATAAGAAAGGTAAAAAAAAAAAAAACGGTATTTGACTATAATAAGTCAGTTGACCTTAATTAAGTAAGCCAAATGACCTCAAGCAGGATTATATAAACCAGTTAATCTTATGGGAGAACACTAACTTTGCAAAGTGACCTCACTGCTAAGAGTACAGGAGACATTCAGTCAGCTGACCTTAAAACAGGTAAAAGTAGTTGAGAGGAAACAATAAGCTGAACCCTTTGAATCACATAGGGTTCATATGATTACTATTTGGCCAATATTGATTGAACTAACATCTTATCGAAAGTGTTCCAGATATGACCAACCCATCTTTTATTTTTTAGATTTCCCTTTAGAGTGTTATATAAGAAAAATTTGACTGCTTTTTGTTAATATGCTGAGTGACCATTTAGTAGTTACTTTGTTCATAATCTCACAAAGATGGTACTTCTGTTCCTATAACTTAAAGTGAATAGCAGATAAATATAACCTCCTAAATTAGTCTACTGTACAAAGTCTAATTAGTCTACTATAAGTTAATTTACCTGTACATTCACCACAGCTACAAAAACACTCATCCTGAACCTCACTGTAAACAGAAGTGAACTCTAGCACCCTAAATTACAATTATGAACTACTGATATTTCAGTTAGTTGTCAGGTTCTTTGTTCAATTCCACTGCACAGAATCTTGGGTAAGTGTTTTCTACTAATGCCATGGGTATAAGAATTACAAGTCAGAAACTATGCACAAGCCTCCATGGACTGAGAGCATTGACCACTTAAAAGGTAGATTAGTTAGAAGTATGGGCATTTTGTCCTGTCTACATCACTGTATAAGTGTATCTATGATATTCAACTCTCAAAATGGCCCAGTCCACCTACTGTAAATAAGTAATGAGTTCAATTTCTTCTGTGGTTAAATTTGATTTCCAGAGGGAGGCGATAACAAACTACCTTTGTAATTTGCCAGGAAAACCTCATTGACACCCTGGGTCACTAAACAGCCACCATATTTGACTTGACAGTTCCATCCATTCCAAGAAAATATTGGATATCAACTGGACTATGACCACCACAAGGTCCAGTCTTTGTTGCAGTATGGTAGCTTATGTGCCTCAGTGATCCTGAAGGCTATGCCAGCAGAGTACAAACTATTGGTAGGGTTTGCTATGCTGGACAGATGAAAGGATAGAGGCCAGATTAATATGGACTGCTTCTTTGCAGAGGTAAAAATGGGTTTGCATAGGGCCAACACATCTACCTAGAAAAATGCAAAATTACAGCAGCATCTATGACAATTCAAAACCAAGACCTGAGAGAAGAAGGCCTTCCCCCAAGGAAACATATGATGTGGTATAGCAAAATCCGAGAGGAGGCAGAGCTATAAAAGCAGGGATCCAACTGGAAAGAAGCAGAAAAGATAGCCTAGAACCGAGAACATCGGAGAAAAGTCGTTGATGGCCTATGCTCCATAGGAAGGGAAAGGAGTATGACTTGTTTCACATCAACCCAGAGAATCACTCATAAGATCAGTCTTAAACTAAATGACACCATGACAGATGTATTAGTTGTTGGTATAAGCTCAATATGTTTGATCAGCTGATCAGTATTGAACTACAAGTGCACTGAGTCAGAGATGACTTCATTTAACCAGTGTCATCACCACTGCTTCCACCACCACCACCAACAACAACACTGCCACCACCTCCACTGCCACAGCTCGATCATACACAAAGAGTTACCAATGATGTCATTAACCATGTGACCACAACTTGCCCTGTCAGCAATTTCTGTACGATTCAACAACCACAACTTCAAAGTTGCCCTACCATCTCCCTCCTCTCTCTCTCTCTCTCTCTCTCTCTCTCTCACACACACACTTTTGTTATATGTTCCCTCCCCCTTATATTAAATATATTAATTAAATCTTATGGATGACAAAAATAGTAGTATCAGAGGTGGTGGTGGTTGTTATGGGTGTAATTGTGGTAGTGGTGGTGGCAGGCAGCTAGTAGTAGTAGTAGTAGTAGTAGTAGTAGTAGTAGCAGCAGCTTCAGTAGTAGTAGTAGTAGTAGATGTAGTAGTAGTAGTAGTAGTAGTAGTAGTGACGGTGATGGTGGTAGTTATGATGGTGGTGGTGGTGGTGGTGGTGGTGGTGATGGTGGTGGTGGTGGTAGTTATGATGGTGGTGCTGGTGTTGGTGGTGGTGGTAGTTATGGTGGTGGTGGTGGTAGTTATGATGGTGGTGGTGGTGGTGGTAGTGGTAGTTATGATAGTGGTGGTAGTGGTGGTGGTGAAGACATTAGCTGTCAATCTGAGTTAATGAGTTAATGCTAGTTGTATAAAGACATTTGGAATGAAAGTAAATAACTTTACACCAGGATGGGGGTGGGGCAGTCAGGAAAATAAAAGGGGCAGGAGAAGGTGCAACACAGCAACATACACATATTGACTCAAAAACATATTCCCCCTCCCCTAGTACATTAACACACAGAGCAATACATAATATCAATACACAATTACCACACACATAGCAACAAAATCACACACACACACACATCTCAGCCCTGTCTTCCACACATGAACAAACATGAAACACTAACAATAATATAAAATGGAGACAGAGAAGCTTCAAAAATGTGAAGGTAAATGGTAAAATGGTTTTTAAAGAATCAAAACATGTCTGTTACTCTCACCAGTTAAAGACAAATTCCACTTCAATTTGCATCAAATTTATTTTCCAAAAATTTCAATTATCTGATCTTAATTGAGTTACCTCCCTTGCCTGTTGTTTTCAGAGTTTTTGTCTTGTCGTAGACTCTCATGTTGATTTCGACATATCAACATCCAGTTGTTTTTAACCCTTTTGTGATCATATATTTATTGAAATACACTGTCTTTGTTTCAATTATTTTTTTAAATAATGAAGAATTTATTGAAATAATTTTGTCCTCATTAAGCTTCTGAAAAGTGGTGAGCTAGCAGAACCATTAGCACACTGGACAAAATGCTGCTAAGCATTTTGTCTGTCTTTATGTTCTGAGTTTGAATTTCACTATGGTCAACTTTGCCTTTCATCCTTCTCAGAGTTGATGAAACAAGTACCACTTGAGCACTATAATCAACTTGATCCCTTCTTCCAAAATTTCAGGCCTTCAGCCTGTAGTAGAAGGGATTATTAAGCTGCTGTTTGGAACTTAAATTTACATAAAATTTTGATGTAAGGTTTTAATCTAAATTCCTTTAAAACAAGAAGCTTGTATCATAGAACCAGGGGTGGTCTAAGTTGGGTTGGTATCGAAGGGGTTAAACAACTGGACAAAATGCTCTTATAAATTAGTGTCCAAAGTGGCTGAATATTCCACAGAATATGTGTAACCTTAAGCCTTTGACCCCATGAGTATATTTTTGGTAGGCACAATATTGTTTGCACTTGGAAGATGCAAAAGCATGTGGTCATATAGTTCTGTGTTTACAAATCACCAATTGGCAGAAACCTCGTTACTTTTAGCTGTAAACAGAATACCATGTGGCTGCCTGGATTTGTGTCTTTCAGGGGTATAGTCAAATGAAATCACACCTGCTGAAGCATATGTGTTAGGTCAAAGGGTTAGTGTAATACAAGACTGGACCTTTGAATTATAAGTACAGTGTATCTAACACACTTTTATTTGGTCAGTTTCTCATCATCATCATCATCATCGTCATCATTTAATATCAATTTTCCATGCTGGTATGGGTTGGACAGGTTAAGGGGAGCTGGTAGTGATGGTAACTGCAAAACAACTGTAATCCTAAGGATGTCACATGGTTAAATAAATATATATTCACCTCTAATACCTCATCACTTTTATGGGTTATATTTATATATATATATATCATCATTTATTGTATGTTTTCCATGCTGGCATGGGTTGGAGAGTTAAAAAAAAGCTAGCAAGCCAGAGAGCTGTACTAGGCTCCATTTATCTGTTTTGGCATGGTTTCTACAGCTGGATGCCCTTCCTAATGCCAACCACTTTACAGTGTACTGGGTGCCTTTTACATGGCACCAACACCAGTGTTTTTTTTATGTAACACCATCACTAACAGGGTCACCAAGTACTTTGCCTGACAAATACCCCTCAACTGGGAGGGAGACAAAAACCTACCTAAATTCACTTACATGGCTGAAGCTACAGTAAATGCACTTGCTTAAGATGCCATGCAATGGAATTAAACCCAGTTCTCCATGATTACAAAGTTAACTTCTTAACATGTAGGCACTGTCACTTACCTAATACATGGATAATCTCAGTTAATGGCAGGTTTTTGACTCACTCTATTAATTCTTTAGCATTCAGATTATTCTGTCAAATGCAATGCTTTTTCATTCACATTGCTTTGAATTAGTCATGCATTATCTTGCAGCTTCGAAATTTTTATGATGTGCTTGCATATTTTTAGAATGACATTGAAGGGTAGGTGTGATAGGTTGGATGTGGCTGGTTTGAACATAAAACAGGTAACATATTTGGGTCAGATATGGTCGGTTTAAATGCTAAAGGGTTAAAATATGTGCGACTCTACTATTAGAGCATTTAGTAAGCAAAACATTCTACTGAGGTATTTTCCATCATATTATTGGTGTGTGTGTGTGTGTGTGTGTGTGTGTGTGTATGTGTGTGTTAGTGCTTGTATGTGTGAGTGTGTATATGCACATATATATATTTGTACATAGGTGTGTATGAGTGTATGTGTGTGTATTTACATGTGTGTGCATGTATTTATGTGTGTGTGTGTTTACATATGTGTGTATGTATTTATGGAGGTGTATTTATGTGTATGTGTGAGGTGAGTATTGTGGCATATCTGAATATGAATGTATGTGTGTGTGTGTGTGTGTGTGTGTGTGTGTGTGTGTGTGTGTGTGTGTGTGTGTGTGTGTGTGTTGTGTGTGTGT
>JAOPUL010005855.1:58413669-58423998 GCA_027564515.1 Octopus rubescens | reverse complement strand
CCTACTCCCCCCCCCCACACACACACACTAGTGAAATAGTTTTCCACTCTTCAAAGTTACTACATATCAATTACATTTATGAACCCTGCCAAATTTGACATTTTGTAGAGATTTCCTTTCACAAGTTTATACCTGATGTAGTTGAGAAGCCCCTCAAGACATAAAACATAGCTACTCTCTATAGATACATTTTAATAGATATGGTACTTAATCAATCAGAATCGATGAACTTAGTTCTGTAATTCCCCTCATGGCCAATTCTTTAGAGTAGACCTAATATATGAATTAATAATTATAATACTTTCTTTTTGTGAACTGCTTATTAATCACCTGACCTAGTTATTATTCTTTAATTATGCTTACCCCTCATTGGATCTTTTTAGCTCCAGTAATTTTTCTATATTAAGAGAATTGAGGTCTGAAAACTTAACAGCAATTTGGGAGAGAATTACAAAATTCTTGGCTAATTTGCAACAAAATGAAAATTATAGCTAAAGCAATCTATTTTCGTGTGTCTTATGTAAAGTTATCTTTTATCTTTTACTTGTTTTAGTCATTGGAATACAGCCATGCTAGAGCATCACCTTGATGTTTAGTTGAACAAATGACCCCAGTACTTAACTTTAAGCCTAGTACTCATTCTATCAGTTTCTTTTGCCAAACTACTAAGTTATGGAGGCATAAACAAACCAACACTAGTTGTCAAGCAGTAAGGTGAGGACAAACCCAACAGTTTCCAACTACCAAATCCACTCTTGCCACTATAGTAGAAGACACTTGCCCAAGGTATCATGCAGTAGGACTGAACCTGGAACCATGTGGTTAGGAAGCAAAGTTCTTACCACACAGCCACGCCTGCACCTATGTTATCAGATATTTTAACATAAAGATCTTTGCTGTCATATCTGACAGTGTTGTATCATGATGTTTAATATAGAGATATATATTTTCTGATACAATCAATGTCATGGATAACTATTTTAAGCTGTTTGCTTTCTTTGTTTTGTAATAAGGCTTCGGATTACTTGTCAACTTTCCATATAACTAATAATATATCACACCGTATGCCTGTTATACAAATTATTTTATATAATGATTCAGATTGAGCCTTTAATCACATTGACTTCACCCAGTTGTAACTGTCTCATTCTTCACACTGATATCCACACAGTGGGTCTTTCGAAACACTACCATACTAAATGCTTTGTTTAATCTCGTATCTATCTGCCTATCTGTTTGTCTATCTACCTACTTATCTACCAACCAATCAACCATAAAACTCTCTATGTCTGTGGAACTTGCTCTTCGCCCTCAATTCCCAGCAAATAATCACTTTAAAACATTAAATTAAATATTGATGTGTATTGATTTGACTTTCCCCCATTTCAGTTCAGGTAAACAACTTATTCCACCTACCACTTAAATACAGATGCCCTTCTACTTAAAACAGATTAAGAAAACAGAATTAAATTTACACTAGTTTTACTCTTGGAAATTCCATGGCTATTTTGAAAATGAGAAAATTGTTGAATGTTCGTAGAAAACCATAAAAAGTCAAAAAGACAAATAAAAAGACGATTTCTTTTGAAATTGTACTTTTAATGAAGTGTTTGATATTTGAGATGAAGTAAATCCACATAGGTGGTGGACTACACTATCTGAGGTTTGAGAACACCTTTGAAAACTATATTCCTTTTTATACACTTGTTACTCTTCGTACACTGAGAGTTAGTTATTATTTTTATCTTTATATCAATAAATGATTATGCTCATGCACATCCATCATAAAATACTGGTTTACTTCTGTTTATCTTTCCACAGTGACTCATCAACACAATCATTTTTTAATCCACTATTCCATACTTGCATGAGTTGGATGGAGCTTATTGAGGCAGATTTATTTTATGGCTGGATGCCTTTCCTGTTTCCAACCCTTACCTATTTTCAAGCAAGGTAATATTTCCCCATGACCAGACATGTTCTCACAGATATTGGAAATGAATGACATTGCCTGTATGATAGCAATAACCATTTTCCAACCATCACATGATGTGAAGACAAGGAGATACAAATATACATACACTCACAGACACACACACATATTTTTATATATATGATGGGCATATTTTAGTTTCCATCTACTAAATCTACTCACAAGGCTTTGGTTGGCCTATGGCTTTAATAGAATACACTTGCCCAAGGTGCCATGTAATGGGACTGAACCCAGAACATGGTTGGGAAGCAAACTTCTTGCCACACAACCATGCCTGCACCTATGTTATTAAAATTATTAAAAACTTATTAAAAGAATTATATATATATACACCGTCCAACCCATGCTTGCATGGAAAAACGGACGTTAAAGGATGATGATGATGATGATGATATAGCCAACTCTTTAAATAACAAAACTGAAAACCTAATCTATCTATCTATAACATTCTTATAGTATGACTACATTGTAATGCTTTAACAAATTTTAATACTGTCCTACATCCTTATTTTTATATCAGAGAAAAGTTCATATGGCTGGACTTGCTTCAACAGTCCCAATGAATGAAGTACAGGAGCTGCTACATGGAGTTGTAGAATCTAAAAAAAATATCTGTAAAATATATTTATCACAATTTAAACTAGTTATTTTCGAGTCAATTGTTTTAAAAATAATATAAATAATATAAAGTTGTGTCTATAATAGATTATGTCTCTGATTTTTTTCTGTACTTTATTAGTCAATTGTCTTATGAATAACTGTTGTGTCTATAATAGATTTTGTTTTCAACTTCATTTCATAGTTAAACAATACATACATAGATGGTAGCACGATATTACAAATGTATTGTAGACAGATCTCAAATTCAACAAAAAATATGTTTTATATTTTAAACATTAAATGACTACAAACCTTTGCTAAGCGAGTTATTTATGTCTGCTTCTATTTAAAAGAATACAAACCAATGAAGGGATTACTATGCTGTCATATGGCTTTTCTATAAATAGCAGTTGATTCATTCTCAGATCCCACCTTACAGGAGAGGTACATATTGAATAATTCTCAATGCAAACTGCCTTAAAAAATAGAAAATGTTCATGGCTGGAATATCTTTGACTATAGGTCTGATAGATCAACTTTAATTTGAGGTTAACCCTTTAGCATTTAAACTGGACATATCTGACCCAAATACTCTACCTGTTTTATGTTAAAACTGGTCATATCTAGCCTCTCACACCTAGCCTACAATGTCATTCTAAAAATAAACAATCACATCATTGAAATTGTAAAGCTATGAGATAATGTATGATTAATTCAAAACAATGTGATTAAATAAGTATTACATTTGACAGAATAATCTGAATGCACAATCTGAATAATGCACAATCTGAATAATGCACAATCAGAATAATCTGAATGCACAATAATCTGAATGGGTTAAACTATGCACAACATTTTAAAGGCCAGTTTTTTCTACTGAAGCAGAGTTTAGTCTTACAGGCCTCTGACACTCTTCTCATGCTCACCATGGTTCCCTTTTTCAATCAGTAATTGACAGCTGGATGCCCCTTCTTTTTCCAATCATCATCATCATCATCCTCCTTTAACGTCCTCATGGAAGAATATTTTTTTTGGAAAAACTGAGAATGCCATAACACTCCCTCACTGTCCTATCTTCTATCAATCTGGCACTGTCCACATCATCGGCATTGCCATTGTCATCCTCATTATTTGAACATCAACTTCCCATGCTGGCATGGGTCAGTTCTTATTCAAAGTTACCACTTTTCTAGATGTTTCAGAGAATCACGTATAGCTTATATGGTCCATTTCTAGCATAATTTCTACAGCTAGATACCCTTCCTACCACCAAGTGCATTTTATTGTGGCATTAGCACTAGTTAATTTGTCTTATACTCCAACTAAACTAAAGTGCCATCAAGATATCAAGAATTTATAGTATAGATTTGAAAAAAAAAAGATTATAAATTTTAGTAAAACTAATTTTTGAGATATTGTAAAATAAATGAATGAAGATATAAATAAATAAATGGAAAAATCCAATAAGTACTTTTATTTTGTAATTTATTTTAGTGTAACAGGAATATACAGCATTACTTCTCTCTTTCCACTTATTCCAGTAGCAATAGAAAGTCGAGAAAAATAGCATTACACACACACACAAACACGAGAACTACAATATCACACACGCACACAAACACACACATGACTTGCATGTATTTCACTCCTAATGTTTGGGTCTTGAAAGAGGAGTGTCAACTTAATGCGTAACATGACAATTTGAAGACATTTAAAACAGTTGTTGCTTTAAAAATGTATTTCTCTATGTCTCCTCCCACACATATTTATCTATTTTTATATCCATGTCTTTCTGCCTGTCTACAAACCTATGAATACACACACACACACACACACAGATACAATCACACACACACACAAATATATACAGAAATACAAATACACAAGACTTAACTGTGAGGGTTAACCCTTTAGCATTCAGATTACTCTGTTAAATATAATGCTTATTTATTCCCACTATTTTGAATTAATCATGCATTATCTCATAGCTTCGAGATTTTAATGTGATTGTTTATATTTTGACTTACATTGTAGAGTAAGTGTGAGAGACCAGACCTGGTCAGTTTGAACATAAAACAGAATATTTTGGCCAGTTTAAATGCTAAAGGGTTAAGGACTTGGATTATTTTATAAGTTCGCACTCTTAAGACTACAGCTATTATTGTGAACTAATAAATTCTGCTTGACTCAGTCTGTTTGATTAACAAAGAGATCCGATACACTTTTTGATTCAATGGTTAGTTGTAAGAAAGGCATTTAATATCAGAAAGAAAAAATAAAGCTCCAACTGTAACAATATGCACATTTGTAATGATCCACCCACCTGGGCTATTATATATATATATATACACACACACACTCACACATAATGTGCATATACACATTTTTATATACATATTTTTATACACATACACATATTTATATACATATATATATATTTATATGTACACACACACTCATACACATGTGAAGGTTTTGTAAATGCATGTTATATATATGCTTTTATGTTTTTAATATAAGCACACAGGTGTGACGGTTTTTACAAACACAAAACACACCGCACACACACACACACACACTAGCTGTAACCATGCCAATACTTTCTACAGATGATATTAACCAATTGGTTCTTCATTCTTTTAAAAATAGTTGAATGTGATTTGAGTGAGATTTCTGCTACTATTTCTAGCAGCTCGAGCAACCATATAAATCAGGCCTGGGCAATCTTTTTCAAGAAGCAGGCCACATGAGAGAAGGATTATCATCAGGCATGTCACACTCCATGTAGCAGCTCCTGTACTTCATTCACTGTGACTGTTAAAACAAGTGCAGCCATATGAGCTTTTCTCTGATAGAAAAATAAGGATGTAAGACAGTGTATTAAGATTTGTGTTACAATGTAATTATAATGTTATAGATCAGTGATTCCCAAAGTGGGTGGTATGGCTCCTCTGAGGGTCAGTGAAAAGATCCAGGGGTGTGCTGAAGAAAAGTGGGGGCGATAATGGGGTGGACAAAAAGGGGGCAATGGATGTGAAAACAACAAAATAATGGGTTAATTAGGTTAAGTTTAATTTGTGAAATACAGTTGTTTTGAATTTGATGCAGAAAGTGGTCTGTGTTTGTGATGGTGAGTGGGGCTAGGAATGTGGCCTGGGTGCCAAGGGGACAGCAGCTTGAAAAAGTTTGGAAACCACTGTTATAGATAGACAGATTAGGTCTTCAGTTTTGTTGTTTAAAGACTTAACTATATATATATTATTCTTTTAACAGATTTTCGAGGTAATTTTTCATGAGGTGTACTATTCAGAGAGTTCTGCAGGCCACGGTTCGCTCATGACTGGCATAAATGCTCCATTGTTGACTTTTATACTTTATCTTTTACTTTTCCAGTCACTGGATTGCGGCCATGCTGGGGCACCACCTTGAAAGGTTTTAGTCAAATGAATCGACTGCAGTGCATATTGTTTTCTTTTAAGCCCAGTACCTATTCTATCGATCTTTTTGGTCAAACCACTAAGTTACAGGGACGTAAACAAACCAACAGTGGTTGTCAAGCGATGGTGGGGTACAAACACAAAGTCACACACACACACATTTATATATGACAGGCTTCTTTCAGTTTCTCTCTACCAAATCCACTCATAATGCTTTGGTCAGCCCGGGGCTATAGTAGAAGACACTTGTCCAAGGTACCACACAGTGGGACTGAACCTGGAACCATGTGATTAGGAAGCAAACTTCTTAACATACAACCAAGCCTGTGCTTATATCTAAGATTTCTGACAACTTGATTGATGTGAGCCTTTAAACATCCTTTGTTCCATTCTATTGACATTTTTGTCAATAATCCATGAGATCAATATTAAAATCAATTGTTGTTATTTTACAGTTTCAAAAAAAAAAAATTGAAAATTAAGGGTGGATGGTCATAACTTGACAGCTTAGATCCTCTCATGTCTAACCTGGAACTCAACAACATTGTATTTGATTTTATAACATCTTCATTCTTTTAAAATGTTTATCATGGGTTGTCTTGGAGTTGAGTATAAAAAAAAACAACAAAGTTATAGAATGGAAGAAACTTTGTAGTTGGTAAGGAATTTGGTAGAAAAACAGAATCATCATCGTTTTTTAACATCCATTTTTTCATGCTTGCATGGGTTAGATAGAGTTTATTGAAGCAGGTTTTCTACAGCCAGATGCCCCTTCCTGTCACCAACCCTCAGCTGTTTCCAAGCAAGGTAATATTTCCCCACAGCCAGACATGTTTCCATAGAATATTGGAGAAGTTTTTGACATTAATTTACAAAATTCATACAATGTCAAAACAAGGAAACCCGTACGTACATACATACATACATACACACACACACACAAGGTTCTTTCAGTTTCCATCTACCAAATCCACTCACAAGTCTTTGGCCAGCCTAGTGCTAATATTTACCTGTTTAATTCATCATTAACCACATAGAGTTTAGTATTTACCTGGTTCAATAGTAATTAAAAACCATATCTAGTTTCTTAAAGTGTATCATCTTAGTTTCTTAAATTGTATCATAAATCTACTTCTATGGCTTCCAGTATGGAACTTTGGTGTATTACGCTTCCTGAATTATGGTCTTAAAGTTGATGAGGATGATCATGATCATGTGTGCTTATTGAGATGCTGCTCATGGATTTTACAGTATAGGAGTGGGGCAAATTGATATTGATTTTTGTTTAGTCTGTTATTGAATGTTTTAGTAAGTTTTAAAAAAGTTCTCCCTTTCCTGCTCATACATGCAGACACACACACACACACACACACATATACAACTCTCAAAACTTTATTTTGGAATATGGCAAAATTAATTGTAGAATTTTATATTTCACTTATATCTATATCTAGTCCTGTAGAAAGCCTGGTGTTTTGTAAGTGAGGACATCATTGTGAAGTTAGAAAATGGTAATTGGTTAACAGAATTGTTCAAACGTCAGAGTAGTAATTGCTCTGATTCTTTGTACTCTGGGTTCAAATCCCACTGAGGTCAATTTCACTTTTTATCCTTCCGGGGTCAATAAATAAAGTACCAGTTATGTGCTAGGATTGATTCTTCCCTATTTCAGTGTTGGCTACACTTTGCTGTGATGTGGGTCATGAAGAGTCATTCACAGGAGGAGCCACTCTCAGTGTCTCTCATCCTCAAGAAATAGAAGAGGATTGAATGAGGAACCAGCAACCTGTTCTCAACTAGTATGCTATGAAAGCTGTCCAAAGAACCCAATAGACAATGATGAGCAAGGATGGGCCAATGTGCAGTAAGGCATGGAACCCAGTAAACCATGGTGCATAAGAAGGGACCAATGTGCAGTATGGCACAGTGCAGGTAAAAATACTGTTAAAAGCTGCTGCCTTAGCTATGACCATTCCATCTTTTATTCATACATTATCCAATGATTCTTTTTTTTTTTTTTGTCCAAGATGGGAGGGTGTCATTTGAGGAAGATTTTATTATTACACTGTGTAACACGATTTTAGTCCTTATGTAGCAACTGTTATTTCCTATTTGCTTACCCCTAGAAAGTATGAAAAATCGCTAATATTTCTTTCAAACTTTGCTTTTGTTACATTTATTCAAACCCCAAAGAATCCCTCTCAATACATGGCTATGATGCTCCCCCACTACTCCTGCTCATGATCAGAGATGCACATATTGTCAGCCAGTAAGGGACATGCTCAACTATCAAGCAACTGACAAGTAAATCTGTGGTATTGAGCAGAATATTTGCTATAACGATATTTCTGCTTCAGTAACTCAGTGCTGAATCTATCTGAAACATAATGGAAAATAGGTCAATTTCAAAACAATGATGTCCAGGTCTCAAAAGCAAAGTTTGAAGGGAGTAGTAGTTGTTTCCTTTGATTTCTAGATAGAAGCAAATAGAAAATAACACTTACTGACCAAAGACAAAAAGCAAAATTAAAATTTTGTTGCACAGTGTTATTACTTGAAGGTCACTGACCATGTAGAGGTTTCTTCATAAGCCATAGCTGGATGTCTTTCCTACTAGAAGACATTGAGATCTAAAATCAGAGTTATCTAAGTTGTCAATCAGGCAGACATCTATGAGACACTCCTTTCTGAAGCTGGGGTGTCACCTGTTGTCAGCCAGGAAGATTGCTCATTTCTGATCAGGTGAGTATTCTACCACTGAGCTACCGATGCAATAATAAATGTTTCAGTTTCTCAGTATATCTGTGTCTCAATATTATTAACATTACTTTTCTTTTTTCTTTGTTAGACATTTTAGTCATTTCTTATAACTTCTTTATTTCTAGCTTTGCACAGTTTCTGCAAAAAGCAGACATCAAGTGAGTAGAGAGAAAGTGAATAGTTTCTGCTAATAATGGTGGTCACTGATAACAATAATATATGACAGTATCTGCAAATGGTGCTATGATGAAGATTAGTGGTGAGTCAGAGTGTAAAGAATTCTGATAACAAGAATGAAATTTGAACAGAAACAAGGTAAAGCATGATGGAGATGAAGAAAAAAAAATAAAGATATTTCCCTACACCGTGTCATGGCAGTGAGGAAAATCTTATGTTAAACTAATGAAAGTTAATAATTATGGCTGCTTTCTTTCAGCTATTTTCACAGCCATTGTTATAAATCTATTTTGGTTTCTATTAGAAATATTGTTAGAGTTCTTCACACAAAGAAGGAAAAATATTTTGTTTAGAAACAGAAACTATTTTATTTAATGTCTTTTATATCTCACACATCCTGGAAAGATTATGTCCCTGCCTTTCTTTCTTTCTTTCTCTCTCTCTCTCTCTCTGTGTTAGCTTTAATGTGTCGTACACATGTGGACTCTTACTTCTATTCATTACATTTCTATCAACATAAGATATAAATCTAGCTAGGTGAGATTTCTGGCGATTTGCTGTGCTTGAGAAGACACATCAAGGTAAGTGAAATCGTGGTCATGGCCAGTGCCATGACATGTAAAAGGCTTCTGTGTCAGTGACATGTAAAATGGCACCTCTGTGCCGGTAACACATTAAACAGCACCCCCGTGTCGGTGACATGTAAAATGGCACCTCTGTGCCGGTAACACATTAAACGGCGCCCCCGTGCTGGTGACATGTTAAATGGCACCTCCATGCCAGTGACATGTAAAACGGCACCCGTGCCAGTGAGACATAACTTGGCACCCATGCCGGTAACACGTAAAAGGGCACCCGTGCTGGTGATACGTTAAAGGGCACCCATGCCGGTAACATGTAAAAGGGCACCTGTGCCAGTGACATGTAAAAGACACCCAGTACACTCTGTAAAGTGGTTGGCATTAGGAAGGGCATCCAGATGTAGAAACCAAGCCAAATCAGATGACTGGTGCAACTCTCCAGCATACCAGCTCCAGTCAAACCCATGCCAGCATAGAAAACAGATGTTAAATAATGATGATGATGACGATGGATTCTATAAAATACCAGTGATATACTGAGTTATGATCACTTAACAATTCCAGTCTTTAATCCACTCATATCTCTCTCTTTTACACACATCTCCACATGTTAGTTATCAATCTCTCTCTCTCAAACACACATCCACTATGCTTCCTTATTATATGATCACTGGAAGGTGGCGAGCTGGCAGAATCATTAGCATGCCGGGCAAAATGCTTAGCGGCATTTAGTCCGTCTCTACGTTCCGAGTTCAAATTCCGCCGGGGTCGACTTTGCCTT
>JAOPUL010005855.1:58214618-58226031 GCA_027564515.1 Octopus rubescens | reverse complement strand
TAAGCATTTCTCCCGGCGCGGTAACGACTCTGCCAGCTCGCCGCCTTAATAATAATAATAATAATAATAATAATAATGGTTTCAAATTTAGGCACAAGGCCTGCCATTTCGGAAGAGGGGTTTAGTCGATTACATTGGCCCCAATATTAAACTGGTACTTATTTTATCGAGCCCGGAAGGATGAAAGGCAAAGTCGACCCTGGCGGCATTTGAACTCAGAACGTAACGTCAGAAGAACTGCTGCTAAGCACTTCTCCCAGCGTGGAAACGACTCTGCCAGCTCACTGCTTTAATAATAATAATAATGGTTTCAAATTTTGGCACAAGGCCAGCAATTTCAGGGGAGGGTATAAGCCACACACACACACACACACACACCCAGTGTTCAACTGGTACTTGTTTTATTGACCCTGAACGGATGAAAGGCAAAGTCGACTGTAGCAGAATTTGAACCCAGAACATAAAGACACACGAAGTGCCGTGAAGTATTTTGCCTGGCATGCTAACGATTCTGCCAGCTTGCCGCCTTCAATAACAATAATAATAATAATAATAAAAGAAATGACCTAGAACCAGTGTGTGTGTGTGTTTATTATTGGCATAATGACCCTACCAAGATACAACAAAATCTACTTCAACATTAGTTTACATAAAGAATCAAGTGCAAAAACGAAATCATCATCATCATTTACACTTCAAAAATGTATCACTTTAAAAGTTCATTAAAAAATATGCATAATTAAGAACCTTATGAACCAAAGAATGTGACAAGGGAGGGCACCAAATTGTAGCTATGCCTGTAAATATACTTATGCAAACACTAACAGATGAAGAACTGCTCACGAGGATTTAAGTGCTATGGGAGGGGGGGACGCACCTTCTCCAAGTAGCCTTATCGTTACCATTGATTAAGTAAATCTCAATAACAACGGTGGTTATAAGACCAACCGGTCCTACATCCTAGTTGCAGCAGGTCACTGGGTCCCCTTAAGTTAAGGTCTGTCCATTTGTGCACTGCAAATGCATTGCTTTTATGTCAGAGAGTAATCCTTTAGATCAGTAGTTCACAACCATTTTTTTACCTATGGACCTCTTTGATTACTATTCTATTCTGGTGGACCCCCATAACCATTCGATGTGTAAAAACTAGTTTTACATATACATCTTTCAAAATTCCTATTTTGTTTTTCACACATTCACTTGTATGGGTTGAACTATGTAAAATGTCAGAGAAAGAAACCTAGTTGTTTCTTGCAACAAATACATCCAAAGTAACATTTTTTTTCATGGATCCTTAAAATATTACTGCGGATCCCCAAAAGTCTTACATGGGCCCTGGATGAGAACCACTGCTTTAAGCTTGTCCTCAGTACACTTAAGTGCCTTATGTCGCAGTAGAGTTTTCTCCCTTGTAGCTGCCAGTGTATTGAGTTGCATAGAGAAGGGAGAAAACTCATGGAAATATGAATCTTTCTTCAGCATGCTATAGGTTAGGGTTAATTGCGCTTATACATTCTTTCTTCTTTATATCTCCTTTTACTGTTCATTGTTTTCTGTCTTCTTGTATTTAGTGGGGTTGGTTGTCATACCTATGCAGCCATTACTCTCTCTCCAGCCCTTTTACTGTTCCCTTTTCTGTTTTTTTTTGTGTTTTATTCTATGTACTATGCAAGTAATTTTGTCTTTCTTTACTTGACTCACTGCTTTCTGTCTCCTCTTTTATCATTTTTCAAAGAGATGTAGTGCACCTGAGTACTGTACATGCCTATTATAGAAAGGATTATTATTATTATCAAGGCAGCAAGCTGGCAGAATCGTTAGCACGCAGGGAAAAATGCTTAGCGGCATTTCTTCCAACTTTACGTTCTGAGTTCAAATGCTGCCGGGGTCAATAAAGTGAGTACCAGTTACGAACTGGGGTCGATAAAATCGACTACTCCTCTCCCCCAAAATTCCAGGCCTTCGTGCCCAGTATAGAATGGAATATCATTATAAAAAGACAAGTAAATAGTTTTTGACTTGTCTTTGTGTCACTTTATACTACAAACTAGCTCACTGTTATTCTACTGATGACATCCACCTCCTCCTTTGCTCTTAGAGCTAAAAGGTTTAAACTTAACACTGTTAATATATTAGAGTCAGAACACATATACACTGCTCAGTACTTACATCACTGAGCCGTGATTAGTATTGCTGAGCCAGCAAATGTTGATTTTCTTTGCTGGGGACACAATGCTAATGGTGAATTTACAAACCGAACCTTCATTTTTATAAATATACATGCTAAAAATACTTAAATTTACAAACCTGTTTAGCCCAATATTAATGTCAGTGTTAAAAAAAGAACTGTAAGATGAAACTAATTTTTCAAAGAGATAAAGATAAACTGATCCTTCAGGTATAATTATGACTTGAAGAATACTTGAACTATTTAGAATCTATCTGACCTATGCTTAAAAAAGAAACTACAAATTTCTCAAGCTTTAGCATTTTGTATATTGATGTTTAGTCTACATATTCCTACTTTCATTTTGGATTATCATTTGCTATAAACATTTTATCATTCAGGTGCTGATGTGTTTGCGGTTTCTTGGTGCCAAAGGTGAATCAGTACGTAACATTGCAAAACAATTTCAAGTCTGTGAATCTTCTGCATCAGTAATTCTTGACAGCATAATCAAAGGATTAAACAAACTAAAAACAGTTGTTATCAAATGGCCAAGCCAAAATGAGGTTGAAGACATTGTCCAAGGCTTCTACAACATCAATGCATTTCCAAACGTTCTCGGTATCATGGCTACTACACATATATCAATTCTCAGCCCCAAAGATCACCCTGAAGTATACATCAACCGTAAAAAGACTCATACAATGGTATTACAGACAATCTGTGATCACAACATGAAGTTTACTGACTGCTATACTGGTTGGCCTGGTTCAGTCCATGATTCTGTTGTTTTGTGTGAATCAGATATATTCCATGAAATAGAAAATAATCCAACAAATTTTTTCATCAAAGAAGACATACACTTGCTTGGGGCTGCAGCATATCCACTGAAAAAATGGTTGTTGACCCCTTTCTTAGATGAAACCTGCCTTGTTCCAGATCAGCAAGAGTATAATAAAAGATTAACTGAAATTCGACTGGTAACACATCAAGCTTTTAATCTGTTAAGAGGTCGATGGTGTCGACTACAGTTTGTTGGAATGACCCGCACTGCTCTCATTCCAAATGTTATAATGGCTTGTTGTGTCTTACATAATTTCTGTCTTAACACCGAAGAAGAGTTTAACGACTTTTTAGAAGAAGAACAACTTCCTTTTGATGATGGTTTTCCTACTCCTGCCAATACCTATGAAGATGATGAAGTCGGTAAGATTAAAAGAGACAACGTAATGATATATATTAGTACCAACTAAGCTGATTTTCTACAACAGTTTTATAACTTCTTATTTATTTCTCCATATTACATCTTATGAAACTGGGAGTGAAATCTGCAGTGAGAAGTGTAATTAACTCATCTTTATCATTTTGTACATTGGAGAAGATGAAGTACTTTAACTTTTAACAAAGTTCTCACAAATTTGTCTTTAATTTCTAAACCTGAATTCTTATGGTGCTTAAACTTAAAATGTATTTTTTACTTTTGCTATGAAATCATTATAATAATGTCTTTGTCCATGTGCTTTCTGGTATACTGTGGTTGAAGGTTGACAGCCACCATTTGCAAAAATAGCAGGCATACACTTATACCTACAGACAACTGAAGTCAAACGTTTGAGCTAAATAAAATATGATTCTTAGCAATTGTTTCTCATACAGCAATTTATTTAGTTTAATTCTTTCGCATTTAAACTGGCCAGATTCGGCCAAAATATTCTACTTGTTTTATATTAAAACTGGCCAAATTTGGACTCTCACACCAACCCTACAATATCGTTCTAAATATTAACAGTTACCTCATCAAAATCTCAAAGCTACAAGATAGTGCATGATTAATTCAAAACAATGTGAATAAATAAGGATTACTTTTGACAGAATAATTTGAATGCTAAAGGGCTAAACATTCAATTTTAGTATTCAAAGGAATGAAACCATGTTCACTTTGAATTTAAAACATTCAGATATCCTGAAAATCTCAGATATGAAACAACAGACATGGTGGCAAAGACTAAATAATTCCAATCACTAGAGGAGAGAAGCAAATTCATTATCAATTTAGTAAAAATGTCATCTGTTGTCAACCAATTGATGGATGGTCAGGGTTGTTATTAGATACATCAACTGTCGATGTTTATACCTTCATTCATATTTAGCTTTCAGGCAGGAACAGATATTGTCAGATTGTGTCCAATACATTGTGTTGTGTCTTCTCCTAAATACCCTGATACTGGAATTGAATCTAATAATATATCCCTTATCCATCCATCAGTATGTAGAAAATACAGAGAAGTTATTGTATCAGTAATGAAGCCGTCTCTAAAATTTGCTTTCATACATTGAAATTAACTTCTCCCAGCTATTGTGACTTAAATTAGGCTTTAAGTACACACCTGAAGATCAGCAGAACTGAAATTTCTGAAGAAGGGTTTGATACCAGGAAACCAATATGGAGAAAAGTCTGAGACATTGCACAGAAAATTCAATCAGCATCTGCCCCATAGCCATGTGGTATATTTCATAAAGTATACAAAAGATATACTAATGCTAGTTGTGAAAACTTTTTACAGATGGCATTGACCATTTGTTGAATTAGAGTAGTAAGTTCTGCATACAAGCATCAGCTGAACTTCTGTTAGATTATTGATGCGTCTTTTTTTACTTCCAGATGTTAGTGACTTTCCATCACTTGATCAATGCTTGATACCACTAAGCTAACCTCTTCATCGAGGCAGATTTGAGGACTTATAGATGATGTTTGAATCTAGATCAGGTTTTTGAACTTTCTGAAGGTCCTCTGAACTTCTGCTATTGTGACGGGATCTGTGAAGTTTTGACAATTCTTCATTTTCATGAAGTACCTCTATAGCTGCTACTGTAAGCCACAAATATTGCTTATATGAAAATAGAAATTGAAACAGATAAGTGAAGTGAAAAACATCAGTAATTGAGTTGCTGATTATCTAGAATGATAAATATCATTTTAATGTCTGCTTTTCCATGCTTGCATGGATCAGACAGTTTGTTGAAGCAGATTTTCTACAGCCAGATGCCTTTCCTACTGCCAACTCTCACCTGTTTCTAAGTAAGGTAATATTTCCCCATAAGCAGACATGTTTTTACCAAATATTGGAAATGAATGACACTGCTTGTATGACAGTGATACTCATTTACAATAACACAATGTCAAGACAAAGAGACACAAACATATACAATGGGCTTCTTTCAGTTTCCGTCTACGAAATCTCACAAGGGTTTGGCCAGCCTGGGACTATAATAAAAGATATTTGCCCAAGGTACCACACAGTGGGATTGAACTTGGAACCATGTGGTTGGGAAGCAAATTTCTTAGCCACACAGCCACACCTGCATGTACAGAAGTATAAAATGCAAAGAAATTAGGGAAAATAAGTAGACATTTCACCAAAAAAGAAATCCTTTGCTGTTAAGAAAATCCTGGTTAGTGAATCAGATATTTACTTAGCTCCTTGTACTTTAAGAAAAACCAATATAACAACCAAAATATAGTCTATTGCTGTCAAAAGTCTTGGAAGTATTTTCACATCATCATTATCATCATTTAACTTCTGTTTTCCATGCTGACATAGGTTAGACGGTTTGACTGGAACTGGTAAACCGGAGAGCTGCACCAGGCTTCAGTTGTTTGTTTTGACTTGGTTTCTACAGCTGGATGCCCTTTCTAATATCAACCACTTTACAGAGTGTACTGGGTGTCAGATATGTGTCACTGGCACAGGTGCCCTTTTACATGTCACTGGCATGGGTGCTTTTCATGTGTCACCAGTACAGGTGCCTTTTACATGTCACCGGCATGAAAATCAAACACATTTGTAGACAGGTAATTTCTCATTCAGGGAAATAAATATACTCCATTTTCAACATCTTGTACTCATTGGAAATGTTTATTTTGGTTTAGAATACAATATGTCCTATTTGGGAAGAGGATTTTGAAATATATTAGCAATGTCAGTGATAAAAGTGGATTGTTTATAAAGAAGACCATTAATTATATAATTAATTGTTGTCATCTTTGATTTTACATTTTTCTTATTCTGACAAGTTGTTGAGAAATATTCAGAAATTGATTACAGATATGAAAAAGAATATCTCATTTTGCATCATCATTATTATTTAATGTCCGTTTTCCATGCTGGCATGTGTTGAACAGTTTGACAGGATCTGGTGAATGTAAGGCCATGTTGAATTCCAATGTCAGTTTTGGCATGGTTTCTACAACTGTATGCTCTTCCTGACACCAACACTAGCAAGGTTGGCACATAACTCGCAAGGCAAGAAAGGAACAGGGAAAAGGGGAAAAGCCTCCTTGACTATATGGGGATGGGGAGGGGCAATGGTTGTATGCCAGGTGTTGAGAGGCTAGAGTGTGATGGAAGAACAAGCCTGGGGTGGCTTGTAATAGAGATACAAGGCTGATTAGTTGGAAAGAAAATAGAAGTAGTGCTGGAGCATTTCAAGATACAGTGGATTGTAATGGGAATAGAGGTGCTTGTAGCAAGTGATGGTGAGAGATATATGAGTGGCTCAAGGCAGCTATGGTAAGTGGGGGTGTGATGTTAGATGTGAGAGGGCACTTAGAATGATAGGTAAGAGAGGTGAGCATTGGCTGAAGGCAGAAAAGGAGATGATTGAAAATAGTATGGGCAAAGATGATAATGAGAAATGAAAGTAATTCGAGGTGGGGTGATTACAGCAGCTGAGTAGTACCATAGGTGGAGAAGTGAGAGGTGTTAGGGGATGAAATGTGGGGGAAATGCTTGACGGTACCACAAGTCCAAGCATAACCAAGGTAGTTTTAGGATATCATTTCTGCTGTGATGGATGGGTCTTCTTGAGCATAGCAAATCACCGGTCATCCCCTCTGTAAGTTTCAGCATCTTGAGATGAGATTAGCCTTCACTACTTCGTCCCCTGTTTTCCTGGGACCCCTCTTCTGCAAATTCCATCCAATTCAACTTCATTCATCTGTTTAACATCATCATGACAATAAGCATTGAAAAGAATATCAAGTAAAAGTGCCAGATATTATCCACACTCCCTGGCATAGGTTGAATGGTTTGACAGGATCCAATGTATCCAAGCACTGTATTGTGCTTCAGTGTCTGCTTTGGCATGGTTTCTACGGTTGGATACCCTTCCTAACTCCAACTACTTTACAGTGAACTGGGTGCTTTTTTCATGCCACCAGCATTATTGAGGTTGCCATGAAGCTCACTACAAACTCTGAGGGACTGTGTATGGGGAGGGGGGTCAGCTTTATGATAGGGGACAAGAGGTTAAAGTATGAAAGAAGGGGGAGAACAAGTTCTTGTAGAAGAGTTGCATGACTACACACATTTAGAAAGAGAAGTGTACATGTAAATATATTTTTTAATGTTCATCTCTAAAGATGAGATTAATAGTTTTTAAAATTTCTCATGTTAACAACAGCTCATCTCAGAAATTTAAGTATAAAATACTTGTTATAGCAACTTGTAAAAAAATTTTGAGTTTGCAAATCTATGCAAGCCAGAAAGAATAAATGTAAAATACAGTATAATTTTTAACACAATCCTAATTGACTTGAAAGCTCAGTTAGGAAGGTTCTTTTCTAGTTATTGAAGCCTCCAAAACATGGATAGGTAAAAATTGACAAGATTAAAAACTATGCTGTTGCATATGGGAAAGATCATCTATATATGTGAAGACACTGGTTGTTTCATGGCAATGCTCTCCTGGCACCAACAGAAAAATTGTTATGATGTCGAGACAAGCTTCTGATCAAGCCATTTACTCCATTAATGTCACCATGCAAATAACAAATTCAGAACAAACATTTTAAAAACAACTATCATTTTGGAAATCTCCAAGACAACAATTTACCTGTAGCATCTTGCAACATTGGCATCAATACCAAACATAAATCTTCAACCAGTAGGATTTACAATAGCCTTGAAAGCAATGTGGAAGTTTTATACTTGATTCTTCCTGTCAAGGATTTGCCAATAATACAGCTACTACAATTTTGCAGAATTAATGCTCTGACATTGTACAGCGACGCTATTAGGAAAATGTGTGCAAAATTTGCTCATGTGCATATAGATTCAGAAAAGAAATTTTTGTTTATACTTTCTTCAAATTTATTTGAAATAATAATTGATTAAAAGTTCAAGAGAAAAGAAAAGATATGTTATTAAAAGATACTCACACAAATGGGTTGATGTCCATGATTGAAATGATAACAAAATTTGAAATGTTGTGCCTGAAGAAACAAAGTGAAAGTAGTCTTCATCATCAACTTGGGTTCCATCTTCATCCAAAACTAATTTTACTTCTGCTGTAGATTCAATTCCAAATTCTTCTTTTGCTGGAATTTTTTTTAAAATAAACAATATTAACAGCTTTTTCAGGATCTCTCCTCTTAGATTGGAATAAAATAAATAACTGGATGAAGTTAATAATGGTTAATGCCTTTGTTACCAGGAAAAAGGAATACTGTTCTGGAGAGGAAGATTTAAGCAAGGGTATTTTTTTTTTATGGCTTAATCAGAGGAAGAAAAGCAGTGGCCGTAGCCTTTGTTAGAGTCTCAGAGATTGGTTAGAGGTGTGGGCGGTAGTAATCTTCACATTGAAGAAAACTTACAACAGAGTGGACTCTGCTAAAACAACTGGTTGTATTAAAGTGGGTCACAACAGATTAAGTCTAGAGTTGATGGTGATGCAAGTGAGACAATAAAAATAAGAGGAAGGTTAGATTAATGTGGTATATAGTCAACTAGCTGTGAAAAATAAATATTGAGATAGCAGTAAGAGAAAGGAAATTACAGGTAAGTGGTTAGCATTAGTGACTAAATGTATGACATCATCATATTCATCATTTGATGTCCACTTTTCTCTGCTTACATGGGTCAGACAAAATTTATTGAGGTAGATTTTCTATGGCCAGATGCCCTTCCTGTTGCCAACTCTCTTGTTTCCAAGCAAGGGAATACTTTGCTATGGAAGACTAGAAATGAACAACATCACCTGCACCTACCATGTACCAAACACAACTATGAGTTGCAGTACTGCATGTATAAGAACAGTACTTTAGTATAGCATATATACTTACTACTCTGCATAAGGCCAGCAACTGTTTAAAAATGGGATATTTTCTGCCTTTGCCAGTATATATGGCTATTCATACATATCAAACCCAGTGTAAAAAGTTTCATATTATTCAAGAGCAGACAATATAGAGCTGATAAAGATTCATTTTAAATGTTAATTTCTATATAATCCAAGATATCCAATTAATATGTCAGACTATAATTTTTGTTCATTAACTTTGAGTTTTAATAAAAGACCAACATTTATTCATTAATGACATTCACATAAAATGTATGAATGTATGAATTGTATTTGATCTTTTTTAAATAGATTTTAAAGGATTGTCCAATACAGTAACTCAGTTCTGATTTGCAAATACTGAGCGTCAGTGATAGAATATTGACCACTAATCTCTTAGCAAATTGTCCAAACGTCCTTACTTTCTTACTTTATCAAACCACATCCTTCTACATAGTCAACAGACCTATGAGAAATATGTGTATCGTTTAAGGGTCTTAGTACAAGTTATAATGACAATATAGCAATGTTACTTTCAAATATGATTTGGAAATGCCAAGAGATCAGAGTAAGTTGTGATGTCACCTATCAATAAGAGAACCCCTATGTGGTTGCTCAATCTATTAGAAATAACTACAAAATTGATGGAATTGTCACAACAATGGAAAACCTTTGATCATAAATCTGCTCAATCAGAACCAACTTGAAGCTAAATAAAATAGAAGTTACATTAGATTTGAACAAATGTCAATAACAACAATAACTATATCTTCGAAAGAAACTCATATTTACCTTTAGTGAGCAAATCTTCCAAACTTTCTGCAGTCACCTCCTTTTGAACATTATGTTGTGTGTTCCAGACATTGTATTCTTTATAAAATGCCATGTTCTTCTGTTATTAAACAGATCTAAAGTATAAATAAAGTACAACAAATAAACTTACATATCATTTGATAATGCTGTTGTTGCTTACATTTATTTAAAGAGCTACCCCAAATACAGTTGTTCTTATATCTATTTAGGGAGCCACCCCATATGAATCATCGCTACATGCTGGAGTATGCAGTAATGGTCCTCATCTAGATACAGATCTTGTATATCTGACAGTTAACCTAAGGCTAAACAACAATTGAGGAGGCCTCGATTTACTTGGTCTCAACTAGCTAGAAATAGCAACCAAATCTCTCTGTATCCAGTCCCTACAGTATTGCAAAAGGAAACACACATTGAGTAATCACAACCACACATAGTAAAAATGACAAGGTGGTTGCCATTGCTGGTTTGTTTAATCAGGTCTGAGCTATACAGCATCAAGTTATGTAGATTGTTAAATGTCGTGACCGTCAATAATAGAATATGTACCACTCATCTCTCAGCTAACTGTCAAAACATCCTTACTTCCCTATTCTACCAAACCATCTCTTTCTACATGGTCAGACAAATCTCCGACAAACCAAATTCAACAGTTTAAAAAAGAATATACTAGACATCATAGATCCACTTATTCAGGGCTGTCCTGGAGCTAAACCACAACCACCTTTCTCGAAAAATTAAAACAGTTCATTGTCAGGAATGCTAGTCTGGTTTGTCAACAGTCTGAGTTCAAACCCAGTTAAGGTTGATTTTTACAATTCTTCATGCTGGAGTTGATAATTAAGATTAAGTATTAGTAATAATCATACGGACTCACAATTCACACATATTTTGTCTTGCTGTAAAATTAATTCCACGAGGGATTTTTTTTTTCAGCAGCTTTGGGTGAGGATTGAACCGGTCGGTTTCAATGTTTTTAAACAATTCATTAGGATGGTTCACCTTCCTACTATTGCGATGTTGATAAAGAAATGGAAGGTTACTTTAATGATTTCATTATGGAAATCCCTATTAAGGTGTCACACTGAATACTGCAGCCAACTCTGTTCTCCATATAGAGCTGGGAAAATTCAAGCAATAGAACAGCTACAGCGATCATTCCTCAACAAAATTGCGACTGTCCGCGGACACTCATACTGGGAGCAACTTTACTCCCTTGAGCTTTACACCCGTGAACGCTACGCAGCAATTTACACTTGGCGTATCCTTGAGGGACAAGTCCCGAATCTCTCAAACCCGATCACATTTCAAAGA
>JAOPUL010005855.1:58196956-58212411 GCA_027564515.1 Octopus rubescens | reverse complement strand
TCCAGCTGTAGAAACCAAGCCAAAAATAGACTGGAGTCTGGTGCAGCTCCCCAGCTTGCCAGTTTCAAGTCAAAACCGTCTAACCCATGCATGCATGGAAAAACAGACGTTAAAGGATGATGATGATGATATATATATATATATTTATTTATTTATTATCATCATCATCATCATTTAGCATGTTTTGCATGCTGGCATGGGGTGTTTTTAATGTGTTACCAGCACAGGTGTTTTTAACATGTCATGCTGTTATAATATGTTAATATAATATGCCTCTGTTGATATCAATATTACATTGCTATTACATTTGTCAACGTTACAGTCACTACACACGTTGGTAGCATATTGTTGTAATGACTGCTATAGCCTTCGTTGACATAAAAATGTCATGTTGCTATAGCATGTGTCAATATCAGCACTGTTATGAGTTGATATTGCATTGTTGTGCACATATTGATTTCATATTGTTATAAACATGTGTCAATATTATACAGCTGTACATCTGTATCACATTTTGACAAAATACTAAATAGTAACCCATCAGGCCCTAAAAGTTTCAGTTTCCTAAAATAACAAATTTGAAGGTAACACATCTTTTCCTTTTCTAGTCTATTGTTAGCTGTTGACTTCACCTTTCATTCACATCTAAATTGTATTAGGAATTTTTTGTGTGTTTTTTTCAATGTTGTAATTACATTCATTTTTTAATCAGTCATTCTTACTGTTGTGTCACCTGACATACCAGTTCCTTATAATTTTAAATAATTTTTCTGTTATTGTCTTTCCATCAGGTTCACACACAACATTTATACTATATGGTATTTATGTTGTTTTTTTCAGCTGTTTTTATTTATCTATATTTTGCCATTTTATAGTTTTCATAATACTCTTTCATAAATATGCCTACATACCACAGGAGGTGAATTAGCAGTCCTTAAAGCAGCATATTTGTTCTTACTCTGTGTGCATCAAGTTCAAATTGCATTAAGGTCAGCTTTGCCTTTCATCCTTCTGGGAGTTTATAAAATAATGTTGTGACTCATGTAGATTAATGGAATTCTTAGAGCGCTGGGAGGGGATGTGTGTTCTAGTTCTTTGCATTCTGAATTCTTGGGAAGCAGACTGAATCTGATTCTCCTTTTAACAACCCCACAGGATCTGCCATTCATGCCAAGTCCCCAATTTGAGTCTAACTTCCTATATTTCATCCCCTGAAAAATAAAATTAAGGGTCAAGAGTGCTGTCTCTCCTTCTCTGACTAAATAGTATAAAAACATTTTTTAATGACAAGAATTTACACATGATGGGCAATTTTTCAATTACTAATTTTTATGCTAACATTTGATATTTAACTACATGGAAAAAGTAGCTATATAATTCAAGTAAAAGATGTTAGATTTTATAAAATAATTAAGCAGACAAATGGAAAAGAAACCAAATGTGAAATTGAGGGCTAATAAAGAAGTTTTCTTCAAAACAAATTCATAAAAGTTCCAACAGATACAAGACAATTTAAATGCTGCATTTTACTGTTTCTGTTAGTGAAAAGTCATATGCAACATAACAGAGCACCAAATGTCCAGCAGCTAATGCTGACATTAAGGACAGTTCTCCAGCTAGCACAGTACTGCAAACAATTTGAGCAAATGTCTCAGCATTCTTCCCTAGGGTTTTATTGGGTCCTTGTACTCCAAGCATTTTTAAGCACTCAGCTTGTAGTTCTAGTCTTGTTCCCCCATTAACTGTCCCAAGTTCTAATGAAGGCATTGTACAACTGTCCCAAGTTCTATTGAAGGCATTGTACAACTGACATAAAGATCAGAATTATTTTCCCCTGTTGTTTCCATTAATGTTACACAATTAGAACTGGGTACATTTTCTGCTGGATCTTGGCCAGTAGCGATATATACAGCAGTAACAATGTTAGCAGAATGGCTATGGCTTACTAAATATATGTAGTTTTCAAAGAAATATAGGATAGGAGATTATTGAATATAAAGTTACTATTGATGATGAATTTTGGTTATTTCTGTATGAAGAAATCTATGGCACAGAAGCAGCTAAATGAATACTGCTCCCACATCTAAGATGCTACTGCTGTTATGTATACAGATATTTTAGAGTGCACTACCCAAAAACTCCCCAAGTGATTGGCATGAAGTCATTCACCAATACACAATCCAATTATCTACCACTACTATAGTGACCTCTGCTCCTTGGAGCTGGTTTGCATTGTGTCCTCCTAACTCACTTGTTTCTCCACTCATCGCCCATATTATGTGTGTTTCTCCATGCTCTGCATTATCCACTACACTCAGAATGTCAACTCTCTGGAATCACCACCCTGCATATGGTCAATCTCTTTCATCAGCCATTAATTTGCAGTTATTTGAGAGAAACATAAGCTGCATTGATCTCACCAATTTCAGGTCTGTAAAGAGGGCTGTAAAGTCACAGCTCCCTTCTCCAGATGAAACCCACCAGTATATTGAAGCATTACATAGTAACTTGAACTTGAAGGTAATAATGTAGACCCTTTGAGCATGGTTTTACTGTCCATCTGTTTATATATGATTTAAGATCTTAATAGTGATTGCAGTGGGACTTAGATGTACACATTTCCAAATAGTATTCTCTTGTTAATCTAGAACTGACACTTTGGACAGAGTGGGGCAATCATTGTAGATATACAATAAAAAGACAGTTTTGAAGAAATAATCGTATCTTGGAGAAAATTATCCGTGCACAAACATGTAGCAGGTTCAGTAGTATACTGAAGGGTGCTGTCCACCCCAGGTGATGTTTTTTATGGGGGAGGTACTTTTGGGTTTGCTATATAAGAGATGGGGGTGGGTGCCAAACTCAAGGGCTGCCTTGGATAGCACACACTCTAGCTACGCCACTGTTCGATACTTAATTATGAAAAGTATTATACAAGAGAGCCATTGACCATTTAAAACACACATTTATTTTAGATATCATCATCATCATCATCATCATCATCATCCTTTAATGTCCGTTTTCCATGCTGGCATAGGTTGGATGGATTGACCGGAGCTGGAGAGTTGCACCAGGTTCCAGTCTAATTTGGCTTGGTTTCTATGGCTGGATGCCCTTTTTAACACCAACCACTTTACAGTGTGTCCTGGGTGCTTTTAACATGCCAACGGCATGAGCGCCCTTACGTGGCACTGACACAAGTGCTTTTTATGTGGCACCAGCACAGGACTCTCGGCGCAAGTGCTTTTTATGTAGCACCGTCATGAGTGCTTTTCATATATAATTCTTTCTACTATACGCTCGAGGCCTGAAATTTTTGGGGGAAAAAAACTAGTCAATTACATCAACCTCAGTACTTGGAGCTTTATGCTCCTTATGGAGTAATGTGGACTAATTATTTAACCAGTACTCAACTGGTACTTATTTTATCGACCCTGAGAGGATGATAAGTATTAGTCAACCTCAGCAGAATTTGAACTCAATAATAATAATAATAATGATTTCAAATTTTGGCACAAGGCCAGCTATTTTAGGGAAGGGGACTAGTTGATCACATCGACACCAGTGCTCAACTGGTACTTATTTCATCGACCCCGAAAGGATGAAAGGCAACGTCGACCTCGGCAGAATTTGAACTCAGAAGATATAGACAGATGAAATGCTGCTAAAGTATTTATTCAAGTGCACTTCAATTTGTCAGAAAAGAGGAGACAGAAAGCAGCAGTACAAGTAAAGAAAGACAGTAATGATGGTCAAAGGTACATGTAGAGTACACAGGATTAAACATGGTGGGAGGGGGGGAGCAGAAAAGTGTGCAAAATTAGTCAAGAATAGTGTTAGTGGATTGTAGGAAGCATGGAATTTTTGAAAGATAGTCCTGATGGATAAACAACTGATGTGGAAAATTTATTCTATGCTTCAACAATTCTGTATGTAAAAAAAATATTTCCAAAAGTTATGAGTACTATACTGTTTTTGATTTTATAAGCATGGCCATGATGGGTGATAGAGATATTGAATTCAAAAATGGTGCCTTTGTTTTTATATTAAAAATTTTTTTCACTTGACTGGTATTATTGGAGTTGTTTTTAGATTTTAAATAGCTGTAGAGAAAGTTTTTGTTTACTAATTGCAGTTGAAAAAAAATCATGATTAGCTGAAGGTTTTCAACTTGTTGCAAATTTTTGCTATGTTACATATGTGATATCCTGCAACAAGAGCATTAAAATGATCAACTTATGCATGAAACAACAGCAATGGTAACAGGCATGTGATACAAATGGATGATGAATTTTAGACGAAAAGGTAAACTATGACAGAGGAAAGTCAAGAAAAATATGGAAAGAAGTGGTGAAGTTACATCACAGATAAAATTAACACAATTGAGAAGGGTGATGTTATGTCTTACTGTGGATCTGTCTCATCATAATCATCGTCGTTGTTGAGTCCCACTTGCTCAGATTCTCATGAACCTAATTTTTATCTTCTATGATATGTGATAGTTCCTCTTGATGTATATCTAGTGTTATCTGTTAACTGATTAACATATATCTTAACAGGGAAACCAATGCAATTACAACCAGGTCAAGGTGTCCAAAGTAGAATATCACTAAACAGTTCCTCTTAATTTCTTCAGAAGTGCCCTACTAAGTGAACTGTTCTCTCTCTAATGGTGTTAGATACTTTTGGAAGCAGAGTACTGCAATAGTTTCCAAATGCTTCCAAGATTTGTCTGATCCATGCTTAATATGGGAAAATTATGATTATTAATTATCCCTTGATCTAACAGATCTTTGATTTGAAAGCATCCCAATGATGACCAAGCCATCTTTTATTCAGACATAATGTATCTAGGACTACATTATCCAATGAGTTTTGCTATTTGTATGGTGTTAGGCTGTGACTTGAGAAAAATTTGGCTACTTGTAGTAGATTAAATACTCATACTGAAACTTTCTTGTTGATTCAAATTGCAATGATCATAATTTAGGAAATGAATACACATAACATGTAGTGCATTGTTGTACTTAAGAAGACCCATCTACCACAACAGAATTTATATCTGAAAACCAAGGTGCCACATAAAAAGCATTGGTGTGGGTGCTGGTGCCACATAACAAGCATTGGTGCTAGTACCACGTAAAAAGCACTGGTGATGGTGCCATGTAAAAAGCACCCAGTACATTCTGTAAAGTGGTTGGTGTTAGGAAGAGCTGTATAAACCAAGCCAAGACAGACTATGGAATCTGGTGCAGCCCCTGGCCTTGCCAGTTCCTGTCAGGCCAGCCAAACATGGAAAACGGACATTAAATGTTGGTGATGATGATGATGTTGTCTTGAGCAGCTTAAGAGTCCAACTACAATTAATGGCCATTTATATTGCACAATATAATTGTATAGTTTCAGAAAGTAAAGGGCAAATGTTGGATTTATAAAACATGTATGGTAGAAGAAATTACAGAATCTACTCAAAGGCTATCATAATGGATGTAAAGCAACAAATAATTATTCACTAAAACTAAAACTTGAATTCATGATTCCTCAGTTTTCAAGTAGAACAGTTTGCTTTGATATTGTTGTTGTTTAGCCCTAGGTCAGACATGTTTGAGCAGACCTGTGATCAAGAACAATAGCATTCCAGCTGTGATCATATAGCTTATCTAAGATTATATTGTCTAATGTGTCTTCCTTTAAAGATGGTAGGGTGTGATTTGAGAGAAATTTGGCTGCAGTGTCTAGTAGGTTGAGAGATCTTGTAGAGGCTTACCTCATGTTTGTATATGAATGTAGAATAACCATTACTGTCATTATAATTTTTATTAATAATATTTTATCAGTTCATATTTTTCCTTCATGCTGACATTCTTTGGACTAAATTGCAATATATCCCACCAGTTAACTTCTTGCTTTGTTAATTTTTCTAGAAAACTGAATTCAGCAGAAAGAACTATATGTAATTATGTTTGGAGTTCAAAACTGCTTGAAATTATTTTGATACTACAAAAGATATATCCATCTGGTTGTTGATACTTATACAAAATCAGTTTAACAGAAGATGGATGATCAGATTGATAATACAAGCCATTTGATACAGCTAAAAAAAAGAACCAAGTATATATATATATATAAAATAATTAGATGACTCAAAATCATATAAATCAATCAATCAATTAAAAATAAAAACAATCTATGTTTATATACATCATCATCATCATTTAATGTCTGTTTTCCATGCTGGCATGGGTTGGATGGTTTGACAAGAGTTGGCAAGCTGGAGAGCTGCACCAGGCTCCAATTGTGTTTTGGCTTGGTTTCTATGACTGGGTACCCTTCCTAATGCCAACCACTTTACAGAGTGTACTGGGTGCTTTTTGGGGCACCAGCACTAGCAGGGTTGCCAAGTAACTTGCAAGACAAAGACCGCTTAGTTGAGAGGAGTGGAACTGAGGGAAGTGACTGTGTGCCAGGCAAGAGGTTAAAGTATGACAGAGAGACAGGGATAGTTGTCTTACTGTAGAGGAGATACTTGGCCACCCCTGTAGGGCAAGGAAAGTGGGAGAAAGTTAGAAAGACAGTCAGAGTGAGAGAGAGAGAGAGACAAATAGATGATGTTGGAGATGTATTGGGGCCTACCCACAGTGAACAGTGGGGTATAAGTAGTACATAGGGGATAGAGGGGGAATGTTCCATAAGAGTGCGAGGAGATATGTTTAGAGATGGAGGAAGACATGAGTGTAGCAAGTGATGGTGAAGGAAATTGGAGTGGCTGAGAGGGGGGGAGGAAGAATGAGAGGGCATGGAGAGTGTGCAGATAGACGCATGAGAGAGATTGGAGAGGAGGGGCCGGGCCTACAGCAGGTGTTGGGAAGATGGGGGTAATTTTGAAAGAGGTCAGATAATGTGTGTGTGTGTGAGGTGGGGGAATGGCCATAAAGGACATGCATGTATGTGTGTGTGGATGGTCATGATTTCATTTAGCTTGATGTCTTCTCAAGCACAGCAAATCACCAGAAGTCTCGGTCACTTGTCATTTCCTCAGCGAGGCTCAACATCTGAAGACCATTTCACACCACTTCATTCCACGTCTTCCTGAGTCTACTCCTTCCACAGATCCCCTCTACAATTAGAGATTGGCACTTCTATATGTAGCTGTCCTCATCCATACACATCACATGACCTATATCAGCACAGTATTCTCTCTTGTACACGACATCTGATGTCTCTTATACCCAATTTTTCTCTTAATATATACTCCATCATACATACATACTGACACTGCACATCTAGTGGTGCATGCTGGCTTCATTTCTTTCAAGCCTTCACATGTTCTCTGCAGTTACAGCCCATGTTTCACGGCTATACATGCAATCTGCGTTTCACTCTGAGGGAGAGACCTTTGTTACCAACAAAGGTAGTAACTCTCTGAACTTTGCTCAGCTTGTACTTATTTGAGCAACTATGCTCTCAGAGCATCCTCCTCCACTACTAACTTTGTCACCTAGGTACCAGAAGCTATCTACTACTTCTAAGGATCATCCTAGGCATTTGAGGAAGTCTATTTTCTGTACATTCTCAGTGTTTATTGTACCTGAATGTCTGCCACACACAAAGACTACTTTCTCTGTTAACCTTCCTGACATCGCTTGTGTCCATAGCTTGCACTGGTTACACCATATAGAATTTCTACCTACACCATTTCTAAATATCAAGCAGGGCCATCTCCCTGAAGAGATTAGTAATTTCCATACTTTCCAGCTTACTGGTACTTTGGTCTTTGTCAAATTAACTCTAAAGCCATTTGATTCTAGACATTGCTTCCACACCTGAAATTTCTTCTCTAGTCCTGGTAGTGATTCAACTATATGAACAAGGTCATCAACATCGAGAAGCTCCTAAGAGCAGCCAGTCTTAAATTCCTCTGTTATGTCCTGGAAGATTATGATAAACAAGAGGAGACTGAAAACTGACCTTGGTGAACTCCAAACTACACTATATTCCTTGCTGACTTTTACCTTACTGACAGCATCCCTGTACATGGCTTGTACAGCTCTCACCAACCACTCATCTATCCCTATCAAAGGCTTTCTCTATGTCGACAAAGGTCATGAAGAGAGGTTTGTTTTTGGCTAAATACTTCTCCTACAGTTGCCTTACCAGGAAGATAGCATCAGTAGTGCTTCTCCCTGGCACAACCAAACTGCATCTCATCTAGGCTAACTCTCTTCCTAATTATAACCCTCTCTGTAACTTTCATCACCTGGTACAGCAATTTGATACCTCTAATTATTTCTGTCTAAGGTGTGTGTATCATCATCCTCATCATCATTTAGCGTCTATTTTCCATGCTGGCATGAGTTAGCTGGTCTGATTGGAACTGGTAAGCCAGAGAGCTGCACCAGGCTCCAGTCATCTGTTTTGGCTTGGTTTCTACAGCTGGATGCCCCCTAATGTCAACCACTTTACAGAGTGTACTAGATTTTCTTTTCACGTGTCACTGGTGCCTTTTGTGTCACCGGCACTGGCAACCACGCTTCACAGTAAATCGCCAGAAGTCTCGGTCACTTGTCATTGCTTCCATGAGGCTCAACAACCGAAGATCATATTCCACCACCTCGTCCCACGTCTTCCTGGGTCTACCTCTTCCACATGTTCCCTCCATAATATATATATATATGTATATATATAATATATATATATACATACATTCTTTCAGTTTCTGTCTAGCAAATCCACTCACAAGACTTTGGTCAGCTTGGTCTATAGTCCACAAGGTGCCATGCAGTGGGACTAAACTGAGTAAACTCAGTATCTCGGGCTAATAAAATATTCATTTATAGTCATCCTATCTGTTACATGTATACAGTGATCTTAGTTTGAACATCTCTGATAGCACTGCTGTTACACATACAGACATCCAAAACCACATCCCCATGAAAGGTTACACAACTCAATGACAACACACTCCAGCTTTTTCTATTGCTACTACAATGGCCTCTGTCCCTCAGAGTTATTGGTCTCATGACACCTCTACTCGGACACGCCTGACTAACATATAATATGTTATTCCCTCGAGTCCTGCACAAACTACTATGTCCCCAAATATTGCTCCTCTGGAATTCGTTTTCTGCCTGTTTTTCCATCAGCTGTCTATATGCAACTATTCAGAGGAACATCACTAACATTGATCTCACGAATCTCCAGTCCAGAATACAGCAAGCAACAACAACAGCAACAATAATGTGTGTGTGTGTGTTTGTGTGAGTGTGTGTGTGTGTATATATATTAAATATATATAAACTGTTAAAATTAGTAAAGACCTTATAGATCATTCGTATTGCTATTTCAAATAAATAGTCTTTCTACATTAATCATTAATTCCTAAGACATGGCAAAATTACTGGAAGGACCCATACTTAAAGAACAAAAACAAGTCCATTAAATATAACCTTCATCTTATTCTTTGATACTTTTTAAAAGTCGCTGGAAAATAAAATAAACAAAATGAAAGCGAATTCAAATATAATGTTATATATCATGAATTAACTGATTTTATACTCCAACCGGAAAATTTACAGTATATGGGTATGGGAAGAAACCATGAGGGGGAGAAAAAGGACCATCACGGGTTTCTCAATCGAGAATAATCTGACAACCATGTGATAAAGTAAGTGAAATCCAACCATATGTAAGAGTTTGTCCTGTATACACTGGACACAATAGAATTTTTACTTTCTTGCACTTTTTTCTTTGTATGAGTGACTACATTGGAACATGCTTTCGAACACTAGATGTTTTACCTACTTTTAGTAAAGGGATACTTCAGAAATACACCCGTGTATTTACTACCCAACATATGTTTTATCGTTTACACAGCACCGGTTACACCGGTCTGTTAGAAGTTCAATTGATTGTGTTATGTCGGAATACTTACACTGCGTCCAGCATTTCAAATTCCAGCCAAAAATCTTTTATTAATATGAGATCCAGAGCTGTTGACTGATTCCATCCGCATTTAAGTGGTATTTATGATTATTTCATCTTTAATTCTTCCCTTTTTCTAAATATATAACCATTAAGAAGATTTTTTTTTTAATCCATCAAATGTAATTATTTTTCTTGTATCAATTATTATTTTCTTTTTCTTTCTTTAAAAATAATTTTTGAAATTTTAAGATTCTAGATTTATATTCTGGTGAATTATACTTCATTGCTAAATGAATAAATATGTCTTATGAGTGACATTATAAATCAGCCGAAACTATTCTGGTGTTTACTGTTAATCGGCTTTAGTTACCCTCCCTATCCTCCTGTTTTGTCCACGGATAAATAGTTGTCAGTTACATTTGTTATCTCTTTACATCGACATTGTTTATTGCTAATCGATGTTCTCTTTTGTTTCTTACCTTTGTCTGCTGTAATCAGTAGAATCTCTAATTTGAAATTCAATTAACTTTCTTGTATTCTCTCTCTCTCTCCTATTATGCCTACAGTGATAAACGGATATATTGTATACGTTCATCATATGTAGGAATATATATATATATATATATATATATATATATTACACACACACGTTTCTATCTATATAGGTGTGTATAATAACTATGAAATTATAGTATTCACATTTGATCCATGATATAAAAAAAAATGTTCTCTGTCTGATGTAGTAAGATTTGTTTACCACTAAAGACTTGTTGAGAAAGATCAATAATAGTACTTATCTCTACTAAATCCTTCATGCAGCTTATTTGAGAAACGTGATTTAAAATACGCTAGGGTATTTTTTAAAAAATTGTGTATTTATTGATCATTATCATTATTATTACTCTATTTTATTTCTGCTATTTCTGTAGCTTGGATTACTGTCCCAGAAGGATTTGTGTTAAAGAAACTGTAAATTCAACTATATTTCTTACATGTGAGCATCGTTAATTTTTTTTTTTCATTTTTGCTTTTTATATGTTTTTAATGGTTTCGTATCAGTAATTTTAATTTTATTGAATAATATTAATTTTAATAGAGCTTTTCAAGAAATTACGATAAAAAACAAACTTGTATCGAATAGAAAAATTAAACAATATCACTTCCTATTGGAGATAGTGTCAAAATAACATCCCTCCCTTCTCTTATTATTATTATCTTTAATGTTCATAACTTCCCTTGGTCATTGCACTTGTCTTGGTTAGCGTTTAAGTATCCCGGAAAAGCGTAAGCATCACATCTTTCCTTTAAATTTGAAACCTTGTCTGCTTAAGTAAGAAATTATTTTTACTCATAACTTAAACATCCTGGATTGGGAGTTTTAGGAAATCGCTTAAGTGAAATCTAGACGTCTCTTTTATAACCACCACTTTATCCTCGTGAGAGTTAGCGACTGTTTGAGAAACTGCTTGGAAAGAATTTTTCTTCCCTTGCACGCACCACCCGGAAGACTATTGTAACTTCCTATACACATACAACGAGTATTGGGATGCTGATGGATACGAACTAAATGTTTAGTGTCCTGTTGTAAAGTATCTGTTCACCTTTCTTGGTTATTACACGTAATAAATCATAGTAATAAAAAAGACGTTTGAGTGACATAATTATTCTGTTCTAAATTATGTCATTTGCTCCGAAGCTTGTTTTTAATCTTGAGAACTATATCTGTTAAGAATTTTAAAAATCTAAATGAGAAAAATGTTTCTGGGATTCAAATTTCTGAGCTACAATATACAAATAATCTACCATATCATTGTTTAAGATCATTTGTAATAGACGTATGTATATAGAACACATATACGATGTTACGCTAACGAGGGTGCTTGTTGGGCTAGAAATAGTAGTTAAATCCGTACGCGGGTCGTTTGATCTGCTAGAAATAGTCGCCAAATCTCAAATTATTCTGTCGTTTAACAAAAGGAAGAACACATTGAGCTAGGCAGTGTTAGATATACCATACATAAAAAGATGAAATGGTCACCATTGGAACGACTTTAAATATAGGTTTTTCGATTAGGGCTGACCTGGATAACAGCGTACACACGCACACCATTTTGATCTCATTTCTGTGCATAAATGTGTCTGTGCATTCTATATATTGTGCTGTATGTATTTGTATATGTGTAGTGTGTGTGTGATCATCTTGCGTCAGCTTTTCCATGCTGGCATGGGTTGGACATGTCATCACAATTCAATTCTTATTTGGCGTTACTAACTTCCTATATGGGTCGGGGACCATAACTCAATATTGTATTTCCAGTGTGGCGTGTGTGTTAAAATGGAGGTAGTGACGGAAGGTGGGGTTATATCTACTAGCTACCTTTGGACCTTTCACTCATTTTGTTCCTCGTATGTCTCCACCTGCTGTTCCTCTTGCCTATTCAATAACATCTTCTCTGTATTGCCCCCTCTCCTATTCCCTGCACCATGCCACTCATTTGCCCTTCTTCTCTATCAGCAAACATATGGCTGCCACTAGTGTTTCTCTACCATTACGAGACCTTTGTTACAAGGAATTACATCAAATTTTTGTATCCGACGCCCCTCCCCATTTACTCATCTGTGCAGTCTGCTGTTACAACCCCCCTCCACCCCACTTTTAGGTCACTCTTTTATTAACATGCATCACTCTCTTTCTATTGTCATTTCTTGGGGGCATCCACCAGCCATGTTCTCTACCAGCTAACAGTACCTTTCTATATTACTAACTGCCACTCCCTCTTCTCCAAGTCACTCATTTATGACAGCCATCACACTCTCTTAGACCATTTCTCCAACCACCCGTCACTTACCCTCTGTCTTTTACCCGTAATCATTAGTGTCTCTACACCCTGCCTTCTTTTACTGCCTTTCTTCATTATTCCTCTAACTCTCTCTTCCATTTCTTCCTCTTCTTCCACACTATCATCTCAATAACTTTGTTTCTCCTTTCATTCTCCTGCTCAACCTAGTTCATCTTCTGTAATCACATTCACTTCTACATACCCTATTAGCCATATTGTCCTGAATGATCAAAGTCAATGTAGAGCACTGAGGATCCCCTTTGTTTTGCATGTCAAGGTAACCTCACTTGTGCTGGTGCCACAATAAAATGTAAAATAAAATGCATTCTATAAAGTGGTTGACAAATCAGTGGAGACATCGTAGAGTTGAGAGGACTCTTTTGCCTTGGCCTGTCTAAGGCAGTGCAACCTCTCAAGTGCTGGTGCTATGATAAAATGTATTCAATACTCCCTGTAAAGTGGTTGATAGCAGAAAGGGCACCCAGCTATAAGGAGGGGCCATGCTAAAATGAAACAATGAACTACTCCAACTCATGCCTGGATGGAAAGTAGGCGTAAATCGATGATAATGAGTGTGTAGACACAGGCATGGCTGTGTGGTTAAGAAGTTTGCTTCCCAACCAGTTGGTTTTGAGTTCAGTGTCACTGCATGGTACTCTGGGCAAGTGTCTTCTATAGCCCTGGGATTTGGTCAGCCCAAAACTATTGCAGAGGTGTGAGTGGACTTGGTAGATGGAAACTGAAATATGTGTGTATGTAAGTATACCTGTATGTGTAGGTGTCCTTGTTTTGACATCATAGGATAGTTTTAAATGAGTATCGCCATCATACAAGTAAAGATTCATTTCCAGTCTTCCATGAAAACCTGTCTGACCATGGGGAAATATTACCTTGCTTGGAAACAGGTGAGGGTTGGTGACAGGAAGAGCATCAGATGTATAAAATCTCCCATGACCCATGATGTTAAAACAATACTACTGCTGCTGACACACATACATACATTCATAATGGTGTGAAATTGTTATGATTTTTGGGACATTAACTGAAGAGGCTTTGGCAACGCGCAGTGTATGTGTGTGTGTTATTCGTTCGTTCTGTTTGTTTCTTTATATCAATTATTAATATATACATTCATGCAATACGCATGAAACTAGTTAATTTTATATATATATTACCTTGCTTTGGGCCCTCAATTCCATCAGGAGTTGTAGGGGTGTTGTAATGTCATACAGCCTGTCTTGGGCACATTTAGATCAGGCAGAGCCCATCCATCTCCAGGCCTGGCTACAAACAGTTTCTTTGAGAAGAGAGAGAGAAAGAAAGAGTGAAAGATAGAAGAATCAACCCTGGTACAAAACTGGTACTTTATTTATAAACTTCAAAAGGATGGCAGGCAAACTTGATCGTGGCAAGATTTGAACTCAGAGCATAAGCAGCCAGAATAATTACTGCAAAGCAATCCATTCAATGCCCTAATGACTCTGCCAACTGGCTGTGTGTGTGTCTATATATATAGACACATATGTGGCTGTGTGGTAAGAAGCTTGCTTCCCAACCACATGGCTCTGGGTTCAGTGTCTTCTACTATAGCCTCAGGCCGGCCAAAGCCTTGTGAGTGGATATGGTAGACAGAAACTGAAAGAAGCTCGTTGTATATATATATATATATATATACGTACTGGTGACACATTATAGGCACCCGGTACACTTTCTGGAGTGGTTGGTGTTAGGAAGGGCATCCAGCCATAGAAACCAAGCCAAAACGGACTGAAGTCTGACACAGCACCCCGGCTTGCCAGTCTCTAGTCAAATCATCTAACCCATGCCAGCATGGAAAACAGGCGCTAAATGATGATGATGATGAGGATGATGATATTATATATATGACCCATTCTGAAGGAACACTTGTTGTAACTAATGACAACCACCAACCCAACAAACAATAAGTCACCAAATATAGGAAGGATCAACCATGAGAGAAGCTGCAGGAAGAAGAATATGAGTACAAAAGACATTCTCTGCTTCTTAGACTGTCTGTGAAGATGTAAAGAGCCGAATAAAAATAATATATATATAAATAATATATATATAAAAATAATATATATATATATCTCTCATACACACACACACACACACACACACACACACACACACACACACACGCAGAAGTTGCCAGCTTCAAGTAGGACATTGAAAGGGATGTGACTACTTCATCACTAATCTTAAAATTATGAAACACTCCTCAGATTTTCACAGATCAGTTTCCCAATGTGTCATCCTGTGTGTGTGTGTGTTTATGTGTGTACGTGTGTGTGTGTGTATGTGAACCATGTATACGTTTGTGCACACATGTACAAGCTTATATATCATTATAAATGAATATTCTGCCATGTTAGTACTAATATATATATATATATATATGTGTGTGTGTGTGTGTGTGTATGTGTAATTTACTGTTCTATTGTTGGTGGGATCAACAAAGAAAATACTCCATCCAATGTGAAATAATATCATTTAATGTACACAAGATTTAACCCTTTAGCATTCAGATTACTCTATCAAATGTAATGCTTATTTATCCACATTGTTTTGAATTAATCATACATTATCTCAGAGCTTTGAGATTTCAATGATATGACTGTATATTTTTAGAATGACATTGTAGGGTAGGTGTAAGAGGCCAGATCTTGT
>JAOPUL010005855.1:58080679-58095411 GCA_027564515.1 Octopus rubescens | reverse complement strand
AGCTTGCCAGTTTCCAGTCAAACCGTCTAACCCATGCCTGCATGGAAAAAGAGACGTTAAATGATGATGATGATGATTTCTTTTTATAAGTTACATTGAAATACAGATTCCTTTTAACTTCTGAATACAAACCGAACAAATAACTTATAAATGTACAAGTCAGTTGAGGATTGCTCACACTTTCTGTGTGTGCTGTGCAAAGTAGCAAAACTTTTGCAATTTCATATTTTATGTACTCTAGTACTTGTCTTTCTTGGTGGAAGGTATTGTTCCATGCAATAATAATGTTTTTGTTTTCTTACCTGATTTCGTTGGAATAGGAGGGGTGGCACCCATGACTCTACAGTAATTCTCAGACTGGACACCAGAATTGCTATTTTACAAACACTGAAAATGTTCCTGTAGAAGAATGATTTGTCATTGACTGATTCGTTTTCTCTCTTTAAAAGTTGATTCATCTAACACAAATTAGTTAACTATTTATTGTAAACTGTTCTCATAACTGGAGTGAGAATTTTTTTTTAAATTATGTTTTTGTATTTCTCAAGGAAAAACGAAGTAAAAAAGACAAGAAAAGTAAGAAAGAAAAAGAAAAAGAGAAAGAAAGTGACCGTGAAGGTGAAAAAACAGATGACACTGAAAAGAAAAAAGAAGAAAAGGAAGAAAAGAAGGTTGATATTTTTTTATTTCTTAATTTGAAAAATAAGCAAAAATTACATTCAAATATAACCTCATCATAATGCACTATAGTGGATTGTGTCTGTTGTTAGGTATTATTGCTGTGTGTGTCTGAATTTACTTGATACATTAATATTTCAGCCATCATCATTTTAACGTCCAATTTTCCATGCTTGCATGGGTCAGGTGGAGTTTATTAACCCTTTATCATTCAGATTATTCTGTCAAATGTAATGCTTATTTATTCATATAGTTTTGAATGAAGCATACATTATCTCATGGCTTCAAGATTTCACTGAAGTGACTGTTTATTTTTAGAACAACATTGTAAGGTATGTGTGAGAGGCCAGATCTGACCAGTTTAATCATAAAGACGGATAGAATATTTGGGCCGGATATGGCCGGTTTAAATACTAAAGGGTTAAGGCAAATTTTCTACTGCTGGATGCTTTTCCCGTCACCAACCCCCACTTGTTTCTGAGCAAGGTAGTATATTGGAAATGAACACTTGTTTTTTGTTTTGTTTTAATTGAAATTGCGTATAAAGGAAGTGAGCCTTATACAGGAGTAAAAATGGTTTGAATTACCCAAGAATATAGTGACAGGATATCCATGAGAAAAGAGATTTTCATTACTGACTTCATAGAATAGAGAAAAGCAGTTTATGGTTAATCTCTTCACCTTGATCATATATACTTGGATAATCTATAATTTTCCTTTTAATTTATCTTTTTTCTTTTCTTTTTTTTTTTGCAGGAAGAAGAAAAGAAAAAGAAAGAGAAAAAGCTAAAACTTGGTATGCCAGATGACCAAAGATTCATTGATGGAGATGAGGTATTCATTCTTGTTCTTCTGTTGTTTTTATTGAATTTGTTGAGCATTTTGTTACATTTCCTATCATTCTTTGGTAAAAATATTTTGTGAAATGAGATAAAGCTTTGTATGGCAGCTGCATCGAGAGTCTTGCGTTGCAAAGAAGTGGCCGTACCAAGAGTCTCGCGTTGCTAAGAAGCGGCCGCATTGAAGGTCTGGTTGCTAAGAAGCGGTCACATCGAGGGTCCGGTTGTCTACTGAGTTACTGTTGTCTATTTCATAGTGTAAAGTGCTGTCTGTTAATGGCAACATTTGAAGTATTGGAAAATGGAGCCAGATCTGTAAAAGTGCTAAATTGTCAGATTTATGGTTTAAGACTATCTTTACTTAAAGTGGCCGCATCAAGAATCAAGTCGCTAAGAAGCGGCCGCATCAAGAGTTCTGTTGCTAAGAAGCGGCTGCATCGAGGGTCGGTTGTTAAGAAGTGGCTGCTTTAAGAATCTTGTTGCTAAGAAACGGCTGCACCAAGAGTCCTGTTGTTAAGAAGCAGCTGCATCGAGAGTCTTGCGTTGCAAAGAAGTGGCCGTACCAAGAGTCTCGCGTTGCTAAGAAGCAGCCGCATTGAAGGTCCGGTTGCTAAGAAGCGGTCACATCGAGGGTCCGGTTGCTAAGAAGTGGCCACATCGAGGGTCCGGTTGTTAAGAAGCGGCCACTTCAAGAGTCCTGTTGCTAAGAAACGGTCGGGTTGCAAGAGCAAAGCATTCCTGTGGCTAAGATGCGAAGCACGCTACTGTGCAAGAACCTCTCTGTAGGTGTCTGCAAATGCGAGTTCCCACTCTACCTCTTTGTATATGCCCTCAGACGCGAGTTCCCACTCTACCTCGCTGTATATGCCCTCAGATGTGAGTTCCCACTCCACCACGCTATATGTGTCCTTAGATGTAAGCTACCAAAGTGTCCCCAAATGCGAGTTCCCACTCTACCTTTCTGTATATGCCCTCAGATGCGAGTTCCCACTCTACCTTGCTGTATGTGTTCTCAAATGCGAGTTCCCACTCTACCTCGCTGTATATGCCCTCAGATGCAAGTTCCCACTCTACCTTGCTGTAGATGTCCTCAGATGAGAGTTTCCACTCCGCTTCGCTGTATGGAGGGTTCCCTACCACTGCTCTAGAAAGAGGGTCTGAGCGCTTGCACACGGGTCTTCAGGCAATGTATGTACTCTGAGTTCCTGGTCCTCATGTCTGCCTCTCCCCAGCTCTATATGTTATCATCCATCCAACTATGAGTTCCCGGCCCATATGCCTGCCTGCCCGCCTATTTGTTCCCGGTCTTTTATCTGTCTTTTCCCTGTCCATCTGTCTACCAATCACCTGTGTGGTGCCACGTATAAAGCACTTGTGACTGTGCCACGTAAAAGCACTAACATCGAGAGTCCGATGCCGGTGGCACGTTAAAAGCACCCAGCACACACTGTAATGTGGTTAGTATTAGGAAGGGCATCCAGCCGTAGAAACCAAACCAAATCAGACTGGAACATGTACATACATTGCCTGGAGACCCCACCCCTCCAGCTTGCCGGCTCCGGTCAAACCGTCCAACCCATGCTTGCATGGAAAACAGATGGTAAAGGAGGATGATGATGATTCTGTGAATGTATTTAACTAGTTAAATAAAAATAACAAAAAATATTTTACAGATAAAAATATTTATTTACAGTTTAAGAACTGCCTTTAAGTTTGTACTGATCATAAATGTTGTTATAATAATACACTAATTTGTCACAATCAAAGGTAGTATTTATTTTATAATTAAGCTTTTGAACTGTATTGTAATATGAAGATGTGGTCACCAGATTTATTTATCACAAAAAACATATAGGTTTGAAATATTTTACATATCAATTAAATTATAAATCAGTTTCTGTTCAAAAGACAGAAAACAGAAATTAAATATAAATGGAGAATTGGTAATGACTTAATGCAAACATTTTAATTTCATTGTTATGTGTGTAATTTTAACCAATCACAGACTAATAGTCTATAATCCATTTTTTTTTTTTTGGCCATTTAATTTCTCACTGTCTTAGCCATCACTGGCAGCTATGAATAAGATATCTCATTTTAGTTTATTTGCCACACTTAGCACTTATTAAATAATGAACTTGCCACTGACTTGGCCTTTATAGATTAACTTCTACTAGTTTCAAAACGTGTTATCTGTGTCTATCTTTTGCTGCAGTCAATTATACTTGTAAACATTTTGACCTTGCAAATGAATATGTCTAAACATTTCTACACACATTATTCATTTGAGTTTTTGCATTTTTTTTCTGTAATAACACACCATAACTAATTGACTTATATGTGTATATTCTTACAAGCACCTTTATGTAAACTCTGCTTTGCATGATATGTAATTTAAGATATGCTTCAAACTTGTGCTCACAAGCCATGTGTAATTATATCATTAAGATCAGAAGAGGATTTTGTTCTTCTTGCTGACAGGATATAAAGAGAAAATGTGTATATCCATTATAGTTATCTCTGCAACTCATTAACCACGTGGTAATATAAAATAGAGGATATATAACCATGAGGTAAAAGTAGAATCTTTAATCATGTGAGAAGTGTGACACTCTACATGAGGGACCCAATGAGTCATGACTTTGATTTTCTTATGAATCATTCTTTTAAAATAGAACAAGCATGTAGATATGCAATTTGAATAGAATGATATATATATCCAAGAAAACAATCAAAACCATGGGAAGTTTTATATTGATTGGTTCAATACAAAGTTTGTATTGTTGGATCTTATATTGATTAATACGGATTTTTTTTCAATTTTGATACAGTGAAATAAATGTTCCACGATTCTAAAATTTTATTCTAATAAAAAATTTCTATTTTAAATTAAAATCCAAATATTTGTATTTCCTTTTCTTTTTTTAAGGTTTATGTTTGGATCTATGATCCTGTTCCTATAAAAACTTTCATTATTGGGCTTCTCATGGGTAAGTCTTGTTAACATTTATATTTGAGAAATAATTATTTGATGATTATATTTAATAAATACACAAATACTATGATTTGTAGTATTTTGGAATCTTATAACATCAGTGTAGTGTATGAATATAATCTGTAAATATTTTTTACAAAATCTCATTAATACTGTTATGAAGAATATTGTTTTTCAAGTATTTAAATCTATGTTGCCTGTAAAGACTGCAGTCATGTTCTTTCAAATAAATGCTCTAAATTAGCTGATATTACATAGAATTTTTGCTTTTAAAGTAATTTACAAAATATGTTTTCACTTTCTTGACAGTTCTTGGTGCCATAGCATTGTGTCTGTTTCCTCTTTGGCCAGAGGAAGTAAGAATAGGTGTTTATTATTTAAGCTTGAGTGGTGCCGGGTTCCTTGCATTCATTCTGGTCCTCTTTGTTGGTAAGCATATTTGTCTTTTGATTCTATTGCAATGAAAATTGTTTATATATATATATGTCTTCTTTTAAATAATATTTTACTAGAGGATGGTATGATTTAAGATGAATTCAAATTTACAAAAAGAGGAACATACCTGTAGGTTTGGTGTAAATTATAGCGATTCAGTATTTTCATGTCAAATGTAACAGCATCATTTGTATTACATTAATTTACTTAGTTTCAATCAGCACACAAAGTGTTGGTTATAATTAATTTGAAGTAGTAGGCATGGCTGTATGGTTTCTAAGTTTGTTTTGCAACCATGTGGTTTCAGGTTTGATCCCACAGTGTGGCACCTTGGAAGAGTGTTTTCTATTATAGCTTTTAAAATGTCTTCACTTAAATTTTGGCTGCTATGACTTAATTTAAAAATAAATATGTCAGATTAGCTCAGCAAGTAATTTTTGTCTTCAACACTTTTGTTTCCTTTGTGATTTTTAAATACATATTGAAATAACCATAATTACAGTGTGTATCTAACACAAGTTTAATCAGCAAACCAGTTAACTAAGTGTAATGATTGTCTGCTGATAAACAGCATCATCATCATTTTACACCCACTTTCCATTCTGGCATAGATTGGACAGTTTGACAGCATTCAACAAGTCATAGGACCAAGTCTTGCTCAGTGTCTCAGTTCGGGCATGGTTTTTTTTCTTTTCATGGCTGGATGCCCTTCCTAAACAGGACTATAGAATAAATTGAGAGTTGAAAAACTTAAAGTTTATATTTTGCTTTATTTAGTAAAATAGTTGAAATAGCATATTTATTAAATGGGAGGTAAATATATAAGAGTGGTTAGAGAATTGGATTCACAATCATGAGGTTGTAAGTTCGATTCCCGGACTGAGTGATGCGTTATGTCCTTGATTGAGCAAGACACTTTATTTTCACGTTGCTCCTTCTACCTGGAGTTGCGACTGATAGTATTAGCAATTGAAAGACCAATGGAAAACATTGTTTCCTCGGGCCGATTGATCTCATGTGAGTAAATCATCATCATCCCCCTTTAACATCCGTTTTCCATGCTGGATAAATATATGTATGTAATCCAGTATAAACTATGTGTTGTGTATTTTGTAGTATTGTTTGCAGTAAAACAATTAAAAGTTTTCTTAAATTTGACTTAATTTTTTTTCTTATTCATTTCAGTTCGTTTAATACTGTTTTGTGCTATATGGCTGTGTACTATAGGTAAACATCACTTCTGGTTTCTGCCAAATCTCAATGAAGATGTTGGTTTCATTGATTCATTCCGGCCACTTTATAAACATGAAACTTACGCACCCAAAAGTAAAGATTCTGACAAAAAACTAAAAGAAAATGATAAAGATGGTTTAAACAATGGCTCAGGTGATGCCACAGTCTCTACAACTGCAACATCACCAGTGAATGAAACTCAGTCTGTCTCAACAGAAAAATCCTATGAAGAAAATAAGACTCCCAGTGAAGGAGGTACTGAGAGTGAAGCTAGTGATGACCAGGAAGGTTTTGAACTAGTGGATAAAGAGGAGTTGAGTGATGAAGAAAACAAAGATAAAAGCGAAACAGAAAACATCACAGAGATATCTGAAGAATCTAAGAAAGACAAGTAAAGATTTTGCTATTCTTTAAAACACTAACAACCAAAGACAATGGGGGAAGACATTTTAACATAATGTGCGGTTTGGGGAAACCTCAAAAGGGATGGATAAAGATATTGTATAAATATGTATAAGGAAAATACAAATAAAATTGTAACAATATTTTGATGAAGATCACTAATTATTACAGTATATCTGCTAGAAAATACAGCAAGAAAGTGGAGACAGGTTCAACAGTTTTATTCAACCAATTATAAACTGTATTTTAAAATGGAGTATAAATTGGCAAATAAAGAGAGAATCTTGCATGGATTGCTGCCATAATTGTTAAATTTCTAAATAGCATGTATAACGGGGCTCTTTCTCTCTACATTTGCTTTTATCATTTCTTATTTTCTCTCTTCTCTTTAGTCTTCCTCTGTTTCCTTTTCCTTATATCTCCATTTTGGATAGAAATAAAGGGATAAGCTTTGCATCAAATGAGTATGCGCATTGCTATTTAATCAGATATTTATCCAAATGTTTGTGAAGGTTAATCATAATACTTGGATTAGTCTAATATTGGTTTTACTCTATTATTGAAGCATGAATTTATATTCCTTTACAGATTAATGCACCTAGAAAATAACTCTGTAACTTTTACTTTTTTCTTTAAATATAAAAAGCAGTGTGTAATACATTTGAACCAACTTATTAATTTTCTAAAAATTTCATCTTAAATAAATTCAATCTTTGTAGTGTCTATTTAAAAAGATATACAAATTAAGAGGTTTTTATTTTTTATTTTATCTTTAGTTTTACTATTTTTAAAAGTGTTTTATTTTTTAGTTAATGTGGAGATTAGTAAAATATTGTTGATATCTGACATTGGTAAATGTCATAGATTTATAGGGTGGGTGGGGGACGGACAGTTGCTGGATTCAACCCAAGTAAATAACTGGTAAATTATTTTATCAATCTCAAGAGGGATGAAAGGCAAAGCTGATGCCAGTAGAATTTGAAATCAAAGTCTAGATATACAAAACTGAATACTGATTAATCATGTAAAGCAAATTAAAAAGTTATTTTCTAAACATTTTATTAATATATGGCTTTGGAAATTTTCCATAATCATCTTCACTGGAGAATCAAAGTATCTTCCATACTGTTGAAATTATTCATTTCTCTAAGAAAAACAAAATGTATTTTATCTCAGTTCATTTTTTTTTTTTTTTTTTTAGTAGATAATGTTTTGTTATAGCAAACCTTTTGTTAAACAATAAATTAGATATTCATATCTTTCTCCAATTATCTTCTTCCACTTAGTAAATTCTACCTGATCACCGTTTTAGGTGTATGTCTTAAATGAGCAGTAGCAAATACTGTTCTTTGTCCAACACTCTATATATATATAATATCAAACTTATGACTATTGCACATGGACTTGCTGAATATGTTGTACATGCTTCCTTTCTATGTACGTATTTAAACAAAAGAAAAAAAACGAGCTGTTTTAGCAAGTCATCAGTATTGTTTTGTCTGATTCCCATAATCAGATCATTATCTTGCCTTATATTACTTTCCATTGTTTGTTTGTTTTTTTTACACATTTCTTCATAACGATCCCTTGGAATGTTCATCATCCTCACATTTTGTAAAATTATTGACATCTTCATTTGTTTAAGAATCAAAATTCTGCCAGGGGAAAACTTGCCTTTATTTATATCTGATAGTATATTATACAAGTTACATATATTTTTTTTTTTCATATCCTTGTAGACCATTAAAATAAACATTTTTTTTTTCTTGTTTCAAAATTCTTTTCTGTCTATGTTACATTTTAGTTATAGTTTTCTTTCTTTTTTTTTCCCTTTTACATTTTCACTAAATAAAAAAACTTAATTTTTTTCTGTCTGTTTTACATTTTAGTTCAAGATAATCTTTTCGTTTATACTGAAAAGAATTATAATCAAAATTTGACTTCTTTTTTTTTTCATTTCATAAAACCCATATCTTAATCCGTAAGTTTCTTAAATTATTAAAAAAATATTAACTTTTAGTGATGCTTTTTTTTTGTCTACATATTTTATAGCAAGTTACTTCAGGTATTTGATCTACATATAGCTTGATTTAAATGACTGATTTCAGTTTCCCCATTTTATTTAACTATCTCCCATAGAAGGAGTGATCAAAGAATAGTTGCTTTAAATGGCTAGCATCAGTCATTAAAATGAAGTAGTTTTGAAAAGTTAAATTCAGGAAGAATGGTAATATGTGTATTACACATGCTATAGTCTTCAAATTATTGTTGTCATATCTCTAGTAATTACCTTAAAGAAAGACACATAATACAACTGAACATTACTCTGTAAATATTGAATTAGTGATTCAAGCCCACCATCATTTTAACTTGGGTTGGAGAGATTTGCAGCACACATTTCTGTATGTATCTCAATCCAACATCAATTCTGATTTAAATGTGTTTGCCAAGTTTTCATGTACTGCATGTATCCTCAACCACCAAATTGTGGCACACACAATTCATACACATGTTCACTTTCATTGAGATTAGGATAGTTGTGTCTGCTACTTTGGTCACTGCCTTGGATTTTCAATTGCATGTTAATGTTACTCATTAAATAGGCTTTCCTCAACTCATTTCTTTAATCCCTACATTCACTCCTGATGTTTCACTATAGAACCTATGCATTGACTAGTGATTCGCAACCATTTAGCATATTTATACATCCTTTAGTTTTATTTTCATAATGAAGGGGGGGGGGGTTAGTTTTAAGTTGTTTTTTTTTACTTCCATCTAGCCACTAGGTCATTACCAGTTCCACTTAACTGCATTAATAGTGTTAATCAGATGCTAGGACTTACCTGTTTTTAGCAAACATTTTGAGCAGTTTCTGAGTTTTCAAGCAACTCCAGATCTGATGCATTTAAGTTTTGGTTTCTTGTCACTCTATCATAGAACCCAGTGCTTTTTTGAACAATCCCTTTTTGCTCTGATTTCAAGCCACTCTCTTCCTGGCAATGCTATTCTGGTCTAACCTTCAGAATTACATATTTTATATTGTTTGATGAAACTCTTGGCCATCTTAATTTTCATTCTATTTGACTGAAACCTCTTCAATTTCAAGCTTTCAGTTTTTAGTTTCAGATTATACATTGAGATCGAATTAATCAGCTTAATAAAAGCCATGTACATCCATCAGAATTTCTTTATAATGAGCACGGGTACTGGTATATGCCATGCCCACTATTACATTAAATTTTTCAGTCGAGTACTGATAATTTAAACTTTACTTTTGTTAATCATGCTTTTAGAATAGCTGAAAGAAATATTAAATTGAACTTCAGCAAATAACTAAAACACTATATTCTTCATCTATTTAGCTAAAATAATAGCTAAAATAAAACCAGTGCATTACAAAAATATTTAATCAGCCAGCATGTTGAAATAGATAAAAAAAAGAAAATTGATCTTTAAAACAATGTTTAGTAGATAGAAATGAGTGACAAAAAGTTATATATATTGACTTTTCACCTGTTTTGTATTTTTTTAGAGTTTCAGCCCTAAAATAGATATATGTATTATTCATGGACTTTCATGATAGTTTTAAATTTAACTCCTTCAGGAAAACATGATTTCTGTTTATATTAACATTTTTTTCATTTATTTAGAAATTTATTTTCGCATTTTCTTCTTAAATTCTTTCATTGATGGGGCATCACCTTCAAGGGTTTGTGAATGATATCAATCTCAGGGCCTTGTCAAGTACTTATTGGTATTTAGTTTCATCCCTTACAAGATCAACAAAATAAGTATTTTTCTTTGTCTGTGTCTGACAACTATATATGCCTAGATTCCATGCTGATGCCAAAAACCATTTTGTTGCAAAGCAAACATTTAATAATGAGAAGTTCTTTTCCTAAGAATTTTATTTTTGCCCAATTGTGTATGAAGTGCAGAGAATAGACCAATTGTGGGCAAAATGCTGCACAAAAGGCTTTCTGAATGATACACCAATGAAAAATTGCCTTGAATTTATTTAGTAGTGCAGCCTGCTTGCTGATGAGCCATATTTCATGTGGCCAGCTTCTTGCAAAATGTTGACCATGCCTGGAATAGACTATACATAAATTTGGTCTATGATGTATACTAAAATAGCATAACATCTCCGTTATATTGGTATCGACTTTAAACCAGCCATATCCGGCCCAAATATTCTACCTGTTTTATGTTCAAACTGGCCAGATCCAGCCTCTCATACTTATGCTACAATGTCTTTCTAAAAATAATCATCGAAAATCATCAAAATCTCTAAGCTAGAGAATAATGCATGATTAATTCAAACGAATGTGAATAAATAAACATTACATTTGACAGAATAATCTGAATGTTAAAGGGTTAAATATAAAAACTGATCAGAAGATGGTTCCTATGGATAATCATAATGGTATTTCATTTTGATTTGAATTTAAGAGTAGGTCAAGCACTGTAAAACAAGAGGTAAGATTTGAGTAATCAGAGTTCATAACTGAGTATTTCTTCTTTCCAAAAGATGAAATGTCTTTGCAACTTGTTAAATTTAGTTCAGTTGAGAGCACCGGCTAGAATGCCTCACAGTATTTGTTTCAACTCTCTAAACTTCGAGTTCAAAACCTGCCAAGGTCAACTTTGTCTTTCGTCCTTTTGGGGTCAATAAAAAAAAGTATCAATCCAGAATGGTTGGTTAGGGGGGAACTGTGGGAGGGTCAGGAAAGAGGTCTTACAGTATTTGTTCCAGCTCTTTGTATTGATAGTACTGTCTGCAATGACACTGTACCTGTAACAACAATAGTAGCTTTAATTACAGGTTTTCAACAGACCAATCATTCACTTACTGCATTTCTGATGATGAACGTGATACTGGAGTATCTTTAACTTGGTGCAGAACTTATTCGCAAGGGATTTTGTTTAAAGAGTGGTTTTGGTTTCTCAGCAAAAGAGATATTGGTCAACCTGAAGCTATAGAAGAAGACACTAGCACAAGGTGCTGCACAGTACTGAACCCAGAACTACGTGGTTACATTAGCAAGCTCTTAACCAAACAGCCATGCCTCTGTCCATTTAATACTAATAATATCAAAATCAAGATAAGTCTGTAAAGCTTAAGTGATTTTGAAATACATTTTTATTATTCTTCAAAGAAATGTTCCACAATTCCAGTTAATGTTTTGGGAAAGAGTAATATAATGTATTGTAGATGAAGAAATTGCCTGCATGAAAGAGTTCCATTACAACTTAATTGACAGAAAAGCTTTAGTTCTAATTGTAGAATAGCAACATGTAAGCTTAAATTTTTCAATAATCAGGTTAAATGTAAATATTGCAGAGTGACTGATATATTTTATTTGCCGGAGCAATTGTTTTGCAGCTTGATGCTGTTCTGCTAACCACACAATTATGAAATAATTTTATGATCAGTCAAGCAAGCTGAAGCAGAGTTAAGTAACTTGCTCAGAGGTACATTAGTAAAATCCTTAACTTGCAAACAGCCATTGTGCTTGTTATGAAATATAAATAACTAAATCAAGCTTTATATTTCTTTCTAGCCTTTCGAATATATGCTTTGTAGCTCATAAAAATCCTCATAGTTTAATAAACAAGTAATTAACCAAAATACTGTTAGTCATTGTATACAGCTTTGAATAAATATTAAAATTTTCTACTGATCAAGAAGTATTGTTACTTCTTTCATATTTAGTTGACTTTTTTATTTTCACTTTTCTAGGAGTTAATGAAATAAAGTGAAGTTTTAAAAGCTTTAACTATGAAACAAAGTGTTAAACAATGATAGGTTTTCCTGCAATAATATATATGAAAAAAAATCATACACATAGCATACAAAAGAAGCTAATTTTATTTTTACTTTTCCACTTACCATCTCTATAAAGAATTAATGGTATAAAGTGTCTACATTAACTCACATATTGGAGCAAAGAAAAAACAGTCTGGCCAAGTAACACACACACATAAATTATTTCAATCCTTCTTTTTTGAATCCGAATCTTTTTCAGCTGTATTATTCTTCGAGTCATTTTCTTTGGGTTTCTTTTCTTTGGGGCAAGTTTTCTTGCACTGGTGGAAGGCATCATTTAAGCCAAGATCTCTGATTAAATTTTCCTTAAAAAAAAAAAAAACGTATTGAAATTTATATTTGCATTATATTCTCCAATTAAATTTGAAAATCAATTGACTATTAACATATAGTGATTAATAAGTAGTTTTCATTTGTCAGTTTTAATTTAGTTATTTAAAATAACATTTCTATCATAATTGTAAGTTCAAATGCAAAATGGCCCTTTTTTAAGACTATTTCCAAAAGTGCAAAAGAGTCTTGTTAAATGATAGTTTCAATCAAGGGAACCTTTACATGTCACTTCACCTGCTAGAAATAGCAGCCAAATCTTCCTCAAATTAAACTAGGATGTGGTTCTAGATGCACTATGTCTAAGAAAAAGATGGGATGATCAAAAATAGGAATGCTTTTGATCATAGTCTGATCTGGGACTAAACATTATATCATAAAGGTAAGTTAATTAGACAAAATAATCCTAAACTTATTTTATTTCAGAAACACTTTTTTTAAAAATCCTTACTTTCTGGAAGGTATATTTCACGACTTTGTTCTTAGCATCAAGTATGGGAAGTCTGCCTTTTTCTTTGCCTTCTTGGAAAAGGATGACAGATGGAAGTTGTTTTGACCAAGTACTCGTATCAATATTATATCTACAAACACAGAAGATTTTTAATGCGATGGAGTTTTTGAATGACATCAATATTACTTAATTTTAAAAAATACATTTCACAATACAAAATTACCATTTTCCACTAAATGAGAAATACTTGCTCAATTTATTTCTAAATATGAATAAAATAGGAGACAGATGTGGCTGTCTGGTAAGTTTTATTTTACCCAACCACGTGGTTGCAGTTTCAACCCCACAGTGTGATACCATGAGCAGGTGTCATACTATAGCCCCAGGCCGATCAAAGCTTTGTGAGTGAATTTGATAGATGGAAACTGAAAGAAGCGGCCACAAAGTTCCAGTCCTGTTGCAAGAAAGAGGCAGCTGCGTTGCGAGTCCTGTTGCAAGAAGTGGTCGGATCGAGAGTCCAGTGCCAGTGCCACGTAAAAAGCACTAGCGCTAAAAGTCCAGTGCCGGTGGCATGTTAAAGCACCCAACACACACTGTAAAGTGGTTGGCATTAGGAAAGGCATCCAGCCATAGAAACCAAGCCAAATCAGACTGGAACCTGGTGCAGCCCAACTGCTTGCCAGCTCCGGTCAGACCATCCAACCCATGCCAGCATGTGAAGTTAACATTAAATGATGATGATGATAGCAAATAGCTATGTTGGACATGTACCACACGTAACATAAAACTATATCAGCTGTGATATACTCCCACTTTCAGCAAAGCTCTGAACAATGATACAGCAAGGGCTTTTACATGGTCACTCGAACTGCTAGAAATAGCAGCAAAGTCTCCTTAACCCTTTTAATACCAATTTACTTGAAACTGCCCCTAGATCTATGATACAAATTCCCTGCTTTAAAGTGATCAAAATATACATCTTCCCTCAAAAGTCCATGTTAATTTACATTCTAAATACCAGCTAAATAATGAGATCTTGTGCTGGTGCCACATAAAAAGCACCCGCATCAAGAGTCCTGTGCCCGTGCCACATAAAAAGCACTTGTGACGGTGCCATGTAAAAAGCACTCGCGCCGAGAGTCCTGTCCCGGTGGAACGTTAAAGCACCCACTGTAAAGTGGTTGGCATTTTGAAGGGCATCCAGCTGTAGAAACCAAGCCAAATCAGACTGGAACCTGGTACAACCCTCCGGCTTGCCAGCTCCAATCAAACCGTCCAATCCATGCCAACATGGAAAACGGACGTTAAAGGATGATGATAATGATGATTATTTTCAAAATTAATTGAAATAAAGAGGTGAATTTCAACAAAAATTTGGTAACAAAAGTGTTAAATTCAGAGACTGCTGCATAAAAAAAAAATTTTTTTAATGGAAAACACATTGGATGAAATAATACTAGATATACCGGTGACACATTAAAGGCACCCGGTACACTCTCTGGAGTGGTTGGTGTTAGGAAGGGCATCCAGCCGTAGAAA
>JAOPUL010005855.1:57960723-57975990 GCA_027564515.1 Octopus rubescens | reverse complement strand
AACAGCAGGCATTTCGACGTGGGTTTTCTTGTATGGGTGCCTAGCCAGTACAAGACTTCTGATATGCTCGCGTCTTTCCGATTACCGCGATGCGCCAAGCATCCCGGTCCTTTGTCGTCTCTACTGGAAGTTTCAGTGCAAAGAGGTCATCTCTGAGCACATGCAAATTAAATATCATTATGTCTTACAATTAACAAGAAACTAATTATTTTATTGCCAAAATTTATATATCTTGTGAAGTAGTGGCCATTATCAATCAGGTTTTTGTGGTACAATTACAATGTAATGGTATCATCGTCATCATTGTTTTACATTTGCTTTCCATGCTAACATGAGTTGGACAGGTCATATGAGTCAGCTCGTTTTTGTCTCAGCCTATGCCTCCACTCATTTACCATCTACTTTGCAGAGTGACCTGCGTGCATTTTATCATGGCACCAGCACTAAAGAAGTTGCCTTGTACCTTTTTAAGACTGTAAAGTCTTAGAGAGTATTTAGTAGAGTCCTCACAACTCTATCAAGTACTTATTTGCTCAAAGCATAGACCAAGAGAAATTGATTACGGAAGAGGAGACAAAATGGGTGGTTGGAGGGGACAAAAGTATGAGGGTAGAAATAGTAATGGGTTGGAAGGGTGAGAGTCTGATAGAACAAGAGTGATGGAGTGAGAGGATGATAGAGAGTGAGAGCTTGCATATATTTATTTAGCTGAGACTATTGGGCTAGAGATCCAGTTGTAGATAGATACCTCTTAGTCTTTATCATTATTGCCAGTTTTTAATGGTTTTAAGCTTTTATCTTCTGTTTCACCATCCTTGCTTGCACAGGTGAACAGGGTTTCCCTTGCAATGTGTGTTGTCAATCAGCTCAGTCCTTTGTCATCTCCTCTACAAGATACAGCATCTTATTAATGTTATTTAAACGAATCCTTTGGTTTCCCTAATCTAAATATTGGTCTATTTTGTCTTTGACTCAGCAATAGAAATCTTAATACAAGACTTATTGTAAAAGTATTGGTATCATTTTAAAATGGTGACATCTTGTAGTAAACACATTAGGATACTCTCTATTAAGTATTGGTTTCAAATTTTAGCACAAGTCCAGCAAGTTTGGGGCAGGGGGTTAGTTGATTACATCAACCTCAGTGCTCAACTGGTACATGTTTTATCAACCCCGAAAGGATGAAAGATAAAATTGACTTCAGTGGAATTCAAACTCAATGTAAAGACGGACAAAATGCCACTAAGCATTTTGCCTGGCGTGCTAACGATTCTGCCAGCTTGCCGTCTTACTCTCTATTAAGTATTAGTAACAATACCAGTATAGTCTTGGCCTGTTTTAGTCCTCAATCAGTAGAGACTATAATTGCAGAGTTTAGTTCTTGATCAGGTATGGCTGTGTGTTTAAGGATTTCATTTTGCAACCATATAGCTTCTGATTCAATCTCACTGTATGGTACCTTGGGCAAGTGTCTTCTACTGTAGCCCCGGATTGACCAAGACCAATGTCTTGTGAGTGAATTTGATAGCTGGAAACTGTACAAAGCCTGTTGTATATATTTTATTTATTTTTATGTCTTTTTCCATGTTTAGATAAATATTTTATTGGGGCTTTGTTTTATAGCCAGGTGTCATTACTGTTGGTAACCCTTTCTTTTTTTTTTGTTTTTGCTTTTGCAGATTCCGATGACTCTCTGTTGCCATTCAATTCCATTATTATGAATTTGAATTGGGAGCTTGAGTCATAGTGAATCTTTCATTAGCTGATTACACAACCACAGATGCCATTTCTATGAAAGCGTTGCAGTTACTCTCTTGATGGAGCTAACCTGCATTTTAAGTACAGGATCTCTTATTTCCTACATCTTCGAAGGTACAAAGCCAGTGAACAATTTGTTGATGGGAGAAATGACATCATCACTGCTTTGTAGCTTGTGATTTTAGGAGACTTTAGGTTTTATAGACAAACACGCATACATGCACACACATAGATACAGACAGACAGACAATCCACTCACAAGACCAGGGCTATAGTAGCTATAGTAAAAGACACTAATCCAAGGTACTACTTAGTAGGATTGGATCCAGAACCACATAAAGTGAACTTCTCAACCACACAGCCATGCCTGCACTTATACATACATACATATGTATGTAAATGTTTACATTCTGTGATTCTCTGACAAATTGCTGTGCTACAGAAGGTGATGTTGTTGACATTTCCCTGTCAACAAGTTGTCTGGTAGCTCTGCTCTTTTGAAGACAAGAAGAAAGAAAATTCTCTTACTTGAAAATTAAGAGAATTGGTGACAGAAATAGGTATTTAGCTAACCTATGCTAGCAACGAAAAACAGAAGTAAAACAAACGAATGAACCAAATTCTTGATAAATTGCTAACCCTTTACAACCCCTCATTACAGTATTGCACATATAGGAAATGGGATGGTGCATATACAAACATCATTGACCACATTGAAACGGAAGCCATTTGGCCGTTGAAGATTTTTCTCACTAGTACATTTCAACCACTAACACACAAACATAATGTTTCCTTTATCTCTCTCTCTCTTCTGCTCCTTTGAGTTAGCAGACTACAAACGTTTTCTTTTCCAATATACCAAGCTCCTTTCCACTGATCTTCCCTATTTTTTCTCCCTTTCCAAATGATATATTGAAAACTTTTTTCAACTTCTTCTTACTCAGAACTGCAATTCTGGATCTCTGGAACTCATTCTGTCTGTAGTTCTCCTGTAAACAGAAATTTGAGCTGTAAATCAACCATATCAATCTCAGTAACTTGAGAGGACCTGCAGTGAATCTTAATCACTAACTCTTCCATGCCTAATGCTATAAATAGAAATAATTGCGTTGATATAAAGTTTAATGTGTAAAATGCTTGTTTAAAGTTTAAAACACAATTTAATCAGTTTTATAGTTGTCTTTCAGATTTTTACAAATGTGAATCTGTATATATAATTTTCTATTGTATTTTTTTCTTCAATTTGTTTCTTTTTAGGTTGGGGAAACTGGTTTGGCTGTTGGAATCGATCATATAGACAAGTTGGTGCAGTCTTCAATTGATAATGTAATGAAAAAACAGCGACTTGAATTCTTACTAAAAAAGGGTCAGATGAAATTAGTTCTTGGTGATGGAAGATTAGGATACAAGGAAGATGCTCCCTATGATGCTATCCATGTTGGAGCTGCGGCTGCAGTCTTGCCAGATTCTGTAAGAATTTCTGTTTTTTTTCTCGGACTTTGTCTTAATATTTATTTCTGTTTTTAAACAGAATTAAAGTTACAAAGATAATGAGTACAAACATGATAGTGGATTAAACATGGGAGACTCATGTTTTTCTTGTGCCCTTTATGTTTTCAATATTCACATTAAAATGTAAGCATGTATTTGTTGTTCAATTCTATTGTAAATTTCATATGATTATCTAACATTTTTTTCTTTAATCATTCTGTCTTAAAGAAAAAGTAAAAAAAGAAAAACATAATTCAAATAGCTTTCAGATGTTTTATAAGATTTGTTTCTCATTTCTTAGGGAAAAGAGGTTTCTGTTACATTATCCATGTTCATATAAAGACACATCCTTGGCTCCCCAATCCTCCCCAAACCCATACTGGAGTGCCTGAAGGTTAAGCTTGAGGACCTGTCCAAAATGATGGAGAGACTGCGACTCATTGACGCGCACCTGGTGCTCTTCCTCTTGAGGAATTGCTTTGCCCTGTCCAGACACCTTTTCTCGCTGCACAGTGCACCATGTCACCCGTACACAGACTGCCTTAGTGACTTTGACTATGACGTCCAGTGCTGTGCCAAACTGATCTGCAATGTCAATTTCGGCAGCGCTGGCTGGCTGCAGGCCAAACTGCCCATCAGATTCAGTGGACCTGGCCCTGCTGGCCTACCTCTCTTCGGTCTCCTCCAGCCACAACCTCCTTGGCGACATACTCCATGGCTCAGCCGTGAAGGATGTTGACCAGTTACCCGAGCCAGCCCTTGCTGCTTGGACCGCTGGGTAGCTAGCAGTCCCCCAGATCACACATGTCCAATGTAACTGGGATGACATCCTAGGTAAGTCCACCCTTGAGCGGTTAGAGGCATCACTTGATTAGCACCGCCTTGCAGCCCAATAGTGGTGCTTGGCTCAATGCGGTGCCCTCTTCATCTACCAGTACTCTTCTAGATGATGAGTACACCTGCATTGGGGTGGCCCAGCACCTCGAACTCCATGTGTGCGAGCTGCACAAATGTCGCTGCGGAGCGATAGTTGATTTATTCGGCCTGCATCCTTTGTTCTGCAGCCTTACCGCGGGCCGATTCCCCAGACATGCCACCTTGAATGACATTGTCAGAAGGTGTTTCAACCGTGGGGATGGTAAGCACCCAGACAGGATAACCTTCCCATTCGAGAGAGGCAGATCCCTAATCTGGGACGCGAAATGCTGCGACACTTTCTTCAGCATCAACTTCGCAGCTTCTGTTACAAACCTCGATGTCGCGGCCTGCAACGCGGAGAAGAAGGTCCATAAGTACAGGAGCTTGGTTGGCCGCTATCAGTTCGTGCCGGTAGCCATTGGGATGTCTGGTGTCCTTGGTCCTCAAACCACAGCCTTCCTCTGCCAAATTGTGTCTGCTGCGGCGCGCTGGAGAAATGAGCCCCGCGAGATGGAGTGTCATTGGCCATTCTCCGTAGCAACGCCACTGCAGTCATTACCGCAGGGCGTGGCTGAATACCCTCCTGTCCTGGGACTCATGCTGCCCCTGCTGCCTGCCCCCCCCCCCTTTTTCACTATATATTTCTTTTTTCAGTTTATTTGTTTTGTTTGCTTTTTTCATTTTATACTGCTGTCAATGATTAATAAATTAACTGCAGATTGTTAAAAAAAATATATATATAAAGACATGAATTCAGCACTACAAACTAGCAAAATATTTGTATAATCATATATACAATACTGTGTAATTATCAAAGTATTTCATTTATTCAGCTGCATATATTCTATGGTATCTCATTACACCTATTTAGACTGGATTAACAAGGTTTATGAGTTTCATCATCATAATCATTTAATGTCTGTTTTCTATGCTGGCATGGGTTTGGACGGTTTGACAGGAGCTTGCAAGACACCATTGCCTGTTTTGGCATGGTTTCTACAGCTAGATGCCCTTTTTCTTGCCAGCCACTTTACTGAGTATACTGGGGGCTCCTTATGTGGCACAGCACAGGTGCTTTTTACATGGCACCTGCACTGGTACTTTTTACATGGCACCAGCACTGGTGCTTTTTATGTGGCACCATCACCAACAGGGTCACCAAGTAACTTGCAAAACAAAAGAGACAAAAAAAAAGGCAAAAACCCCTCAACTAGAAGTAGGGGCTTTGAGCTAGTTGAGAGATTAAAGGTATAGAGAGACAGAGATAGGTGTCTTGCTATAGATACACTGATACTCCAATTGAAAAGGAAAGTTAGTTAGATAGTAAGATAAGGAGAGCAATAGTGAGAGAGATGATGGCGAAGATGTATCAGGATGTCCTCAAGGGACTTTGCAGGTGGTGAGAATAGGTGAAGTGATACAGAGATTTGGATAGAGGTGACTGGCAAATGATGGAGAGAAACCTAGGAGAGGCTTGGGGGTCAGGGGTTGCAGTAGATATGTGAGGGCATTGAGGGTGATAGCAGATAAGCGAGTGGTTAATGATGAACAGCACAAGGTGGTGGGGGTGAATGCACAGAAAGGAGGTGATTAGTGGAGACAGTAGGCGGGAGGTGGGGATAATGTGAAATGGAAATGGTTTGGGATGGGGAGTTTCAGGGAAACTATGTAAATAGTTAGAAGAGCAAAGGTAATTGGTATAATAAAGGTTTCACATTCACCTAAAAATGGTGGCAGAGACTATCAATCAAAATGCATTGTCAATACATCCCTGATGAGGAAAATAGTCAGAGATACAGATATCATCACTAGGCTAGTTCTTGTCAAAGTTTCCACAGTGTTAATTGAATGAAAGAATGAGTTTCTTGTGTGAGCACGAGATGGTTGTTGTATGTTTCTGCAATCATCTTATAATTTTGACCATTTGCTGCACTCTTAATTCGCTCAATTGATGCATTTTGATGTACATAGCAACTCTGTTTGCTTGGGGTTTAGCTGCACCTCTTCATAATTCAATATTTTTGTATCATCAACCACTGAGTGACAATATAACACTGATAAGCCCTTTTCTGCCCTATGTCATATTTAATTCTGTTGAACAAATGAAGCAAAATGGATCAACTGTTACTTAGCATTAGAGAAAGTTTAGTTTCTAGATCCATGGTCTTCTCTACTTCACTGTATTTTATGCTTTCACGAGTTAGGCAACAACCAGTTATGTTTATCATAGCCATCAGCTCTAGAGCAATTCATTTTATAGTTTTTGGATGTTCTCCAGCTCCTTGAGCTTTCATGAATAAGTCAAAGTAAGAAACAACAAGCTGTAACATGAATTTCAGTGCAGAGCAGTTCTTTCTATAGGAATGAGGGCTAGAGAGAGAGAGAGAGAGAGGTGCATTTGTGAAAAGATTTCTTATTGGCATAGAAATGAAGTAGCACCATTTGTCAGTCAGTGGTGTAAGGGCTGTGGTGTTAAGAAGGACATGGTGTGTAGTTAGGCTTGCTGGTGCACAGAACAGAACCAATATCATATGGTTGGTAGTGGTGGAGAATGTTAGTAAGAGATAAAAATGGGATAAACATTTCACTCTGCCAAGAACATTTGAGTTAGTGTATGTGTATCCATTAACACGTGTGTATGTAGATGAACTTGACAGAGAGTGTGTATGTGTACAAAATTTATTAGTAATTCAAAATTTCTCTTTGATAGACCATCAAAACCCTGAAAAAAAAAAAGAAATAACTCATCTATCGACTATTTATATAGAATACCTAGATATTTGCAAGAACAAAACTGGTGATAAAGCAAACAGTGATATATTTTCTTAATCTTTTCTAATATTAGTTTCAAATTTTGGAACAAGGTCAGCAATTTCAGGGGAGGGGGTAAGTCGATTACATTGACCCCAGTGCTCAACTGGTACTTATCTTATTGACTTCTGAAAGCTTGAAAGGTAAAGTTGACCCTCTGAAGGAATTTAAACTCAGAACGTAAAGATGGACGAAATGCTGCTAAGCATTTTGCCCTGCATGCTAACGATTCTGCCAGTTTGCTTTTATAATATCGATTTCTAATATTGGCACATAGCAAAAAAATTTGGAGGAGAGTATAATTGATTAAATTGACTCTGTTATATGAACGGTACTTTATTTTATAGACCCTGGAAGGTGAAGGGCTAAGTGAACCTTTGTAGGATTTGAGTTTGGAACAAAGAGTGACAACTAAATATCGCAAGCCATTTCAACACACATCTATTGTTTCTACATAATATTAAGACATTTAAAAAAATTAAAAGCTTCAGCACTTGATCATCAAAAGAAAAGTAAATGAAAAGCCAAATTTTTTACCTCCAGTTCGGTTTTCATGCCTACCCATGAATCTTGGGTAATGACTGAAGGATTACTGCCTTGAATACAAGCAACTGAAATGAGGTTCTTCTGAAGGGTCACTGGAGTAATATTACTCAATAGAGCATGTAACTTGGAGATCAGAGAGTTGCTCCAGGTTGATCCACTACTTCTCTGCATTGAGAGGTCATAGCTCCAGTACTACAGGCATGTGGTTAGAATGTCTGAGTAAAGAATCATAGGACAGATTTACAACAAGGCCAACTTGCAGCAGACCTAGAGGTAGACCATGTGGCTGGATAATATCCATAGTCTTGGTTGGTCTCACTTGGGAATCCAGCTCTCACATTTACTGATGGTTACTTTTGAAAGGACCCTCTGGAAGGCATTACTGAGGACTCTGTGCTTACAGCAATAGTGGCCAACATAGTTTTCTTTGGGCTGTATAGTGTATGAATTTTATCAACTTAGTTGTTTTTGTTTCTTTTGTGTGGTAAGAAGCTTGCTTCCCAACCACATGGTTCCGGGTTCAGTCCCACTGCGTGGCACCTTGGGCAGGTGCCTTCTACTATAACCTCAGACCAACCAAAGCCTTGTGAGTGGATTTGGTAGACGGAAACTGAAAGAAGCCTGTTGTGTGTGTATATATATATATATAATCTATGTGTGTATGTCTTTGTGTCTGTGTTTGAATAAAAACTAGGATTGAAAAATAATAAGTCCTGGAGTCGATTACCCTTCAAGGTGGAGCCCCAGCATGGCCGCAGTCAAATGACTGAAACAAGATAAAAAATATTTTAATTGAAGTATTCTACAATAAAATTCATTTCCCATATTTCTACCTTTATGTGTATTGTTTGGGTAAGATTGAATTCAGAAGTTTTGTATTTAATAAAGTTTTGGCACTATAACTGGCACTCCATTGTCTACGACAATGAGGGTTCCAATTGATCAACGGAACAGCCGGCTCATTAAATTAACATGCAAGTGGCTGAGCACTCTGCAGATACACGTACCCTTAACAGAGATTCAGTGTGACACAGGATGGGACAAGGCTGGTCCTTTGAAATACAGGTACACTGTGCCACCGGGTATCCTAATCACCAAGCCATGCTTGGTGGTTAGGGTATTCAGGCTGTAGGATAAGAAAATGTGACTGAATATCTTAAGTAATAACTGTATTCCTAGTGTCCTATCATGATAGAATTCAAAGTTATTAATGTTTTGATTTTCATTTAGAAAATTATTGGTTTTAATCTTTAAGGTTGAAATAATGCTTTAATAACTAAATAATGACAGCTTTGAAATATTTTGTAAAAATATTTGGTTAAGTTCTAGAACTGATATTTAGAATTTTTGTCTGAAAGTTAGTATTTACAGTTAACAAACATAAATTATTCTGTTTTACTGTCATGTGTGGAAAAGTCAAGAAATGCAGTTGTTGCTTTAATTTAATCTTATTCTACTTTGTGGGGAATAATGTATAAAGTAATTATTAATTTGTTATACTTATTTTTGATATTTTTATGTAGACTAATAACCAAACTTTCATTTATCTGTTTTAATTTTCATAATTTCAGTTAGTTGAACAGTTGAAACCTGGTGGGCGTATGGTAATTCCTGTCGGAGGTCAGGGAGAGAACCAAATGCTTCAGCAAATTGATAGAAATGCAGATGGATCAATAACAAAGAAAAATCACATGGGAGTAATCTATGTTCCACTGACAAGCAAAGAAAAGCAATGGCCAAAGTGAGTAATTCTTAAGAATTTATTTGGTGTATTTGATATTTCTGATTACATTGTACTAACTGAATTTGAGGATTGCTTGTTATTTTTTCATTTACATTTTATTTGGTTTGCATACACACCTTTAAATTATGGTAAATTGTATTTGTGACAAAAATCAGTAATCATTTTTTTTATTGCTATTAAAACAACTAGTGTATTAAAGTAATGAAACTGGATAAATATATGTTTGTTAGAATAGTACTGTATATTTATCAATTGGATTTGAAAATTAAACCTGCAAAATACTGGTGCCTTGAACCAGAATGACTGTTTTTTCTTGTGCATATGTAGTTCCGAAGACTGAAGTTTATCTCCAGTTTTCAAGACATTCAATGGATGAGAAATAAACCTCACCTTGGTTAGGGTGTCATAAGACTTTTCTGGTAAGTGAAACCCAGTATAACATGCCAAGAAACTTATTTTACAGTACTGCTGGTGCTTATAAGGGCAAATTGTTCTTGTCCTTTACCTGTTTAGTGTATATATAGTGGATGGTTCAAGTGTTAAGTGTCTTGTTAACAGGCACAATAACAGTATACAAACCACTGATAATGTGTGTGTATGCATACTTATCCACACATACATAATTTTGTTAGCATCCAGTACAATGCTTTATAACGATAAGTTTCTTTGAAATTATATGATTGTAAAACTCACTGATTTGTAATCTTTAGACAGCATCTTTGCTGCTGCACACCTCTTTCCAGTGAAATCTTAGCTAAATTCTCCTTTCTTTTCTATTTAACAATGCTGTGGATAACTTCCTCTCTTTCCCTTCAATCTATATCTGAGACCCTAAAAAGAGTTATGGGCATTACGCTTCCTCCTCTAACTAAGCCCTAAATATTGAAATAGTGTTAGTAAATCAGTTCTAATTATCAAATGTGATTGCTAATGACAATAGTTGCACCTTAAGAAAAAATATCTCATATTACCTCTTCTACATTACTTGTGCTTCATGAGTTAAAGATTTTAAAGGTGTCTGCTATTCCACCTTTGGGACTGTATTATATTTAAAAACACCTTTTATTTGATTTCGATAAATATTGTGATATGATCACTGAAACAGAAAAATAGTTTATTATTCATTAAAAACACTTGAAGGTTCATTCTAGCAATTTTGTTTCTGACATTCTTTTTATGGAACAACAATGTTTTGCAATTTCTAGCAAGTTTGAACTGCTAGAAATAGCAGCCAAATCATCTCCCATCTAAAAATTAGAATTAATGGTGTGTTGAATAATGTAGTCTTAGATGCACTAAAGAAATAAGACAGGCTAGTCACAACTGGAATACCTTTTTATCGTAGGTTTGCTCAGTCAGGGCTGATCTGGGGATAAACAAGTTGGACTTGAATAAAGTTAAAATTAAAGAAGTCATTGGTCATATAAGAGTGTGTGCGTATGGTTGTCTGTGTGCGTATGGGTTGTTTGAGCAGATATGTTATCCCAACTGTTGAGAGGAATCACATAATGAACTATTTTCTTGATATGAAATTCCACACATTCTTGTAAAAAATATAAAACTGTGATGCCATTATTTGGGATAGTAGTTGAGAATGATAAGATTGAACAATGGTGTAATGAAGGAACTTTTATTGCTGCATGATAAAATCTTAATATTGTTTGGTTCCATCACATAGCAGATTGTTCTTGTCACTTGGAAAGTATTTGATTCAGTTTTCCAACTTGGTGGGCATTTCTCACATCTAAGTGTATTTCTGTTTTTTATACTTCAATATACCTGTCAGCCCTTTATATTTAAAATTGAAATTTTAGTCTCTTAAGGCCAGGACCAGTGATTTAAGTTATTTCATGAAACCCCAAGAAATAATCAAATATCCATTGAGGCTGGTCACCATAACTATATATACATACACATAAAACTATTTATACGATTTGTTTTATTTTCTTAACTTCTTGTACATTATCTGTTTTTATTTGGTATACATATGAAATTGAAATTCCATTTCAATGTCGGTATCTTGTTATTGTGAATAGTAGTACAGGATACAATTGTATATTAGATTTCATTTACGTGTTTTTCTAGAAGACAACAAAACAAGAGTGCAGCACTATTTGGCACCACCACCATAATTGTACAACAATATGCAGAATTATTCTAGACCATGACTTAATATCTCTGATATATAGCCATTTTTTTGACACATTTTTTGTCAACAAGAAACAAATCTAATTATTCTAATAGCATAGAATTCTGGATTTGTGGAAATGATAAATTCTTTGAGGGCATTTTGAGCTTCTGCATGGTTGTTAAAGATCTAAGACCTTTTATATTGACATGCTTGAAAAGATGGTAGTCAGTTGGAGAGAGGCCTGGGGGGTAAGCTGGGTGAGGTAGAGTTTTGTAATTCACTTTGTTAAATTTCTGAAGTATCATTTGTAAGACATGTAGTTGGATGTTGTCATGGAGAAGAATTGGTTCTTTTCATAAATGTTGCAGTTCATTGTGCAACTTCTTAATTTCCTGGCAATAGATTTTTGCTGTGTTGATGGTTTTACTAGGATTCAAGTAATAGTGGCAACCACCAGACAATAACCATAGTCTTCTTTTGATGCAGTTTCAGTGTGGAAAAGTATATCTTAGTGCTTTACTGAGCGGAATACTGACAATTTTCATATAGAATCCTTTTTTGTTGTACTTATTGTGATATTTAAATTTGAAAAAAAATTTTATTCAGCTTGTACATCACACATGTTTAGACTATTTTTACTTTACGTGCGGAAAAAAAAAGTTAAAAAAACAAAATAAGTAAAACTGTTGCGTTCTTTTGTAACCTCTTGAGTTAATTTGCATGGATCCTCTTCAGTAACAACCCTTGGCTGATTGTTGTCAATCAGAGAACATTGCATGTTCTGAATGTGTATACAAACTTCTATGTGTATATGTCTGTGTCTGTGCATGGTTCTGGGTCTATGTGCCCTTCTATATGTAATTATATATATTTCCATATAAACATATCTGTGTGTTTGTGGTGTGCTAAATATAAAGATGTAAGATATAGCCTGCATTAGTGTGGGTATGTGTGTGTGTCTGTGTGTATATATGTATGAATATGTGTGTATGCATAAATATGTGTCTATGCATGTGTATATATACTTGTATCTATGTACCTACATGCATATCTAGATCAGTGCCATGTACCTAGATGGGTGTGATGTTAGCATTGGTTGTGTGTACATGTGTGTGTGTGTGTGTGTGTATGCTTATATAAAATGTACAAGTGAATGTGGTTGCTCTGAAAGTATAGTAACCAGAGTAATTGGAGAAATTTTGGGGTGCTATTAGCACTGCTGACAACAAAGATGTTTTCTTTGAGAGTGAAGGGCAGATTGCATGGATGAGGACAGCTGGATAATGAAGTGCTGATCACTAGATGTGATCAAGAGTCCCGTTGCCAAGAAGTGGCTACATCGAGTTCTATGGAATCACTATCCATACATATGTATTAAGGAATCACTATCCATACACCGTAACCACAACCCCTCATTACTTAATAGATTCTCGGATGTGATTTTTACATGTAAGCACAAATACTTCTCAACGTTTGCATGCCTCACTAAATCTATGTAACACCGCATTTACATTTAATACTGATTTACAATTTACCTTAAATCATGATATAATCACATGCTTCGCAAAACTTTCCACTAGATTTTTATAATTACCGCTTATTTTTTATTATCCAACCTCTACCTACCCATCACCAACCCAACACCATTCCTTGTATATTACCTCCTCAACTAAAACAGCAATTCACTACTATCTATTCCCATATATACACCCTACCCCTCTCCCTCTATTTTTACCTCACCAACCAAAACATTTTCACTACTACCTCACTACATATCACCAATGCTCATACCACTGCTATAAATAAATACACCCTCACCTCCTCCATTTTACCCACCCCCTCAATTTACTGCTATCCATTACCATTATCTATTGGCTACTTCAAAATACCCCTACTACCATAATTTACTTGAATCCTTCCTCCTTTAACTACAGTCCCCACCTTTCTTTACCTCAAATTCCTTTATTCTACTTCCAAAACCATCCTTTCTGGAACTCTGCTCTTTTTATTTGTAACAATCCTTAAATCAACTTTCTTTTCATTAATCTCACACTGAGAACCTTTGACACACCACCACCATTTTCACTACTAACGCCACCATCCTGATTTAACCATATTCCCTCCCCTCACTAGCCTTGACCCCCCCTCCCATCGCACCACCTTTCTCCTCCTACCACTATACTTCCTCTCACTACAACTCACTATACCTATATAACTCCCTGCATCTTGATTTGATTTGTCTGATTTTGATCTCACCACCCCGATGAAGGAGGCTAATGTACTCTTGTGCAGATTTGCTTCCCCAAACTCCTGGAAAATTCTATCGATGAACAATATCTCCCAGCATTACAAGGAATATCCGAGCCCCCTGAAACAGCTGTCGGTTTACTACCCCTCCTGTCTTTGATGTTTGATTTCATGTTATCTGAGTAAGTGTGCTCAAACTGTATATACATCTATATTCATACTTGAATGCAAATTTCAAAATTTCACAGTCTTTGCCTCATTTTTGTAATATTCCTTTTTTGTATGTATCTTTATATATCTACATTCGGGTTATTGGAATTACCTATTCATTTAATATTTGCATATATATATATCCAAGGTATAAATAATGGTCATACATATGAATAACTCTATTGCAGTGAAACTGATTTACAGCTGTTTCCAGTAGTCATTGTAGATTGGTTATTAAATAGTTCGCTCAATCGATCCATAACTCTGTTATATATATATATCTTCAAGTCATATTGCTGGTATTTTTTAAAATTCATATATGCGTCTTACACACACATACACACGTACGTGCATACAATTGCACATATATGTATGTATATACATATAAACATACACGTATACATACATATATACATATATACAACTCTAACCTAACAAAAAACAAATGTATTTTAATAAAATTTTGTGCACATCTCGAAAAGGTTTCTTATGGGACTTTATCTATGAATCCGCCTTCAGCTTCAATCACTGCTTCAATCGTTTATATGTCTCTACTAAATGGTTCTTATTCATTTCGGACATCACGTGGACAGTGCCAGCCTTCAGTGGAGCTATAGTACCATGAGGATGTCGATAAGTCTCCCTTTCAACAACACTCCAAACATAGTAGCCCATCTGGCAAGATTGGAGGCCACAAGTTTTATGCTACATGATCGTAAGGATTTGTATGACATCCATCCTTGGGTCGCTTGGGCTTTGTGAGAAGATGTTGAGTATTGTTGAAACACAGATGGCCTTTCACTGCGTACTTCATTTATCCACGGCTTAGCAACAATTTCCAGCAACGCAATGTATCCAGCATCATAAAGTTTACGACTTTGTAGAAAAATATGAGGTGTCGAGACATGATCTTAATTACTCAACACTCCTAAAACCATCACAGTTGTTGGAAACTTAATATACATCACATTAGGGACGTTTACATAACCATCACATAACCATTCTTTTCCGGTAGACTTTCGGTCGAGATTTTTCTTATCAGAGAAGAACCAAAGGCATGCCATGTTCATAAGGGTCTTTAACCGCGTTAAGTTATTGCTTGGTATGAATCAAACAGTTTTCCTGTGTCTTTGTAGGCATGAATTTTCCACCTCATCGTACATACTACTTGTATCAAATATCCCCGTGTACCGCAGTTCTGGCAATCCACTTTGACACCTGAAGTTCTTTAGTGGTGTTCCTCATTGATTTTCTGGGATCATCATCGATAACGATTTGAAACGATTTGTATGAACTGCGGTTTCATTATAGTGTCCGAACATTTAAAATTTTTTTTTTTTTTATCTCACTGATATAGTGGAAACATTCCCGCTAGAAGTTCCCAATTCCACCTGAACTTTATGTACAGAAG
>JAOPUL010005855.1:57889871-57900476 GCA_027564515.1 Octopus rubescens | reverse complement strand
TCTTGTTTTTTCATTTACTTTGTTGGCTGTTCCCGCTCCGAATTTGTGTACAAATATATATATATATATATATATATGCATAAAGTCAACATATGAGATCCAGAGATTCTCAATATAGAAAACACTTAGCAGTGCTCAAATGATTTGAACTTTCACTCCGAAACCTTTACCGAGGACCTAGTCTGCAGAGTAAAGAGTGGCTATAAGAGCAATCCAGGTGAGCAGATATGGAGACAGTGATGCAAATATACAATTAAAACTGCTTGGGTTTAATATACGAAACATGTATACATGTAAATAGAGAGAAAGCAGAGACTGAAATTTTCAGATGATGAATATTTAAGTATAAATATATAGATATCTATATATTAACAGACCAAACTTACAGAGAGTACAAAAGACACCAAAAATTAATGGGGAGAAGGTATCGTGTTACAAGTCCAACAGCTGGTTCTGGAGGCTCGGAGTTACATCATAATGTTGGCACATGTAGTTCACCAGAATGTGCAACCAGTAATAAAAGCAAATAAAACATTGGATAGATCTGGTCTTTGTCTTCAGGGTGGAGAGATAAAAATCTGACATTTCAGATCATGATGTAGGGAAATTTAAAGATAGAATGGCTGAAGTGGAAGGCAAGCAGTAATGGAAAGAGGAAGTAGGTAGATTGGTGGGGGTGTGGGGAATCTTGAAGCAAGGAAGAGCAAGAAGAGATAAGATAGTCAGTTCAGGAAGATGGGGGTGAATGATCAGGGTATTGGAAGAAGTAGTAGTAGAAGTGGAGAGTTGGGAGATGGGTAGTATCTGAAGAGTGGTTATTGCTGTTGGATTTGTGAATAGATGTTAAAATATAAGGATGGTAAAGAATGAAGTTGGGTGGATGGTGGAGGAAACATACTGAGGTATGTTGAAGTGTATGAGAGTAAATAGAGGGAAGTGGGTAGAGAGGGATGGATAGGTTGGTATCAAAGGCAGTAGAACTAAGTGGTTTTGATTGAAGGGGAGCTAGGAGAAGATGGGGAAAGAATTCAAGGTATTAGGATGGGGTGGCTATAAGGGGGGATGTGCTGGGTAAAGGAAAGTGCAATGGTAATCTTAAGAAGAAATATTTAGTAGAAAGGGTGGTATTTGTGGAAGGACTATGTTCCTAGTGCAACCAAGTTGTAACTTAAGGTTAATTATAATTAGGGAATTACATGCATTTAACAAAATGGGCAATGATGAGTAGAATCTATGTTCACATGAGAGGATTACATCTGAGAATTTATTAAGTAATGAGGGGTTGTGGTTGCGAAGAATGGTGAGCAATTCCCTTAAACATAGTTTGCAGATGCCGAGGTTAGAGCTATACAGGGGAGCCTCACTGACCAGGACCAGATTTAAACTATGGGGGGCCCAGGGCACTTCAAGTTTGGGTGACCCTCATACAAAAGAATATCTTGGAAAATTATTGGTGTCGGTAACGTGGAGAAATGTATGGTTATTAATCATAGAAGAGAATCCATTACATTTTTTAAGACATTAAGATATGTTTGTATATTGAAAGAGAGCCTCTTCATACAAGATTGCTGGGAGGTGGGGTTTCCCTGTATTGAATACTCCATATCCTTCATAAAAGTCCCCCCTCATATCAGGATGGCTCGGGGCAATTGCCCCTTCGACCCCCCTTATAAATCTGGCCCTGTCACTGACGATGGACCAGCATAGGGTATAGGGAATGTTTTGGGATTTGAGATTGTGTATATAAGTTACTAAAGAGGTAGATAATTTAGAAGTTGGATTGGAGACAGAGTTCATGTGTGCTCGGTAGCGGCGCTTGAAATCAACAGTAGCACCAATGTTGACCCTTGCTTGGTGGGAGTGTGGTGTTATACTACTCGGTATTTGTAGGCCACATTTTTGCATAGACAGAAACCTCCAAGAGGGAAGAGTTGAGGTACCCGGCAGTTGCAGGTTTTCCTGTCTGCACTGGGGTTGGAATCGAGTGCTGGGAAGCTTGGGTTTGTATGGTCCGTTACCAGCAAAGAAGAACGGGAGATATTATCAGTACCAGTGTTGGATTGGGAAGGGGTATCACCGCTGGTATTTGTGGTTATATTGGTGGTATTATGGGGAGTAACATTAAAGTTGATATTATTGGGTCAGGTGGGGTCTCTAAGGGTTGTATTATTGGAACTAGGTGGGTTGGGGTGAAGTTCAGTGGGATAGAATGTAGGGTCCAAGTACAGGTGTTGAAGTTTATGTCTATTAGAGGAGACAATTATGCATCCTAAATTAGGCGTGGTGGAGTAGGAAATTTTAATAGATGATTTATTGAAGATTGGGTGATATTTATAATGTGGTGGGAAATTAGAGTTTAGAAGTTTAAAGAAAAGTTTAGGTAGGGATTTTAACTTAGCGGGAGAAAGGTGGTGTGAACCATAGGATATCATGCCTTCTGCTCTTGGAGAGCTTAGAGAATATTAGTATAGAGGTTGGGTCTAGATAAGGAGGCTTGATGTCATTATAGCTTTGAGGTGGCTGGTGGGGCTGGCAAGTGTGATGCGTAGGGGAGTTTTTATGAAGATTGATGGAATGTGGATGAGTGGAAGAAGGTCCGACAGGTCCAGGATTAGTACTAGGAAAGAGAAGTGCAATTTTAGCTTTAAGTTTAGTGTTGGGGATATACAAGATCTTTTCACACAAACCACTGATCTGGAGAGCTTGGTTATAATATGGGGTGTGATTGTTAAAGATGTCTTCATTAGCTGATAAGTTGGAGATTCTGATAGGGATGCTGGTGACTATATTACGGGTAAGCGTAGGGTGATTGGATAGGATGTTGATATATTGTAGTGATTGATTGGGATTATGGAAAGGGTAATATAGGTTTGTATCTAAGTTGAGAGTGATGTCTAAGAAATTGGCTACTATGGTGTTATTTTCAAAAGATATAATTAGGTTATAATTTTTAAAGAATCTATGGAGGGCTTTCTTGGTGTGTTCGACAGAGGGTTGAGACAAATCAGTGGCTGTAAGGAGTGTGTCTGTCATCTCTGGAGAGGTAGAGGAAGTGCTGTTTAATTTGGGAAAGAAGAAATAGGCTGACCAGGTCAGTAACCTGAGCAGAGTTGGATGATTCCATGGTTATATCAAATAAATCCGTAGACGAGTTGCTGGCCCAGTAATTATCCTTGAGGTAAATTAGTGTTCTCCTAGCAGCCAGGATGATGATGATGTCAGATCAGGAGATAGGTGCATACTTTCTAGCAAAAATTAGGAACTTATTTAACAGGATAGGTAATATGGAAGCATAGTAATTAGAAATGTCAAACTGAAGGAAATGAGTGTGTGGTTTATCAGGAAGGGAGTGGAACCAAGTAATGACATCACTGGTGCAATTCCTAAGTGGAAGCTTAACTTTACTCCTAACTAGGGGTAGGATTCAATCGATTATAAATTTGCTAAGTCTGATTTAGTGGGGCATATCAGTCTAATAGGTTTGGTGGAAAAGTTGGGTTTATGGTCTTTCAGAGTGAAGTGTGTGTGTGTGTGTGTGTGTGGAGGGTTAGGTGTGTATGATTCAGTTCTTTTCAGTAGTCCAAGATCCGAGATGTGTTTACAATGGAGGTTGTTAATGTCCTTAAGGGCATTCAGTGTGCATGCTTATAGTTTCTATTAAGTTCCTTTGATATAAGGTTGGTATATATTTCTACCAGGAGGGAGTAGAGATTCCCAGTTTTGTCCAAAAAGATGTATAGGGATGGAGAATTCCTTATGTTAGATATAATCCTGGAGAGGTCACTCTGGAAAGAATTGGTTTTATTAGAAAACTTGATGTTTTTTATCATACGTAGTAGGTCTTTTTCAAAGTTATTCAATAAGGGTTAGGGGTGGATTTTTGTGAGATTTTAGATTGTAAGAGTCCTTATACTTGGAGGGGTTAGAAGTATTAGATTTGAGGTCATAGTAGCGAGCCCTCCATCTCATTCGAGTAATAAAGTCATTTGTTTTCTGCTGTAAGAGCTCCATATAGAGATCCCTAGGTGGAATTGGGATATTCTTTGTAGATGTGCCTACAGCAACCACCCTTCAAATAATATGCCATCCCACTTATCTCCCAACTCTCCACTTTTACTACTACTTCTCTCAATACCCTGATCATTCACCCCCTCCATCTTTCTGAACTGACTATCTTATCTCTTCTTGCTCTTCCTTGCTTCAAGATTCCCCACACCCCCACTGAGCTACTTACTTCCTCCCTCCACTACTGCTTGCCTTCCACTTCCCCCATTCTACCTTTAAATTTCCCTGTATCATGATCTGAAATGTCAGACTTTTATCTCTCCACCCTGAAGACGAAGACCAAATCCATCCAATGTTTTATTTGCTTCCATTACTGGTTGCATATTCTGGTGAACTACACCTGCCAACATTATGAAGTAACCTCAGAAACAGCTGTCGGACTTGTAACCCCATACCTTCTCCCCATTAATTTTTGGTGTCTTTTGTACTCTCTGTAAGTTTGGTCTGTTAACATATAAATATCTATATATTTGTACTTGAATATTCATTGTCTGAATTTCAGTCTTTGCTATCTCTCTATTTATATGTATACATGTATATATATTTTGTATATCAAACCCAAGCAATATATATATATATATATGTATGTCACACACACACATATATGTGTGTGTGCGTATGTATATATATATATGTGTGTGTGTGTGCGTATGTATATATGTGTGTGTGTATATACATATATATGATGATGATGATGATATAAATATATATGTGACACGTTAAAAACACCCGTGCCAGTAACATTTTAGAGGCACCCGGTGCACTCTCTGGAAGGGCATCCAGCTGTGGAAACCAAGCCAAAAGGGACAGGAGTCTGGTGCAGCTCTCCGGCTTGCCAGTTTCCAGTCAAATTGTCTAACCCATGCCTGTATCGAAAACGGACGCTAAATGATGATGATGATGATGATGATATATATATATATATATATATATATATCTTTTATATGTTTCAATCATTAGACTGGAGAATTTTAGTCAAATGAATTGATCCCAGTGCTTATTTTTTTTAAGCCTTGTACTTATTCTATCAATCTCTTATATATATATATATTTGTTGTTTTAAATCACTTAGAGCAAGTTAGTTACTAAATATACTACTAATATATGAATACATGAAAAAGAATCTCTTCAGAGTAGCAACATTTTGAGAAATTTGAAAGAGCAGCTTTTTGTCCTGAATTTTGTTTTTTTAAAACATGAAAACTGAAAGAAAAAAAAATAGAAAAAGGAAAAAGTAAGAAAATAAGTGATTGGGAAATTGTGACATTTGTAGAAATATTTAACTTCCCAAGAAATATTCAAGCATTGAGACATATAAGAAAACAATAACAAAAGTGTTCAACTGAAACATGCAAACTAGTGGTGGTGGTACTGGCAACAGAAATATAACAAGGTACAAATTGCAAATCAGGATTTGAACATGGAATAACAAACACAAAGTTTGAATCTATTTTCTGAAGAAAGTATTTTTCGGGTGTGTTTTATAAATAACCACATGTAAGAAAAACAAATGCTATATGAAATTTTGTGGATCCTATTATTATTCACAAAACTGAAATGTTTGCATGTTTTCTTCACATCTATCACAGATAGAATTTAATTGATTTAGTTTTACTAAGTAGTATGAAACAAAATAGCAATAACTAATTTAGAAAGGTCAATATCTCCTGCAATGGAAACGGTAACATTATTCTGGCAGTCTGATCCACTAATGATAAAGAATTATAAATTTCCAGAGTCAACATCCTCAAATTTGTACTTGAGTAAAATGTCTCCATAAAACAGTAAATATCCTACTGGTCAACCACATAATTTGTAATAATAATTTTTAAAAAAAGCATTCATAATAAATATATCGTTTGAAAAAGAAGTAATATTTTATGCTGTAAGAATATATCTTACATGGTGTTATCAATCAGTTGTAATCATTATGGAAACAGAGTTTATAAGAGACAACTAAAACTATATAAGTGATGATTTAGATGGGGGACCATTCAGAAAACCTATGTCAATGCCATTATATGTATTAAGCTAAGCTGTATTCATAAAACAACAGAAATATTGCAATTATATATATATATATCCACACACACACACATTTATATATATACCCACACACACATACATATTTATATATATATACCCACACACACATATTTATATATAAAAGAAAAAGAGATGACAAAGGAATAAATGATTATCATATGAGATAATTATTTATTCCTTTGTCATCTCTTTTTCTTATTACTGCTTTATATACGTATATTGAGTCCTACACCGGGTTATTAGTCTCGCAATGCCTAAGCAATATATATACATACATACACACACACACACACCGTTTTTACAAACTAATGATGGAACCACTACATAGTTGACCAATTTTTTTTATTGCTTAGTCAGGAGAAAGGACAGTGCCCATTACCCTTTTCAGGGCTTCTGAGACTGGTGGGAAAGAGCAAGCTATTATCAAACTGACGACCTGGCCTAAACGGTAAAGTTACACAGAGACCTGGTGAGGGTGCTAAACCAGGCAACAAATTAAGTCTGTACACAAGTAAGCCAGTTAGAACAAATACCACAAGTTATCCTATCCAATGTTCTTATGATTCAACCAGTCCATCACCCTAGCTTGGTGCTTTATCTATCAACTGTGAAAGGGATGAAAAGCAAAGTTGACTGTGGCAGGATTTGAACACAGAATGCATGAAGCTAGAATAAACACCTCAAAGCTGTTCATTTGATGATCTAATAACTCAGCCAATTTTCCTCCTAGAAATACCAGATAAATCTCCCTCAAATCATAATCTACCACTTTGGAGAAGGTATTCTAGATATAAACAACAAAAAGCAAAACAAAACAAGGTGGTCACTGCTGGAATGTCTTTGATCATATGTTCTGTCTGATTAGGGTTGGCCTGGGGCTAAACAACAACTACCACTATTTCTAATGGTTGAGAAATTTCAGATGTAAGAACTTGGACAATGATAAAAGCTATAGCTACCAAAGAAAATAGTTGTAGTATAAATAAAATGAGACATAAAATAGAAATCAAATATTGCTAAAATCAATAATATTAAGGGAAAATACATTATCAAAAGAATACAAACTCGGAAAAATATCAGTATAACTCAAGGAATACTATGAGATAAAACATAAAGACAATGATATTCAAGAAAGAGTGAGCCAGCGGGGCTAGACCGATGGGATGGTAAAAGGCCGGACGGTATGACAATTTGCCCATTCCGTGGCGTTAGGCCCCTCATCTGGGATGCCATATGCTGTGATGCCTTCTCCAGCGGCAACTTGATGCGGTCAACTACCAGCCCAGGCACCGCTGCTTGTCAGGCTGAGAAAAGTAAACAGACATGGTATTGGTCACTCTCTGACAGGTTTATGGTTGAGTCTGTGGCAGTGGAGACCTCCAGCGTTCTTGGCCTCCGGACCACTATCGGGGCGGAGATGGCTATTTGCAAGTACGAGTCAGGGTGGCTGTTCCAGCACATCTCCCTTGCCATCAACCGGGGCAACATCTTTTCCATTTTATCTGCTGGGGCCATGAGAAATGTTTCTTAATAAAGATATATAAACAAAAAAAAAAAAACACACACACACACAAAAACCACATTAAATGAAACAATAGAGAATATAATCTAGATCTTCAGATCTAAGACAAAAGAGTATTGCTTGTTTTGAAGTCAATCAAAACATGGCAGAATATAGCTAGATATTTGTTAGCTCTACATATGTTTTTAATTTATTATAAAATTCAATTTGACTGGGACTTTAAGTTTGGCTGAGTCAGCTGCCTACTTGAATTAACTATCAGGAGAAACTTAAAGCTCTTTAAAACTAAATTTATAAATTTGACTCTACTTTCAGTACTGAGTCTCCCCCATTAGCAAATGTTCTGTTATCAAACTTGCTATAAAACATCCTTAACACTTTAGTATTCAGATTACTTTGTCAAATGTAACGCTTATTTTTTCACATTGCTTTGAATTAATCATAAATAATCTTGTAGCTTCAAGATTTTGATGATGTGATTGTTTATTTTTTAGACTGACACTAAGATAGGTGTGAACAGTCAGATCTGGCCAATTTGAACATAAAGCAGGTAGAATATTTTGGCTGGATGGTTTAAATGAACATTTTAATTTTTTTGTTTTTTGTTTTTAATATATGGAAAATATTGAGAATAGAATCTCGATACAAATAACAGAAAAACAGCTTTACAAACAATATTTTCCCATGAAAATTCTAAATTTTTGAAAACAAATAAAAACACCTGGGAGATTCAACTGATTTCAAACAAAACAATTTTCTAAAATGTCTTTTAACTACATGATTAATACAAATTATATCTATCTGCTTAATAGTTACTTTTCCAGATAATTATTGATCTCTGGTTATCTAGGCTTGAAGTGAGTAATATCGCAGAAGTAATAAGATATAGACTAGATATTAGATATATATAAAAACTGTTTCTAATTTCTAACAACTGAGCAGAAAATCTAGTTTGCATCTTTTTTTATATAGATAATGTTTAAGTTATTTTACATAATACAGGGGCAGGCATGGCTGTGTAGATACAGAGTTTGCTTCTTGACCATGCATGTGGTTTTACGTTTTATCCAACTGTATGAAACCCTGGGCAAGTGTCTTCTACTATAGCCCCAGAGTGACCAATACGATGAACTTCTAGGAAGCCTGTTATGTGTGTGTGTGTGTACATGTGTGTGCATAAATATTTATATTTCCCAGCTTCACTTATCACTGCTTGAGTGAAGCAGTGATGTGATGTTTACATTCTCTGTTGATAATACTTCCCACTGCTCTGCACTTTGAAAGATCAGTGGAATAAAAAAAAATCAGGTAAAGGTTAGTGACAGGAAGGGCATCTGGCTGTAAAATGCTACTTCATTTAAATCATCCATACTGGCATAGCAAAATGGACATAAAACAGAGAAATGATACAGCATAGTTTAAATTATCTCAATTTTATTGTAAGCATGTGTGGCAGAATGTTTTTACCTAATTATCTTTAATATTCACTACATTAAATATAGTAACTTAACTATTGTTTCTTTTTATGAGGATAGTGTTGTGTCACCATGTAATTTTTCTTAATTTAATCTCTAGAATATGCAAATTTTCATGCCTACATATGTATAATATTGTATACTTATCTAGTGATTGTAATACTTCAGTATGTAAGGTGAAGTCTATGTTTCACTGATGAGGTTTGATAAGACCAAAACATATCCAGAGCTGTCCTCTGTGCTTGTTGGAATAATCAAAATAATATTAGTCATAGACTAATATTATCTTTCTTTCGCCACATAATTATTTCTGATTAGCACTTAGATGCTTACTACATTAAATATGTTAATACTAACTTGATTATTGTTTTTCGTGCAGATGGCATCTTCGAGTATTTTCCTTCAGTAATCTGTTCTCTAAAATATTCTTCAAACTTAAGTGATCATTAACATAATTCATGCAGGGACTTTTGAAAGACTATTTTTATAGAATATAATTCTATGTTGCATATTTCTGAGTTCAATTCTTGTCAAAATGTATTTTCATTCCTTCCTTAATGGTAACTAATTAGTTTACAGATTTGAACTTCAAAAATCTTATGTATAAAGAAATTTTTATTACTATAAAGGTGGTGAGCTGGCAGAATTGTTAGCAAGCCAAACAAAATGCTTAGCTGCATTTCTTCCGGCTTTATGTTCTGAGTTCAAATGCCACTAAAGTCAACCTTGCTTTTCATCCTTTCGGGATTGATGAAATAAGTCCAGTTAAGCACTGGCGTCAATGTAATCAACTAGCTCTTTCCACTAAAAACTTTCAGGCCTTGTGCCTATAGTAGACAGAATTATTATAATTATTATTATGTTGTTGTTGTTTCTAATATAAACACAACAACTGAAATTTTGTGGGGAGGATCTTAGCCTAGTATTTGACTGGCACTTTATTTTTGTTGCCCTTAGAAGGATGAGTGGCAAAATTAATCCTGTCAAGGCAAACTTTGCCTTTCGCCCTTTTGGAGGCTGGCAAAATAAAATACCAGTCAGGGATTGGAACCAATGTAGTTAACTTACTCCTGGTACCAAATTTCTTGTCTTGTGTCTATATCAGAAACAATTATAAAGGGAGGTGAATTGAAGAAATTGTCAGAGAGTCAGAAAAGAAAAATGTCTTGTGGTATTCCTTTTCAGGGTCAATAAAGAAAATACCAATCAATTATAAGGGGGTGGGTTTGATGTAACAGACTTGTCTCCTCTTTCAAATTTTAAACCTTGTGCCTATTTTTTAGTAACAATAATAATAATTATTATTAATATCATTTTATTTATTATTAAGGCAGTGAGCTGGCAGAATTGTTAGCACGCTGGACAAAATGCTTAGCAGTATTTCATGTCTTTACGCACTGAGTTCAAATGCTGCCGGGGCCGACTTTGCCTTTCATCCTTCTGGGGTCGATAAAGTGAGTACCAGTTATGAACTGGGGTCGATAAAATCGACTACTC
>JAOPUL010005855.1:57855603-57866847 GCA_027564515.1 Octopus rubescens | reverse complement strand
TTAAGATCATTTTAAAACAAGGGGTTTGTATCATAGAACCAGGGCAGTCTCAGGCGGGTTGGTATCGAAAGGGTTAAGATGGTTTTTAATAAAATCTACCAGCAGTAATAGTAAAACTGGTGCTGCCGCCACCGCTACCATAGCCAGGCATGACTGTGTGGTTAGAAGTTTGCTTCCCAATCACATGGTTCCAGGTTCAGTCCCACTGCGTGGAACCCTGGGCAAGTGTCTTCTACTATAGCCTTGGGCCGACCAAAGCCTTGAGTGGATTTGGTAGACAGAAACTAAAAGAAGCCCAATTGTGTGTGTGTGTGTGTGTATATATATATATGTATATAACTATGTGTGTTTGTCCCCCACCACTGCTTGACAAGTGGTGTTGGTGTGTTTACGTCCCTGTAAAACTTAGCAGTTCAGCCAAAGAGGCTGATTGAATAAGTACTAGGCTTTAAAAAAAAAAAGTGTTGGGGTTGATTTGTTCAACTAAAACCCTTGAAGGTGGTGCCCCCAGCATGGTCGCAATCAAATGACTAAAACAAGTGAAAGATAAAAGATCATCAGTAGCAACAATAAAAGTCTTTCTTTTTCATCATCATTCATAAAGTCTTTCTCCTTATTTCTCTCATTCTTCTGTATGAATTCTAAATTCATAATCAGACATTTCTCTATCGCCTGTTTACTCTACATTTTTAATTTACCCCAGTTTACTACATGTGACCAATTAACCCTTTTGGTAATATGGTTCTTATGAAATAATAATACCTATGTGTTTCAATTAATTTTTTTTAAATAATCAAGAAAAATAACAGAAAATAACTCTTTTCCATATTAATTAAGCTGGTGTTAGGGACATAACATAATGAAGAATTAGTTTTCTCATAAAATATAGATACTTTAAATTGTGAAACCAGAGGTTTGCTATCAAAAGGGTTAATCCTTATTGCTCATTTTCCCAATGTGATTTCATTTCTAAAGCTTACTTGTCAAAAACAATTAGTAAATGACTTGTCAATGAATCCAAACTCTATTCTATTTGAAATGTATTCTAACACTTGTGCATAAAAACCCTTCTTCACATTTTCTTTTTATTGTAATTGGAAAAAGAAATCTCTCAATGTTCTTGTTTTTTACTTCCTTTTTTTTTCTTCTTTTCTTCATAGCAATAAACAATCACAAGTGTGTCATTCAACAGATTTCAATAACTAACAATGTAGGCTTGTAATAAAAACCATAGAATATGTAATTTCAAAAGGTGAACGGAATTGAGTAGGATCCAATAATATTAAGACAAATTAAACTTCCTTGTGTGCTTAAAAACAATAACCAAACAAGCAATGGGTTAGAACAATATAAAATGACAGTAAATGCATAAACTAATCACAATTCAGACATTGTGACTCATACTGTCAATTCAAAGACATTTGTTTCATGATCACTCCCAGAGATGAAAAAAATGGCAATAAAATATAAGGAAAGCAAAAGTATTAACCTCTATTTACTTGTATATCATGAGCGCATAACTAATAAATATAAAAATTAAAAGAATATACTCCAGAAACCTACTGTTATTATAAAAGTAGACATGAAATATTTTGTGATCAGTTTTACTTTGAATCTCAAGAATCTTTTGCTTTTATGGCCACCCAATTATTATTCTACAAATCTTTACAAAAATCAACTGGAGAGATACTTAATAAACTAGGTGGTTGGTTAATACAATAGTCAAATATATCTTTATCGTCTTATAAATATACTGTATTTCATGATTTTGGCATTGTTTCACAGGTGGAATGCTTGCTCTTACTGTCACCAACCACTTTACAAAGCAGATGACAAAGGAACACAAGAAATAGTAAAAAGGTGTGTTGAAGAGGACATGTCCAACACCTATAAGTATGGTAAAGAAGATTTTAAAATGATGATGATGATGTCTGTCTTATGTCACTATTTCTTCTTAATTAGCATGAAAAATACAGATAGAATAGTTATTGCAAAAAAAAAAAAAAAAGTTTTTAACTGAATTTAAATAAATTTTAAGTGGGATTATGGTTTATTAATTAAATTCTATCTTGATAAAATAACTAAAATGTATTTAGTAGATCATAAGTCTGATACTGAATTTTGCTATGGTTGATTTAATATTCGAGAGATTTAACATAATGAAACATGTAGCCAAGAGTAGAAAGTTTTTAGAATTTTAGTTTATGAGTCATTAGTGAGAGAGTAATTTATTAAATATGTGATACAGGTATGCTTCATTAGAACTGACTAAAAGCCTCTACAGAATAAAACCTCTATTAGTATACAACTAAGTTCTATGACATAACTATTATTTTTTCACAATGGAACATTGCACTTTTTTTTGCAATAGGCAATATTGTGAGCCAAAGTAGGTCTTGACCTGTTACAAATAGTAGTCAAATCATCATCAAATCTTACCCTATCATCTTAAAAAGGACAAATTTAATAATTTAGTCATACATACACTGTATTAAAAAAATGGGGTGGTCAGACCTTGAAGGCTTGTGACCACAGGTCTGCGTAATCAGGACAGACACAGAGCTAAACAACAATGTAAGTAATATTGTTTGGACATGACAAACACACTATAATTTTGTTCTCCAAAATTGTCTTCAATTGTGATAATTTAGCCCTTTTATTATAAAATATAATTCTAATTTTTCTCACAATTCATAAATTTCTCATAAATATAGGTAAGACACTCCGAAGTTCACACCCTGAGTGACAGCACTTACTAAAGCAGCCACATTTTGTTGCCATTACTGCAGCTGCAATCTATCAGGTGATAAGTAGGGAGGGACAGATGGTGCACTTTGGACCTTTCCTAAGAAAATGACTCACCCCATGGCAATAATGTATGCACACTGGCCAACTACCCTAGTAACAATGTGAACATATGTTTACATGGTGTACAACATAGTAAGGAATAAATATGGGGAAGTTTACGTTGGTAGCCTCATTCACAAACTGCATATTTGTGTTAAAGAAGACATTCATACAAATGCTTCTTCTGTTAAAAAACATTAGAAGGAATATCATAACTATGATATAGTGGTGATCATCAAAACCCCAGAATGGAATATTGGAAATCTGAGGAATAAAGAAGCTATCCTTATTAATAAATTAAATCCCACCATCAACAACAGGCAAGAGATGTGTGACCTTAATTGAATAACTCTAACAAGCTATACATATTGCACCCTTCATAATTATGTAGATCAGCACTAAGCTCACTCCTAATTTTCTTTTGATAAATGTTTTCATAAAGTCAAAACACTGGAAAATAAGGGGGAAAATGTCAAATTTTGTTTTTGTTTTGCATGTTTACATTCCTTTATTTCCAACTTGAATTGTAGTGACTTTCTAAAACACAACACAAAGGTTATATTTTATTAATTAGATAATTTACTGAATTAGCTATTGCTATGATATGAAGGAGGTTAGAAAAAGGTTAGACAAATATTGTTTATTAGCTTATTTGGAAAACTAGGAATTTCATTTGAACTATATTCAAACAATTTGAATTTGTTTTAAGTAGTGAATATTTGCAGAAAGCATGAACTAAAATTATTTATTTATATCAAAAAAAAATAATGGAAATGTCTACAGTAAAATAAACTGGTTTAATTAATAACTGATCATTGCAACAATACTCGAACTTTTCTAATTGTTTGTCTAAAGAGAACAAGAAATATCCATATGATGATGTTTGATGGTACAGAAATACATTGACCTAATGATTCAATTGGTTCTAAATGTCTACTCGTTAAGTGAAAGATCATTAAGTGAGAGGCAAATTCACATAGGAACAATAAATGGTGAGTACATTCTTGCTGATGAGATCGGATGTAACAAATTTTTTAAACTGTTAAATAAGGTGCAATAAAATAACAACTTAGGCATAATTGAAGGTGCATTGCTTAGTGGTTAGAGTATCTGGCTTACAATTGTGAGGTTGTGAGTTCGATTCCTGGACCGGGCTGTGTGTTGTGTTCTTGAGCAAGACACTTTATTTCACGTTACTCCAGTTCACTCATCCGTAGAAATGAGTTGCGACGTCACTGGTGGTGCCAAGCTGTATTGGCCTTTGCCTTTCCCTTGGACAACATCGGTGTCATGGAGGAGGGAGACTTGTATGCACTGGTCTTCCACAAATATCCTTGCCCAGACTTGTGCCTCGAAGGGGCACTTTCTAGGTGCAATCTCATGGTCATTCATGACCGAAAGGTGTCTTTACCCTTTTTACACACACACACACACACACACACACATATAGTTTTTCCATAGATCCTCCTGTGATGCATCTGGACACATCATCAGTGATGTTTTTTGGGGTCATTAACTGCTTCAGGTTTTTCAACAATCCACCAGGTGACCCAGCCAGGATTGATCACACCCCAGTTAGCACTACCCCTGGTAACATTGCCCCTTCAGGGTTCACACCTCGAGGCAACCTCTGCTGCCTCCACAACCAACGTGATTGTCTTCCATCAACTGGCCTCTGACACACCCAACCTGTTATAAACTGTGCAGAGAATGGGGCATGCAAACCCTCAGCATCCCACCTCAGTGAGACCATGCCTTACTTGCTACCTAGATATTTTTGTTGTTGTTTAAACAAAATGATGAAATGAATTCTAGTTTCCAAAAGAAATATATTACCTTAAAAATAAAATTAACTAAAACAAATTTATTGTTTGTATAACTCCTCCCATAATTACTTCGTCATTTATTCCCTTTCCTCTTCCTCCTCCTCCTCCATCTTTATAATTATTTTTCTCTCACTATGTGTGCATGTATGTGTGTAGTGTTACTTTACTCATTGTCTGCCACCAAGCCTAATGCATGCACCTCATCCAGCACCTCTTATACTAACTCTCCCCGTATGTCTCTTTTATTCTCTTTCCCCCTCTCTCTCTCTGTACAATGTAAAGTGTGACTGGAGAAATCAACCAACCGATATTTAAGTCAGCTATTATGGCAGCAATCTGGTAGAATCAATAGCGAGTCAGACAAAATGCTTAGCAGCATTTCTTCTGGTTCTTTACAATCTGTATTCAATTCTGCTCGGTCAACTTTGCTTTTCTCCTTTTAAGGGACCGATGAAATGAATACCAGTTGAACACTGGGGTTAGTGGAATTGACTAACACCCTCCACTAAAATTTCAGGTCTTGTGTCTACTATAGCAGAAAATCATTTTGATAGTGAGATTTCACTCCAACTCCAGCAACAGTTGGTTTTTGATGCAAATCTTTACTGTAATATCTTCCACCTCCACATCATCCCCTGAGTCACACTTATATTTAATTTAATATGCTTGTCATATTAATTACTCTTCTGAAAGGAATAGTGGTTGGGTGGTGGGGGACATGCCATGCCTAATGCTTTTTATATGCATTAAGTATTCATTTTCTGTTGCTTCTCTTTGATGGTTCACTGCTGTAAAACTATTCCATTCCTTTCATGTTGTCGACCTGAGACCGTTTCTTACAGACACATCATAATGCAACGCCTTTATTGCTTTGCACTTTCCGATGCTTGCTGCTGGACTTAGGTGTTTTTTCTATTCTATAATAATTCTATAGAGACCATTATTTCACTGACCTCATTTCTATAAAAAAAAAAAAACCCATCTCACTTTTTCCAGTCCTCTAGAATTAAGTTTCCAAGATAACTCACACTCACTTGTTTCAGCATAACAAATTGGTTTTAGCATAACAAATTCTTTTGAAGGTTTTAAAAGGCTATAACATTTGTAAATTAGGGAGGGGGGACTGACAGAATCATTTACATGGAAGACAAAATGTTTTGCAGCATTTCCTCCAGTTCTATACATTCTGAGTTCAAATCTTGCCAAGGTTGACTTTGTCTTTTATTCTTTCAGAGTTGTTAAAATTAGGGCCAGGTGAGCACTAGGGGATATAATGTAACTGAGTTACTCACTCCCCTGAAATTGCTGGCCTTGTGCCAGAAATTATCATCATCTTCATTATTATTATTATTATTATTATTATTATTAGGGCGGTGAACTGGCAGAATTGTTAGCATGTTGGGTGAAATGCTTAGCAGCATTTTGTCCGTCTTTACATTCTGAGTTCAAATTCCGCCATGGTTGACTTTGCCCTTCATCCTTCCGGGGTCGATAAAATAAGTACCTGTTTGACACTGGGGTCGATGTAATCGATTAAACTCCTCTCCCGAAATGGCTGGCCTTGTGCCTAAGTCTGAAACCATTATTACTATTATTATTATTTCATTATTATTATCCCTAGAGGGCCTTCTGCATCAGTAGGACCACATCACTATCACCCCCACCCCCTTTTTTTTCTTTCTATGTATACTCTCTTATCGTATACCGTGTATACTTTTCTCTCACTTTTTTTTTTCAAATCATACCAATCTATGTATCCCCCCCCCTGCACATACACATTATGTCTGTCTTTGTATTGTCCCCCTCATCATTTGCCCTGGTGGCAAATAAAAGAAATCATTATTATTATTATTATTATTATTATTATTATTATGTCAATGAAATTAGTACCTGTTGAGCACTGGTATCGATATAATTGACTAGACCCCTCCCACAAAATTTCAGGATTTGTGCCTATATTAGAAAAGATTACACTGTGTAACACGATTTTTGTCCTTTGGTAGCAACTGTTATTTCCTATTTGCTTTGCCCCTAGAAAGTATGAAAAATGGCTAATAATTCCTTCAAACTTTGCTTTTGTTACATTTATTCAAACCCCAAAGAATTCCTCTCAACACATGGCTATGATGCTCCTCCACTACTCCTGCTCATCATCAGCGATGTACATATTGTCAGCCACCAAGGGACATACTCAAGTGGTTATGGTCAAACAACTGGCAAGCAAATCTGTGGTATTGAGCAGAATATTTGCTATAATGATATTTCTGCTTCAGCAACTCAGTGCTGAATCTGTCTGAAATGTTATGGAAAATAGGTCAGTTTCAAAACATTGATGTTCAGGGCACAAAAGCAAAGTTTGAAGGGAATAGTAGTCATTTTCTTTGATTTCTAGATAGAAGCAGAAAGGAAATAACACTTAATGACCACAAAAAAAAAAAATTAAATGTTGTTACACAGCGTTATAATTAATTCTTTATTGTTTCCTCTCGTATGTGTTTTATCCTAGCAAAAAATTTAATAAAATCCAAAAGGAGATGAAGTCCCATCTTGAGAGAATGGTGCTAGACAGAAAAGAGATTAAGGAAAGGATAGGATGAAATGTAAAGAAAGTACTGAAATATGAAACAAAGAAGTGAAATAGAACCAGTGCAGGTGTTTATTATTGGCATAATGACCCTCCAAAGATAGAACAAAACAAGAAACATGCTAAATGGGGGTAAAAGAAATTTTGACATAACAGAGACAGAAATTAGCATTCAGAGAGAGAGAGAGAGAGAGAGAGAGAGAGAGAGAAAGAGGTATGAAAAACAAAAACAGTTATTATTCAGAGACATGCAATACACTAAAAGTATAAAAAAGTATATACAACATGCTGATATAAGTTCTATATGAACAACAATAACAACAAAAGAGGATGAAAGTAGCCGAAAAATACAAAGGAATGAAATAAAACACAGGTTTAGGAGCAAATAAATATAAATAAGGAACTGAAACATACCTATCAAAATACTGACCAATATACTTGTGAGGCGCTGCTCTTGGACGTATAATAATTTTGGTTTTTCACCAGGAGCATGTGTTCGGCTGAATACACTAAGGGCTGACTTATGTGCTACTGACCGTACTGTTGCAGCACACATCCATGGTAAACCAAGTAATCCACAAATACTAACCAGTACGCCAACTAGCATCATATCCAAATGGTAACCCGAACCTTTCCTCATTTTTTTGTCCATTATGGTTCTGGGTGGGGATAAAAAAGAAAAAAAAATTAAACTTCTAAATATGAAAAGAATTACAGACATTTAAAATCCTTTCTATACTGGGCGCGGAGGCCCGAAATTTTGGGGGAGGGGAGTAGTCGATTACATCGACCGCAGTACGTAACTGGTACTCACTTTATCGACCCCGGAAGGATGAAAGGCAAAGTCGACCCCGGAAGGATGAAAGGCAAAGTCGACCCCGGCGGCATTTGAACTCAGAACGTAAAGTCGGTAAAATTGCCACTAAGCATTTTTCCCAGCGCGGTAATGATACTGCCAGCTCGCCGCCTAATAATAATAATACCAATAATAATGATTTCAGATTTAGGCACAAGGCCTGTAGTTTTGGGGGAGAGGTTTAGTCGATTACATCGGCCCCAGTGTACTTATTTTATCGACCCCTGAAGGATGAAAGGCAAAGTTGACCCTGACGGAATTTAAACTCAGAACGTAGAGACGGACTAAATGCTGTTAACCATTTTGCCCGGCATGCTAACAATTCTGCCAGCTCACTGTCTAATTATAATAATAATAATAATTCTATATCATTCTAAATGTTCAGCATTCTTTTCCAGGATCCTTACTTCCTTGGTTCACTTCTTGAATAACATTCCATTGCCATTTTGTTGATCTCTTTTTTTCCATTTAACTTTCTGCACAGCAGCAACAGGAGGGGGATCGACCTCCTACCCACCCTACCTGCTAAGAAGCCTTCAGCAGAAACTCCGGTCTCATTCATGTCATTTTCATTTAAATTGAAGTTTGACACGATATACTCATATGAGGATAGTGACTTTAAAGTTACACTACTACCAGTGCTTTTTAGTTTGTTTTACATGTGTCATCATCATCATCATTTAACATTTCTTTTTCCATGCTGGCATGGGTTGGGAGGATTTGATATGAACTGACAAGCCAGAGGACAGTGCCAAGCTACAATACTTTGGTTGGTATGGTTTCAACAGCTGGATGCCCTTCCTAATGCCAGCCCCTTTACAGAATGTACAGGGTGCCTTTTTGTGGTATCAGCACTTAAGAAATCACTAAGTGCCAGTTGAACACTGGGTTCGATGTAATCGACTTATCCCCCACCCCGCAAGTTCCTGGCTGTGTGCCAAAATTTTTAAAAAAATGATTTAAAGGTAGCAGAAACATCATGATCCTGCCAATTATCACTTGAGCCTTGGGAACTGTGGTGAAGAATTTGTGACCAAACCTTAGAAAACCAGATCTTAATCTGGGAGTGGATGCAGAAAAGAAATTATTTATTTGATTCCATAAGAATTATCCAGAAAATCCTTGATACAAAGAAAGAACAGATATGAAGTGTATAAAAAAAAAACATTCATACAAAGGTACACTCTGTCATCTTTAAAAATTAAAAAAATTAGATAATGTCATCATAATCATCAATCATCAACATTAACATCCATTTTCTATGCTGGCATGGGTTGGACGGTTTGACAGGAACTGGCAAGGCCAGGGGCCACACCAGGTTCTATAATCTGTTTTGGCTTGGTTTCTACAGCTGGATGCCCTTCTTAATACCAACCACTTTACAGAGTGTACTGGGTGCTTTTTATGTGGCACCATCACCAGTACCAGTGCTTTTTACATAGCACTTTTTACATGAGACCAGACCAGCACCAGTACTTTTTATGTGGCACCAGCACCCACACCAATGCTTTTTACATGGCACCTTGGTTTTAGGATCTCAATTCTGTTGTGGTGGGCAGGTCTTCTTGAGTACAGCAATGCATCACATATTTCAGTCCTCTGTCATCTCTTCTGTAAGGCTCAACATTTTGAAATCGACCTTCAATACTTCATTCCATGTCTTCCTGGGTCTCCCTCTTCCACAACTTACCTCCACTTTAAGCGATTGGCACTTAAAATATACCATGTCTAAGCAAAAAGAAAACAAAAAAGACAATGGTCATGGATGGAACTCATTGATCATATGTATGTTGGATTTTATTCACTTGAGACAAGATAACAAAAGCAACATTTACATAAAGCTTAAACGAATGAAGATGTATACACTAGATCTAAATATTTAAGAATCAAGGAACTCTTAAAGATTAATTCTTGGTTCCAATTTCTGCTCATTTAGGAATTTAGATCAATCTACTCTTGGATAGATGCTGTCTGTCCTAGCTCAGGTAACTTTCTAGCATGTTAAGTTGTAAATCTACTCTTGACAGAGGGAATAGAGTTATGCAAAATTAAATGTCCAAATATGAAATGAACTGCCTGTAGTAGATTAGAAATCAAGGCCTGATAGAACAATATTATTGTTTCTCAGTCATTCTACTCCTACCAACAAACAGTATGGCTATGTTCTAATATCATAACTGATCATAAAGCTATTATTCTTTATGCCAGCCATTATGTATGCTGGAGGTAAGCTAATCAATATTCATAAGCTTCAATATTAAACTATTTCAAGGAACTCTCATAAAAATGAAAGAAAACAGGCTGCAGTAAAATATCTTTAAAAATAAATATAAACTAATTTAAACAGAATAAAGATCTTCAAATGTTAAACTAAACTTGTCTTAATGAATACCTGCAACTTTGTGTGTATACATGTGTACATGTATATGTCTGTGTGTGTATGTCGCAAAGAGACAATTTACTCACGCATATAAAAGAATCTTTATGAAAATATGCAAGTCTCCAAATCTCTAAGTCTGTGTGTGTCTGTGTGTGTGAGAGAGAGAGAGAGAGAGAGAGAGAGAGTACATACTCTTTCTCTCTCTTTGACACAAACATTACCATTTCAAAAATAAATTCAACTTCAACACTTAATTATTAAAGACATATCTTCCGATAAGAAACATTGGTTTTATTTAGTTTTTATAAATAATTTAAAGGCCTTTATGAAAGTTAGCTAATTCAATAATGTCAATACTTTGAGGTAAATAACAAAATTATGTTGGAAAATACAATAAAGAGAACAGATCTGAGATTCACTGTTTTGTTAGTTTCATATATATATATTTTATTTTATTTTTTTTCATATTTCAGATAGATAAAAATTGCTTTGAAGTAAAAATAATTTTAAACTATGAAGAGAAAAATAATAAAAATTGAGTTTATTCCATCAGGAAAAGTTTCAACTAACAATTGTTGACACTTTGAACTAAAAATTGCAAATAAATGCAGAAATTAGCTAAGTATGGAAACGTATTCCTTGAAGTTGGTAAAAGAAAAAGAAACAATAAACACCTTACCTCTGTGTGTGTGTGTGTGTGTGTGTGTGTGTGTGTGTGTGTGTGTGTGTGTGTGTGTGTGTGTGTGTGTGT